>KZ807090.1:560623-578899 GCA_000696205.2 Oncopeltus fasciatus
TAGATTTTCCAGGCTATACCTGCTTTTTTAAGAAAGTTTAACAGCCCATCCACTGTAGAGGGGTTGTTCCCAAGGCACTCCGCCATATTTCTTCCAATGCCTTCCCTATTGAAGTAATTCTGATAAACTGGGCAAACCTCTATGATGTGCTGGATTGTTAGGTGAACTTGGCAGGTATTACACTTAGGCGGCAGATCTTTGTTAATTAGGTGTATATGAGTAAGGTTAAACTTTATTTTAAACTTTATTCCAACCGGTTTCGCAGCTAATACTGCATCTTCAAGCAGGTCGAATGCGGTCACACAGAAAGCCCCTCCGGTTATCAGTAGACAACCGAAGGTACTCCTTCATACACTACATTTTATACTGAACCTTTCAAGTTCCTAACCTGCAATATCACTCCTACAACTAATAAGAATTTGTATTCATTAACTAGCATTTATTGGATAAATTTCCTTTTTTTTTTTTTTTTCCCTAATTTTCGTATTATATCTCTGGCTGAAGTTAATGATATGCCCATTAGATGGATTCATACATCCCCCATTGGCGGTGGTAACAGAGAAGAGGTTGGATGAACCCAGGAAGGCTGACCTACATACGGCTCATTTAACGGCCACTAGGGGTGGGGGGTGAAGCCTCAAGGGACCTCTTACTCTGAGTAATTCTACACCCCATCTCCGAAATGGAATATCCCTTTCTTTCCAACCGCGGCTAATTGAGAACTGTCTCACCGTCTGGAGAGCTCCGTCTTCAGATGGAAGTGTGCTTTCAGATCAATTGAACTCCATTCTGATTCCTTTCCATTTACAAGCCCCCCCCCCCCCCCCCCCCCCCCCACCTAACTATTACAAACAATTTTTGTGTTCTTAAATTAATGTTACTGATACTCCTTGCTAAAGGTTGCTGAAACCGCCGAGGTCTAACGGTCGACTAATGTACTGCTGGCCGAGGTCGACGATAGTGCTGCTACCTATGACCAAAAGGAAAGTACCGCGCTTATTTATTTTATTTATTTTTTTTTTTAGCACCTATTACGAACTTGCGAAGTGTAATGACAAATAACCAAGGTAAAACCTAGTTCTATTTACAAAACTCATAAATGTTTTATTTTTTTTATTATTTTGTATTCTATGAGGAGAAGATAGGAATTCGGTCTTGGTAGCTGAAGAATTAAAAACTAATTTGTAATTATAATCGCTCATTATAAATATTCTTGGTCAATGTTGATAACTGGGTGAAGGTTTATATCTTTACCATCCATGCTTCTGGTGTACTCTAGACAGATTTTTCAAATCAATTTTCACAAGATTGAATGTCCCAACCCTTCCGCGTATCTGATTTGACTATTTAAGCCAGTTCATTTAGCCAAGTATACAATAATTGTCTTCCTTTTATTTGAGTTCTTTACTCTTTAACTTTATCTTGCCTCCACTTTCCCACTTTTGCAGTACAAGTAAATCAGATAAGAGTATTCCTTCCATCATCATTTACCTCTGTCTTATTTCTATATCGAACGAAGTGATAATAAGAATAATTTTCATTTCTGTAATATTTTAACATTTAGACTCCCACATTTTTAAAATTATAAATTCACTGGCCCGTCATACTATTTCCTCTTATTAAAATTGTTTATCTATTGTTTCAATTTTAATTGTTAATTTACTTTTTAAGTTATATAATTTATATTTCTGCTTTTAAAATGGTTTTGTATCTATATTTGTGTGTGTTTGNATATATATAGATAGATAGCAATAAAAAATAGGTGGGATAGAGAGTACAGTGCATACACAAAAAGATATAATCACAAGGAGCAAAATTTTCGGGGATCTCTCGCTCTTCGTTTAAATACCGGTTATAGAGGCTTTTATTATTTAAACATTAATTTAACCACTTGCAGTGGTTTTATAAAGCCCAAATGAAATTAGCGGTCAAGTTAAAGGCAAAATACACGTCCCACATTCCATGGACATCAAGAATATGCTGGAATTCGTTTAATTCGAATAGGCCAAGTCATTATCCCACAATATATAACAACTCAATCGCTTTCAATCGTATAACTGCATTCAATCGTAGCTAAACAGTAAGTAAATTATAGTCTTTCTAACCTAAGGCGCAACACAGGATACAAACAAAAGCAGCTCTGGATTAAAACCAAATCATATGTATTTATACCCGTTAAAACTGTTTTAAACATTTACTCGTAAGCTAACCCTTTGAACGCTGGCTGATAAAAACATTGAACTGGACAGTGCTGGATAATGCATAATAAGTGCATAATTGATGATTGTACAGGAAATATTTTAGGATATAGGGTTAAAGTAAAATTTAGACTTTCCTGCAAAACCTTTAGAAAGTAACTGCGTTAAACATGCAGATGACAAATAAATATTTAATAAACAATATTTTGAAAATTTGAGAAATATAGGTGGTCTTTTGAACAGCATATCATCGGGAGACATAAAAATTATTAAATTTAGATTTAGTAATTATATTGAAACATTTTTAAATTATAAATTTTGTTTTCAATTGCTACAATTTGAAACCATAATATTGACAATTTAGAATTTATATTTTGTGATATTAATTTTTGGTTTCTTGGTATCTGTGCCTCAAACTATTAGATACTCAGTAGTTTATAAGTAAATTAATGAAGACAAATTAATATTTTCTGGTTAGAAAATTCTCTAAGTCTTTGTAAACGAGAGATATCAATCGCACATATATTTTTTAGTCCAAAAATCTATTATTATTAATTCATTATTAACTACTTAGTTGTCATATATCCATACAATATTTAAAAAATCCAATATCCTCTATTATAAACGTCAACTATAATATTCAATAAATAATTAATGAGAGGGAATAGAATAAAAAAAATCAATCTCCTGCTTTCCGGGCCGGTATGATTCCATTACACAACCAGGATCATACGGCCCGAAAAGCAGGAGATCCAGGTTTCAGTCCTGGCTGGGTCAGATAGATTTTTTTTATTCTATTCCCTCTCATTGTTTAAAATTTACGTGGGATAATTTACCCGTCAAATAAAGTTAATCAGGTTACTTACATCTTTTCAATTAAAAATTTCCTTTTATTTAATTTCAATCTTAGAGTTTTTAAATACCTTGTATGCAAGGAATTTTATTTTAGGAATTTTTTTTTCTTCTATTAAAGGCATGGCAACCACTGAGGGTCATTATTGCCTCAATTACTATTGTCTATCATCGTTGTAAACAATTTAATGTTATGTAAGATAGATATTTTTTTTTTCAAATTTTTATAATTCATTTTATTATACAGTTATATTATTGATACAAAAAAAAAACATTATTAGGACAAGAGCTCTTGTATAACCAACAAAAGTTAAAATTGTTTTTTACATGTAAATCATTCAATCATTTCTCCATTCGAATCAAGTCGGATGATTGAGTGGGATATCCTTGAGTAAAAACGCAAGGGAGATATGAACCATAATGCCTAATGAAGTTACTTATTAATGTAATTATTATATAATTGTAATAGCAATGTTAAAAGAGTATATATTTTTAGTTAATTAATTAATTAATAAGTAATTAAGGGAAGAACAAAGCGATAAGACTTCATAATAAGAATTTTTGTCTCAATCAAAAAACCCATATAAGAGATATAATTCAGTAATTTTAGAATGTTTAAAATATGAAAAATATATTTATCGATACATATAAATTGTAATAAACTGCATATTAAAATATGCAGTTCTCTAGGAGCTTGCTATATAAGGTTTACAGCCCCTTAAACTTCAATAATCCGGTCTCATTTTTTCATTAATCAAGAGATTAATTTCATAAAATATCCGGATTAGTTCGAAGTTAAAGAAAATAAAAATTCTTAAAAACACATGATTTAGATCTGACATACAATATTTTTTTAATTATAGTCATTGTTTGAACCTAAAATAAATCCTCTTATATAAAACAGGTAATGAATAATACATAGAAATATCCTTACTCAGATTGGTAAATTTGGCATTAGTGGCTAAATTATAATTTCAAATTTAATAGCTCATATTTAATTGAATAAGACATTTCTGAGTCCAGATTTCTACCAAGAGGTCATTGCTCGACTAATTTTGCAATAACAGAGGCAATGACCTTGATATACATTAGATATTTATATAAATACCAAATTCAGTGGTGCCATGATCGGATGAAATACTGTCAGATAGTATAAGTTAATGGTTGAGCTGCAGAGGAAAATAAATGAGGTGCCTTCCCTTGTGGCAAGATCAAGAAATTAAGTTTTTATTTAAGGGCAGAGATATATGACTGCGTACATAACTTTTACCGCAATTTATTTATACCGTAAATAAAGCACCAAAATTTATGACGGGATTGGAGATCCAGTTGAAGTGTTATACTTCCGTCGGAAATGTTGCCACTCCCATTGGCTGGAATAAAAATTTGAAGTAATAATGAGATCCGCCTAAAGCTTATAATTGCTGTAAAAAGAATAAGTTAAACAATTTCTTTAAATAAATACATAAATACAAATATATATATAAACAGAGATTTAAGAAATGAATGGATGAAAAGCCAGATGAAGTTAAATTGCTAAGCTGTTAAGGAGAACAAATGTTTTTTCGTGGCGTTTAGAATTTATCCAATTTTATCCAGAAGAATCGCAACGCCTGTAGATTGGGCTATCTTAATTAACAAGCAGTCGGGGTAGAAACACGAATATCTTTCCCCTGGCTTGAATTGAAAAGTAGCCAAAAGCCGAGAAATCTTCCTGCCTCACTCTATTATCAGCCTCGGATTCAGCTCTGGTAGAATAAATTTCCTGCTCAACTTACATTTTTCACTTTTAATGTCAAAATAACCGCACGAATTGTTTAAGGATTTCGCCTTAAGGTTTAGGTTAAATTAATGTACTGCATTTAATTAATATAAGTTTAGTAAACCAAAGCTGGATTTACACAAAGCAGACAAAGAATAGATAAAAATAAACTTGTTTTAGAATATAAAATATTTCGGATTTTTCTCAAACATCTTAAGAAGCCATAATGGTCAATGGAAACCATTTTGTATTTATCCAACCTTCAAAATGACTACTTTATATTGGCAGGGTTATTTATTTATAATTTTTACTTTTTAAAAACCATTCTTAAATAACAGCCGTTTTTCAAATAATTAATAAAGAAAAAGATTGATCTAAGGAAGGAAGTAAGAAGACAAAAAATGTGTCAGTTACAAACCTCCAATACTAACTTTGGAGGTAACTAGTTGACCTTGGAGCTTTATCAGAAGATTGTAAGGGATTCGGTCTTGGGAGCTGAAGGATTAAAAACTGATTTATAAACAAAGAAGTTAAATTTAGACCGAAACGTTGGCGAAAATCTAACAGAAAAAAAATAACATTTTTGGTTACAAGTCAGTTTTTAATCCTTCAGCACCCTAGACCGAACCCGGGCGTAATAATCTAAGGGTTGATCGCCCCTAAACCCGATTCTACCTACCGAACCCCTGACAATACTCTCCTCTCTAAAAATAACTTTTCCTGTAGTTTCAATGAGCCCTAAATTCACTCAGCATGCATAACAAATTTGGAATTACAGTTCTATTTCTCCCATAAGTATGTTTTATTTAAAAAATATTCACGGCAAAAATGAGTGTTTAGGATTATAAAAACATATTTTTAGTTATACATACAACTGATTATATTTATATTTAAGAAGATTAATTGAGTGAATTTTGACAGTTTATGTAATGTGGAAACTCGCTTACAATTTTTTAATTTTACTGAATTACTTACGACTGTTATATCACAGAAATACAGTGTAACTAAATGATTTGGACAAGGATTTGCCTTTAAAAATTAATTTATATTTCTCTATTTGGATATTCGTAAAATTTCAGTTAATTGAAATATCATAGACTACTATATTAGGAATAAGTATATTAAAATAAGCAATGACAGACATACACAATAATCTATGAAACTAAATGATATTGTTTGTCAATAACAACTTGCTTGTTTTTAGTTCCATGTATGTCACACATGGGTACATGTCCTTTGAGGATTCAAATAAGTACTTTCCCATTCAAATTGTGAAAAAGGATTGGGTGGGAGCTATTCGTATTGATTTCTTATTTATCTGTATAACTATTGTTACTTTTGTCATGTCAACAGACATGACCAAGATTTATTTTGTATGAATGGTTTCTTCTATTCAAGTTCCTATTCCTCCATATATTAGTTCTCATTTCCTCTGTCTTCCGTTAAATACGTTATTTATACGCTATATTTATTATTTTCTCGGTTTAGCTTTATTCAAGCAACAGAATGATCCAAAATTCTTTCCAACCTTATTCTCCATCTAACTCTTTCCAATTTCAGCGAAATGTTTATTTATAAATTATTGCAAATTCTCTCTCCCTCTCTGTCTCTCTCTCTCTCTCTCTCTCTCTCTCTCTCTCTCTCTCTCTCTCTCTCTCTCTCTCTCTCTTTCTTCAAATTTTATTGCTTTTGATTTTAAAATTTTGCCAGATTTACTTCAAAAAATTTTGCGACTTCTACATGTAAGATCTTTCAAGGGTGATTTAATATGGAATTCTTTGACACAACGTTCCCTTGTCCTTTTCACAGGAAGATAGTAAGTTTATATTTAACATTTAGTGTCACTACTGCTCTTCGAAAACTTAGATACCTCCTTATCTCAATGTTCGCCTTCACTGATAAGAAAGTTTGCAAGTGATACTGTCAGGACGACATATGAAGGCCACTCCTCAGATGTCACTTTCTTCTTCATAGTTTATTCTACGACAGCTTTTTCAGGCCACTAGTGGAATAAGGAGTTAGTTAGTTCTGAATTCTTGAACATTTCCAATAAAAAAGTTCGCCGAATGAAGAATTACTTCTCCCATGAGAAGAGATGTACAAACAAAGTTACATATACTTAACAACCAAGTTACTGAAGATTTGTCATCCCCCACATTATAGTATTTATTCGCTCTAACGTTTCAAGACGTAAGAGGCCATCCTCAGAAACTCTTTGCTATGAGACTAGCAACTACTTTCGTAACTACTTACGTAGTTATAGGATTCTTAAAATAATAATATACACCATGGGGAAGTATTATCAATAGTGAAGAGCTCCTCAGGATGGGCGAAATGAAAATACATTGTGGGAAAAAACATACATTTTCATAAATATTTTTTTCGTAGTGGTATTTAATCCCAAATAAATTTTTAAACAATAAATGCAAGGGAATAGAATAAAAAATTTATCTGTCTCAGCCAGGGCTCGAACCTGGATCTCCTGCTATCCGGGCAAGCGCGTTGGCCAATTACGCCACCGAGAGTAGCCAGATAACTCATTAAATTCCCCGCACTCGTAACGGGCGTTTGGTTAACGCGTTTGCCTGGATAGCAGTAGATCCAGTTTCGAGCCCTGGCTGAGACAAATAGATTTTTTATTCTATTCCCAAGGATTTATTGTTTACATACATTTTTTTTACCCTAATACAAAAACCAACAATATGACTGCATGATTGCCGACAATTTTAAGTATATATAAACTCATACACAAACCACACAAATATATATATAAACAGAGATTTAAGAAATGAATGGATGAAAAGCCAGATGAAGTTAAATTGCTAAGCTGTTAAGGAGAACAAATGTTTTTTCGTGGCGTTTAGAATTTATCCAATTTTATCCAGAAGAATCGCAACGCCTGTAGATTGGGCTATCTTAATTAACAAGCAGTCGGGGTAGAAACACGAATATCTTTCCCCTGGCTTGAATTGAAAAGTAGCCAAAAGCCGAGAAATCTTCCTGCCTCACTCTATTATCAGCCTCGGATTCAGCTCTGGTAGAATAAATTTCCTGCTCAACTTACATTTTTCACTTTTAATGTCAAAATAACCGCACGAATTGTTTAAGGATTTCGCCTTAAGGTTTAGGTTAAATTAATGTACTGCATTTAATTAATATAAGTTTAGTAAACCAAANAAAAAAATTTTTACGAATATATATATATACATTTGAATTACCCTCCCTTTTCGACTTCTAATGGATAGAATCAATTCACATTTGAAGAAATGTTTAAAAAATTATATTTTCTTTAGGAAATCCGCTAAAATGATTGATGTGTTTATTTTCTTATGAATGTTTAACCAGAAAGTCTTGAACGAAAATCTTGTGTACCACATTGAATAAAGAAGAGAATACAAAGTACCCCACATGTAAATTAGTGTGTGTACTTCAATGTAGAGGTTAAATAAAGAGGTTTCGTATACATTTTACAGCAGGAGACATCCATTGCTTACCAAAAATAAAGAAGATTCAATCAGCTATTTATGGAATCTGAATACTCAATTGATAAGAAATTATGTAGGCAGGATATTTTGAATGACAAACAGACAAACAATAAATATACCATTGTCTCGAATTCGGGATGTAAATTTATTCTCAGGAATTTTTTTGTTATTGCATGATAAGCACCTCTATATGGTACAAAAAAATTTAGGATTGAATTTCTGGTTAAATTTTGTGTCTGAGATAGAAGATATTATTTATTATGAGGCCTATTTACGACAATTATACCAATTCATTCAATTATTTTTTTCGACTTTTATTCATTTATTACATTTTGTTAACATGCTATCATTTTGTATTAATTACAATGAACTAAAAGGAAAAAAAATGACAAAATTACAATGGCAAGAGGAGAGAAGGTAACCAATGACCTCACTCCCAATATTCAATTATTTCGCTGCCATTTGAACATTTCTGAATAACTTAATGACATTAATTGTGTATAATGCTATTTTGTGTGCGAAGTTTAACAAGACTTTTGTCGAAGGTAACATCTCGCATGAATGTACAGTTTCTTCTTCCGGGTTGGACGGTGTCAAGTTGTCGATAGCTGCCGAGCTTTCCCACATCCTGTGATGGCTTCTTCAGGGCTGAATAGAAAATGAATGAAGAATGAGAATTCTCCATTGAGCCCTGAAGAAGCCATCACAGGATGTGGGAAAGCTCGGCAACTATCGACAACTTGACACGGTCCAACCCGGAAGAAGAAACTGTACATACATTTGACGACCGTGGAAGCCTACGTGAACATCTCGCATGAAATTTAAAAGTGGTCTTTGCCGAGAAAGTTCTTGACATATGAGTTTAAGTATATATTGGTGTGGAGAGCTTTCGCCATTTTCAGGATATTGCTAAACTACTAAAAAAAAAAAAAAAAATACTTTGTTAATGGATCATATTTTGAGACACTTAATTAGTTTTTATTATATTTTCTAAGTTTAAGTTTGTAGTTGCTCGGTATGGGGCCACATCCATTTCTCAGAGATATGACATATCGGATGGCAAAAATCAATTCATCATTCGTAGAGTTAGAGTTTGAGAAGGAATCAGAGAGAAGGTTGCTGAAAGGAATATCTCGGGATACGGGCACTTTGTGTGGTCGGGGAAAGATGGATGGCTGTTCAGAACTTCTTTCTTCAGCCTACCTTTGACCCAAAGTGAGAGTATGTTGAGAAATGGCCTGAGTATTGTTGCAACTACAGAGCAAAGATTAAGATAACTTACGACTTGGTATAAGACACGAATGCATATGTAAAGGAAATGGATCACAAAAAAAAATACTGATGTTTTTGAGTTAGGATTAGGATTAGGATAAGGTTATAACCATATAACCGATCAACATCATGTTTATTACGCCCTGACTGTTGGGGTTATCCATTCTTTTAAATGTTTTCCGTTTTTTAGTGCTTGTTTACATTACGTTATATAGTACATGGTGTGCAATAAGTTATAAGTTAGGTTATTATACCATACCTCTGTTATTATTACTAAAATTAAAATAGAGATATATTCTTAATTTTGTCCATCTTTAAAGAATTATGGAGAAACTGCATAGTTACGCTGCTCTTTAGTGAAGAAATTTCTCTGCTTAAGGAACATTAGCTAGTTATGATATTGTGACTTCTTTCAGGGTGTTATATTAAATTGAAATATAATATATAATTTAATGAAGAATACTGTTTAAGTATCTTTTTAAAAAAATAAACAGCCTTTCATTTTATAATCATTTTTAGACAAATTCCATTGTCTAGAATGGTTTGTATGATATACGAGAACTGATAAGCAAGCAACCTAATGTAAAATTCCCCTAAAATGATGTATTGTTTAGTCTATAAATGAAAAACGTCAATAGACCAACATAACATACATTTTTTCATGAAGTATTCATAAAACTTTAAAGATATTAATAAATGTTTTTACTTTTAAAATTTTTCAACTCACTTTATTATCTATAAGAATATCTTGGCTCATATTGGGTTCTGTAAATATTAAATTTCGTTTTCAGTAAAGCTTTTACTAAGCTTTAAATACTATGAAGACTTAAGTAGTACATCTTAAAAGTTCTTAATGCAAATAGTTTGTTTTTGCACTGAAAAACTTTGTTAACGCAAAAAAAGATAATAAGCAAAATTTAGTATTTTCTTGAAGAAAAACAACAAATGATGTTTGATATTATTAAACATTGAGATCTGCTGTCATTTATCAAGTAAATATTACACATGAGTGCATTCGTCTACGGATTGTTATTATATCCATTTTAAAATTTAAAAATTATTTTTAGGTGGTGTTTTTATTTCATCCTTAATGGTATAATCTTACAAAGCATAGTTTATTAAAAAAGTTATTGCAAAAGTTTGTTTGAACGAAACATTATTTTTAGCGTAGACTATTAGAATAATTCTGTTTTGCGCTGTTTTAATATCTAATATTAATTCTGTCTTATCCACAGATACATATAAATTATAGTGGCATACACTATCTCAATGATATTAAGAAACGTCATAATATTTGTCCCACGAGATTGAAGCTGAATAGAAAAGTTTTATAAGTTCAAAATCCAATAACCTAATAGAGATAAAAATGGTTACAAATTGTAAAGTCTACGAGAGCCAAGTTTTTTGTGAATAATATCTTCCTGAAGGGAAAGAAATGAGTTCTCACGTTCATCAAATACTTTAATGAATTAGACAATAAGTTACCTCGATCAATGCGATACAAATGGATTTGAATTAAAAATCAAAAATTTAAAAAAAATTTTTACGAATATTATTATGAAAGAAAAACATTTCTGCTACGGTGAGACCTGAAACCATATCTCCTGATCACTGGCGATTCTGCTCATACAAACCAATGTATTTATTCTACAGGACCACCTGAGGAAGACGGACTGAATTCATCACATAATATGCGGCCAGTCCCTGTATATACATACTAAATATTTTTAGAACTATGTTTAATTTTCGTTTTAAAAATCGCGGCAGTATTTTTATAAAAGTTTACATTTTTTATATCTATGTGTGAATGAGGATCGCGGTCTAAATAACTTTTTTTTTTCTTCTTGAGATTGTTGATATATGAGCAATTAGATGTGTGTAAAAGTGTGTTGTAAAAAACATTTTTTTTTTTTTTTTCTCCAATGCGATAAAATAATTATTAATTCCTAAACCACGCATATTTCGCTGAGTTTTCAAACTTCCTCAAGACTTAGCGGAATCAAATAATCATAATTAAAAACTGCTGATTTAAGACGAGAATAAACTTGAGGGATTCAATAACTTGAGAAAGAGCAGAAGGGATGAAGAGGTGATTAATTGATTGGCTGATTTATAAAATGTCAAGGGCGCTTTGTTCCCCTTGAGGGCAATGTGAAAATTCTCCTTAGCTCATCACAAAGCAAAATTAATAAATAAAGTGGAACGCCTTTTCAGAACTAATTATTTCACAGCTATATTACCCTTCTCCCTCTTGTAATTAGTGTTCTTCAGATTATTTTGGCTTGATATACATTATTTCCCCTTTACGTAATACCTCAGTGATTTAACTAATTCTTCAACTTTGAATACTTTTTTCTTTCTCTTTCTTTTCTTTTCTTTTGTTTACACACATTTTTCATTAATAATATAATTGAAAAGACTTACAATGCTTCTGCAATGGCAGAATCTCGCCAAATTTTCAAACGAGACTAACAACCTTTGAAAATTTAAAAAAAATTTTTTTTTTATAACCTTTGTTTACATATAACATTCTGTTAAAAATAAATGAAAAAACATTTTGTAATTTGATTACAATGAATAGCAAAAAAAAAATTACATTCATGAAAGTCACTTGAGGAGAGAGGGTGACCAGTGACACCACTCTCAAACTTTGAAAAATTATACCATGGTATAATTAATATTGGAAATCAATTGACGAATGCTGCAAGACTTATTGGAAAGGTTATTTTTGTGTTGTGTTTTGTTTATGGTCACCTCGTGCTATATGAATGTCTTTTTTGCTTTGTGTTTGTACTTTATTGCTGGAGGGAGTATCTTTTTATTAATGAACTTTAATTATTTTTAATTTTGTTCCATTTCAATATAAGTTTATTTTTACCTCTTTAATTTGAATCAACTTGCGAAAATTTCGATTATAGCTTATAATATTATTCAGCAATAAATTGACACCCCTTTATTGATAATTGAATGTAAATAGGTAATATTATTCAGAATCTTAATATTTGACCTAACTTTTCATAGACTAGTTGTATTATGGTTTTTGAATATATTTTATTTATGTTTAGAGATTATTTATAGAGATACCTNAATAAAAAAAATTTCAAAAACAGTGTACGCTCGAGTGCATTCAGTCAAATATATTTACATACGATTATGTGTATGTGTGTTTGTGAGTTTTTTTACACATATCACTTTTTTTTATTATGAAATTTGAGATTTAGAACCTTCAGCTTCTTTCCCCTTCGCATTGAATGCTAACTAATTGTGGTATCAATGTTTTCGTCGTATCTTCACCATTTTTATTTTAGAGTTAATTTTAAATTTCACGATGTTACATTTTCAATTCTTTAAACAAAGAAAATTACTGCAGAAAAATGAACAATTTATTTGATAAATATAAAAATTTCGAGGTCTTGTAAAACAAAACAAAAATTCGATTTGCATTTATTTACACACACACACAAAAAAAAAATAGCGTTTTATGTTTGTTGGCTTAAGAGGGAGAAAAATTTCACGCGGGGAACCCTCAAAAATCTAATGTAATAAATGCAATAGTCATAGTCAGTGACGTAAGCCCCCTCGAGCTGACGACAGAATGACTCAATACTTTCGATAAAATCATCATTATATATTTTACTAATCGTGAAAATGAAGCTACTATTTAATTGAGCCATTTAACGAGAATAAAAATTTTTTTTGGTGTCTTAAAGTATGGTTATTTACGAAAATTCTTATTCTAGCACTACGAAATGTGTATATGCATATTTAATATGTAACTATTTGTATACAGATAAAATGACTTTGCATATGACTGACTACCTGTGTTCTGGCGTCCAGGACGAGATTTGTCACTAGCCACCCACACAACACACACTTTTCATATGAGATCAAGGTTATTTCTTCCAGGACCCCAGGGGACATGTCACTTTCTGTTGAGGTCTAATGCTTCCGAGCTGGCGGATCTGGGCGCAGGATTTTTTTCCATATATCCAGGACATTGTCCATTTATTTATTTGTGTTTCTGTGAGTACACGCTGCGTGGTTCTACAGTGAAAATTTTACTGCTTATCAGTAAATATAATCACTGAGAAAATCAATTTTCTCTCCCCCCCTCCCTAAAAACAAACAAACAAAAAAAAAAAAAAAACTGCAAGACTAAACGAGAAAATGCTTAAACAATGACTTCAACACGTTAAGGTGTGATACGCCTTACTCAACAGGTGCTACGCTATGGTTCAGAGGAGCGCAACAGATATCCCAGCGGATTTAGAATATTTATCGCCCTCCTTGTCCACCAAAGGAAAAAATTAATTTCTCCCAGATTTTCTATCTAGTATTTAGTTTATGTATATGCATTCTCAAACTAATACATAACACTCACAGTTTAAGTCAAATTCTACTTTATATTTCTTTCCATCCTTAGTTAGTAAGAATGGAATTTTTATTCCTTTTAAAACAGTGCCGATGAGCGAAAGAGTGGTTATGGTCGTTGTGTCTTGTACCTGCTCATGAATTCAATCATGATATATGCATGGCTCCAGATTCATTTGAAAACGCCTTGCCTATGATTCTCCTCAGTATGTGAGAGGCAATTTATATATAGGCAAACTTTATATATATATATATATCCTTATCTCAATGTTCGCCTTCACTGATAAGAAAGTTTGCAAGTGATACTGTCAGGACGACATATGAAGGCCACTCCTCAGATGTCACTTTCTTCTTCATAGTTTATTCTACGACAGCTTTTTCAGGCCACTAGTGGAATAAGGAGTTAGTTAGTTCTGAATTCTTGAACATTTCCAATAAAAAAGTTCGCCGAATGAAGAATTACTTCTCCCATGAGAAGAGATGTACAAACAAAGTTACATATACTTAACAACCAAGTTACTGAAGATTTGTCATCCCCCACATTATAGTATTTATTCGCTCTATGCATAACATAATAAATCTATATGTGCTCACCTAAATTAAACCGGTTTTGAACTTCACTTATCTTATTTTTGAACATAAATTAGTTTTTCTTCAAACTGATTTCAATTGATCATACTGTGTTAAAAAAAAGAAAATTTAATAAGTCTTTAAAAAAATTTAATAAGTTTCATTAAGAAAAACCAAGATTACCTAATGTTTTAAACAGTATTAAGAATGGCTTACATAGAAAGTAATTTAACCACTCGTGCACCAATTAATTTTTTTTCATCTGCCATGAGACAAAATCTTCACAATAAATTATCTAGTAGAGTGAAACGTTTAGGCGACATAAATAAAATAGTAGTTTCGCGGAGTTTTCCTTGACACACAATCTACCAAGGTTCTAGTAAAATATTCATAACATGCTCTTTTTTTTTCCAAAATCGTTAGAGCCATTTTTGCTAGAGAGTACAAAATGAAAAAGCTTCAGCTTATAAATATTGCACACTTCTAGGATATGGCGACTTTCGGAATGGAACAAATCCGCAGAATTTCTTCCCGAACTAAGTTGTTGATTGTTTTGTCGGAATTTTTTTTCAGTGTAACACAGACGCAGGAAAACATAAACGCGGGTTCGAGTCAGGACTCGAGTAGCAGGCTACTGTCTGAAAATAATGATTCTCTATCGTTTTGAACTTTGAACTTGTATTACTCATAATGTATAGTCATCCCACTTCTTTTTAATCTCTGTTGTAAGCATTTGTGCGTACTCGGTAAATGCCAAGAAAAGGATTAGCCAAGTAAAGTACGATTACCACCAAAGAATTAGACCCAAATAAAAAATAATCTCTTGCAATATCTTCATATGCAGGGTTTCTCTTAAACATTTTAGTTATGTTCATGTTTTTCAAACAGAAACATGTGGGAAGCATCGAATTTATACTTGTGCATCAAAAATTGATACTTTATATATGATGTTTGAGACAGTGAAGCTGCAAATTTTGCAGGTATAATTTGAGAAATCATTAATAAAGTTATATGCATAAAGATCAAAGGAAAGCAGTATTTTTTATTATGAGAAAGTAAAAAGTGATATTAAGTTAACTCAAATTGAAATATTTTTAACTTTATGATGATTTTTTTAATCACCTATGAAGGAAACNTGAAATTACTTGTTAAGAATTGAAATAATTAATGGAAAATTACTATAATTTTATTGCTATTATATAAAATACTTTGTTTTATTTATTAAAAATAATATGGTAAATTTATTTTATTTGTTCTGATACAAATACCCTCTTTTGCTTCAAGTATTTCCTGTATAGATTAACATATTTCAATGTTATGAGGTAATTTTTGACTAGTATTAACATTAATTAATAATTAATTACAAAATAAAAATAGCCATCATGCAGATAATTTTATAACTGACTTTCGGACACTTAGAATTTTTTTTAACTCAACAAAATACTTAAATTATTTACTCAATACTTCAATACAAGATATGTACGATGAGTTATCAATTAAATTAAATAGCCAACCAGAAAGCAGTTGTCACTGATCTGAAATAACTCAGCTACTTCGTCGGGAATCAATTTTTAATGGCATTTATCATTTGCTCAATAATTTATTATCTTTTGTGGTGTATTCAATTATTTTTTTATTCACTTTTCAGTTGATCACGGCCTTTTGAATAGCCCCGTTTAGAGGTCGCACACGAATGATAGGACTGGGACGCCCGTCAGAATTCATTGTCGAAACAAGGTCTTTAGATGATAAAGGAATATGATTAGTGAATTAGGAATATGTCGATAGCCATGAAATAGAAATGAGCAGCATGTCAGCATTCTTTTTTGTTAAGGTATTTTTTTGCTTAAATAATATATATTCTTCAATTATGCTAGTTATCATTAGAAATTGAATATGATTATTTCTAATAATAATTTTTAGAAACAATTTTGTTTAATGTTTTGAGTTGTCCAAGCTTAACTGTAGAGTAAATAACTGGCAAAACTTTATTTCCTAATAAAGATTAATTATTGTTCAATATCAGATTCCGTTCAAAATGATTAACAAATTAGTTATAGTACTCTTCAGTTGCCAACTTTATTCAAATAAATCACCCCTGCCAAATGTCACAATTTTAGGAGGGGGGGGGGGGNGGGGGGGGGGGGGAATATTAATTTTATTTTTCTAATCATTATAAATTTTACTGCACTAAAAGACATACATGTACAGAAACCCTTAGCCCATATGATATTTTTTACATTATAAAAGCCTCACAATACAATTTAATAAAATTGCAAAATTTTTGAGGATATTTTATCATAGTGCAGTCAATTTCCAAACATTACTTATCGAAAGAATATGTCATCCACAGCATTTAGTCGCTCCTTCATCAAATCCCAGCTATTTTAGCACCTTCTCTCTGTACAACAGAGAATCAGGATCTACTAAATTTTACCTTGGTTATTTTTATAATTATTGGCTATAGCATTAGTTTATTTATTTTTTATTTTTTTTTTAAGTTCTATTCATTTTTTTTGTACACATATATTTATTATCCTATGTATCTCTTTGATTTTATTTTAAATATTTATCTCTCCTATTTCTTTACTTAACGCAAGGAAATAGGAGAGAGAAGCATTAAAAAAAATGTTAAGTTGTAAATGTCATTGTTATGTTGAAAATATTTTAAATTATTAAATTATTGTTTGTTTGTAGTTTGTATTATTGTAATTAGATCAGAATCAGTTATACTGTCAGCTGTGACTCTTTTGTTATTCAAAGGGACTTATGTCCCAGAATAAAGCTTTTTTTTTTTTTTCTTCTTCTTCTTCTAAAGGAATACGTAGTGGAAATATAGTTAATTTCATTTAGTTGAAACTATTTTGGAATCTATGTTTATTTCTAAAATTAGCTGCAAATTGCAGTTAAACATTTTCTAATTCCAAAAATTCTTCATAAAAAAATACCTGTATTGAAATAATTTTGAGATTGAGATTTATTTATGACCTCTTCAGGATTTCTTAAGTAATTGTTTTTCACCTTCAATATTTCTGTTGTAAATCATTCACGCCATTGCTGGAAATAATATTGCCATTGGTATATAATATGAAATTATAAAAGTTTAAAAAAACGCAACTAGTATACCTGACCAATGTTTACGAATAAATATTATTTTTCATACTCTAATGAAATATAAAATTTATATTGTACGAACGTGGTGGATTCGTAAATGTAGAACAGAATGGTGGGTTGATTTGTTTAGGCTAAAACGTTTATATATATATATTGCAAGATTTTGTTTAATGGGCTTCGTTTTGTTATAATGCTCATCCTATTGGTTTAAATTTCGTCATGATTTCATCCTTCAGGACAATAAATATAAGAGAGCTATGATGTCTCCTTAATTTTTCCACTAGTTAATTTAAAACTGCTTCCAATTGATTCTGGTTCAAGGATATATTAAAACATTTTAAATAAAAAATTGAGAAATTTTTAAATCTTTTATGTCCTGTATTTTTTGCTAATACGGCTTTTATATGCTTTAATATTTTTTTCTTGTAGTCTAATAGCACTTATACTTAATTAAATGTAGTCCCCAATCAACATTGATAAGAACATACATTAATACATGATGCAACGTATTCAGATACAGCTTAGCTGTATGAGCAGTTATACAACGGTATCTCATTTTTTAAAGACGTTTTGTTTTTATTTTTTTGTCAAATCTCAATGTCTTTTAGAAATATAAGAAAAATATACATGTATCCTGGTCTGCTAGTACATA
>KZ807090.1:579367-594181 GCA_000696205.2 Oncopeltus fasciatus
ATCTTCTTCGATCTGGCTTTGTCGATGCTCTTCATCCTCTGAACAACATCCTCCCCGTACAGGTTGGTAAGATGTTCACGTAGGCTTCCACAGTCATCAGATGTATGTAAAGTTTTTTCCGGGTTGGACCGTGTAAAGTTTTTGATGGTTGCCGAGCTTTCGCACATCCTGTGATGGCTTCTTCAGGGCTGAATAGAGAATGAGCCCATGAGCTGAAGGAGCCATCACAGGATGTGCGAAAGCTCGGCAACCATCAAAAACTTTACATGGTCCAACCCGGAAAAAACTTTACATATATAAATATGTATGTTCGGGAGCACCTATAACCCCAACTATGATTTAAAAAAGCTTTCAAAAACCTTCCCGGGGATATACCTAATATTTTACCAAATTTTCACGGCGATTGGATGTATGGTTTTAGAATCTATCGAATAAAAATAGACAGACAGTTAGACAGATATATATATTATATATGTTTCCATATAATTATGGATTTTGTCAAACATGATATTTTGTCTTTCCAGCAGACGTCTTAGCTTATGTTTCATCGCCCCTGGAATTAATTCATAACCTGTTTGCAAATATCGCCAGTAAATATCCCCCCTGCACAATCCCGTCGAATCAAAAATAGTTTCAGTCTTTACCGGTTCACGAGATATTTAGCTAATGACGGATAAAAAAAAAATACTTTGAAATAAATTATTCTAGTAATATTTTTTGCAAGTATAATACCTTCAAAAAGTTTTTTGAACAATAGTATAGTATTCTTAGAAAACTTGCGTTTATTTATTTAAAAAGGCTCAGTCGGAATATATGACAAGTCAGAAGCCGAACATGCAACCTGTAAATAATCAATAAACTAATCCAAAACCTGTTTAGGATATGGCATGTACAAAATTCATGTTTTCATTGAATAAGAACAGACTAATGTTTTAGAATGCACGTTGCTTAACGGAGTGGGGTCCCCTGTATTAGAATACCAAATTAAATAGAGTGAATAAAGTATAAAAAATTACTGAAATGGAATAGCTTGAAGAAAGAAAGAAAGAAAACAAAGTTAGACATCAATTAAGAATAGATAGAATGAACCTGTTGAAAAATTTAAAGAAAAAGAAGTGTATTTGTAAACTCTGACAAAAATTAATCCATGTTGATGCATTATTAAAAGAGGAATCAAACAAGTAGAGGAATCATAAAGATTACAAGCTCATTTTATGAAGAATCTTATAATGTAATTAAATTACATTAATTTGATTTAAAATAAATTAAATATTTTTATTAAATTTTTATTTTAACTAAGTTTAAACAAAATTAAAAACCTAACCGAATTTGAAGAATTACATATTAGTTAAAACAAAAAATTAAATGTACTGTTAATTTGTCAAATTAATGAAGGCTGATCAAAAAACAAATGTTTCCATTTTGTTTTTCAGTCAATGACATGTGAACCTCATTTTACTAAAATTTTTGAATGAGCGTTGTATCTGGCTGTAATGACGATATTTAATTTTTAAAAATAACGAATTAGATTGTATAAAAAAAAATACCTAAATTTGATAAGTTAACATTTCAATGTGGGATTGAGATCTCCTAGGCGGGTACATTTTTTTTTTTTTTTTTAGCGGTATTGGAGTGATTACATAGGTAACCACACTATTTTAACAGATGCTTCTCGATAAACTAAAGTACTTATGATAAACTAAAGCCTATAGATTGCTGACTACTAAAGTTCTCTTTAGTTTTTTAAATTCTGTTTGAAAGCAATGTATAATAAAAATATTTACTTTAAATTACAATTACAAATTAAATAAATAAAAAAACTTTGTATAAATTGTTAACATGTAGATAATAGTAAAAATTAAGTTTAGGACAGTTAAATAATAAATAAAACTTTCTAATTTACTATAAGATTGTATAAAAAGTGCAATGTATATAAAATAGGACATTAAAAGGGAGTTAAAAACTTCTAAAAGCTTATAGGAATAAACTTCAACATAATTTTCCAAATAACTGTTGCTTTGTAGTTATAAAGTATGTACGAACCATCATGGAGGGGATCAATGGTGTGGATCATGAGCTGTAGCAGGCCATGGCGAAACTTGTTGGTCTGGGGCTGCGAGGTGTTGGCGCTCGTCGCACAGCTAGTGCCTCCGCTCTCGCCAGAGGTAGTACCACCCGCTCCTACTTGCGTCTGTAAGCACCATAAGCGAATTTCAAACAACATTCAACGCACCCTTATAACTAAACAGCTGTTTCACTCATGGCTAACAGCACAATTTGCAAGTTTCACTTGCACCTTTTAAAACCCCCTTCAACTGAATAGAAAATTATTTAAGAAAATGGGGAGAGGATTGTCAGGAATTCGGTCTTGGTAGCTGAAGAATTACAAATTGACTTGTAACCAAAAAAAATTTTCTTTTGACCAACGTTACGGTCTAAATTTCAAGACTCCATCAGGGCTGAAATTCAGGCCGTATCGTTTGAACCTATGAAAAATAAAACATAAACATAAATATTCTCCTTAAAATCAGACTTCATTAAAAAAATATTTCATCAGGGCTGAAATTTAAGGCCGTAACGATTGCTAAAATAAATTTTTTTTTTTTTGGTTACAAATCAGTTTTTAATTATTCAGCCACCAAGGCCGAATTTTTTTTTTCGAGAAATATTATTTAAATCGATTACGTAACTTATATTTGGTAATTAAATTTTTATATCCTTATGACAAAATTTTTTATAACATACATATGTGGGACTTACGTATGATAATTATGAAAAATAAAATATAAACATAAATATTCTCGTTATAATAAGACTCCACCAGGGCTGAAATTCAGGCCGTAACGTTTGCTAAAATAAAAATTTTTTTTTGGTTACAAATCAGTTTTTAATTATTCAGCCACCAAGGCCGAATTTCTAACAATCCTCTCCTCAAAACACTTGACGGTCAACAAATTTACCTCCAAATTATTTTAATTATTTGTCCTAAGATGAATTTAGTTGGGCTGAGGAAAAATTGTCTTACAC
Source organism: Oncopeltus fasciatus (assembly GCA_000696205.2). Classification (NCBI taxonomy): domain Eukaryota; kingdom Metazoa; phylum Arthropoda; class Insecta; order Hemiptera; family Lygaeidae; genus Oncopeltus; species Oncopeltus fasciatus. The sequence goes on from KZ807090.1 coordinate 582,395, forward strand.
CAGAGTACGGTACAGCCTGCAGTCAAGTTTAAATAACTTTATTGCTTGAATCTGCCTTATTTAATTTAGTATAATAATCAGTGTCAACACAAATAATTAAAAGGAGAGTTTGTTGACCGTAGATATTATTCTAAGATGATTTTAGTTGGGGTTCGGTCAAGGTAGATCCAAAAAACACAAATTTACAAAATGTATTTTTAAATTTGTGTTTTTTGGATCTACCTTGACCGAACCCCAACTAAAATCATCTTAGAATAATATCTACGGTCAACAAACTCTCCTTTTAATTATTTGTGTTGACACTGATTATTATACTAAATTAAATAAGGCAGATTCAAGCAATAAAGTTATTTAAACTTGACTGCAGGCTGTACCGTACTCTGGTGTAAGACAATTTTTCCTCAGCTATAGATTTCAATAAATTTATAAATGAGCATAAATCTTAAATTAAGTCCATATTTAATAAAAAGTATATATATACATATGTACAAGGTGTCTGTAAGGGTACAGTACAATAAATATACAAAGACAAGTTGATCTGCAGATAGTTTCGGTTTTGGTTACATTTTCTCAGTCTACAGACACGGAATTCTACAGGAATAATTAAGCCGTACAATTTTCTACCTGTAGAAACTAAAATACTAATTTAAAAAATTCAATTTACCCCTATTATAAAGAAAAATGAACCTTTATATGATAGTGCTGAGATTAGAAGATTTATCTGTGAAATCTAAATGAATGGCCTTACTTAACACTGTGATTCTTTCTATAAATATTAATTTAGTTGTGGTATATTATCCCACGTAAATTTTAGCATGGTTAGTAAACCGGCCCGGAAAAAAAAAATCAGTTGTTTTCTTTCAGTAGTTTTTTTTCAAGTCACTTTTCTTCTACAGTATTCTTAATTTTTATTCTTAACCATCTAATGTAATTTCCTTTGTGGCATTTATTTGCGTATTTAATTTTAAGGAATAGGAAATTATTCTTTTTATAATAAGGAATTCATATCCTGAGTATAATAAATATTAGATAATATTATATTATTTAAATCCAAACATAGTTAAATTTAAAATTTTTATAGTTTATTAAATAACGAAAAATATCAATTCACCATATACTAATCGATTGTACATAAATAAATCAATGATTTTGAAGTCGTTCTTTTCTTTTCTTTTCTTTTTTTTTTTGTTATGAATATGAACTCATGGGGTACATTGTAACGCACTTTTTAAAACCATTTTCAAATATGATTTCCGACCTTTTTCCGTTAAGTTTTAATATATGAAACTTGAAACATTATAAATTCGGCTTGAAACGCTCTTAATTTATGAATTACTTGTACACTATTCATATATTTTTAATTATACATTCATATATTTAAAGCTCCACAAATGAAAAATATGTAATTCAGAGAAAGATAATATAAAGTCTGTTAGGCAATTGGAAAAAAAAAGGAAAATAAAGGAAAACGAATTAACGGCATACTCACTGAAGTAAGATATGTCACAGGCAACATACAAGTAAATAATGATAAACTTAANACTGAAGTTAGAAATAAAAGCCATTCAGAAAGCGAATAAAAGAAATACGGTAGGTTCTAAAAAGGTTACAAAAGGAAAAGTGATCAATTAAAACTAAAAAAAAGTGACTAATAATCCCAGGAGCTTACAACAAAGAGCTTAATCTGCCAGGTGATACCGTATGGAATCGGAAAATACTTTTGCCCATTATCATACCAGATCATACCATTTCAATTATTTAAATTTAATAATGCTGAGACAATTTTGTGTCCAAGTGAAATTACGCGGTCTCAAAGTCTATTTCGCACAAATGTTTCCACTTTGCCACTTTTCCTCCACTTATGGTAATTTTCCGATTACTCTTCCTATTTTTTCTGTGGGCGTTTACTGTTCTCTCAAATGGGTGATGTCTCAGAGAGAATCCCTATAACATTTCAGCTAACCTACAAATAAAATATTAAAATTGTTAGTTTACATATGCAATAATTTATTAATATGAAATAACCCAGAAAACTTACAGAAGAAGGTGGTGTTTTCTAGGTAGTACTTTACTCCCTACGCTTTCAAAAGACTTCTAATATTTGTTTTATTTTATTTTTATTTACTCATTTTTATTATACCTTATACGAACACGGGTAAGCCCCCTATGTTAAATTCCTATGGTACTGATCTCATAAGAGATTCGATCCTGCAACGCCGGAGTGGATGTCCCACATGAATTATTCCTGTAATACTTTCAAATGTAATTTGTATATACTTTTACTCGCTTACATGCTTTTCAGGATTGGTATGAATATAGTAAGGGTGTTTAAACATAAAAAATAATATATAAATTTAAACTAGCCCATGTTCTAATTATACTTTTTCTAAAGCACTAAGTTGAAATTTGTATAAGCTTTACAATAATATTATTCAACTTATAGCCTTCATAAGGAATATTTACAATATAAATAAATATTCGTAATGGTATTATTTCGTAGATAAATTTAATTAACAGCAGACATTACAATCGCATATAAACTCTTTCCGAATTATTACCATCTGAGTAAGAAGTGAATTTAACCAATGAATTTTAATCCTGATTCATTTGAATATGCTGCCAGTTAAAAAGTGATTAAAAATATAACAAAATAATATGTATTGGTCAATGTATAATAATAATAATTTATTTACTATCAACGTAATTAGATATTTCTTACTTTGTAAAAATAATATAAAGTAAATTATTATTACAACCTTAAAAATATAAACTTCATTTTTAANCTAACGTTCGACATATTTTTTCTGCAATTTAATTTTTGGAATTAAACTTTTGTTCATAAAGATCACCAGTCTTACCTTTAGTATCTTAGTTCTGTACAAAATTGGATATTATAATACATGTGGTGTTTAACTACTTGCCATGACGAATGTCAGAGAAAGTTTTTACCGATTTGTCTTATGCGAGAATGAAATCGTGATTTCACATAACGAACGGGATTCCTACAATTAAGTACAAAGCATAACCAAAGAAGGTAAAAGTAATCAAATAAAAAATTTTCCTACAAAATCAAATAAAAATGCAGACAAATATCACTACTTGGCATCACACAAAGATAACAGGACCTTAACAACTTCTACAGTAACACTCAAATGCAATTTTAGTCCTTCCAGAAATCTACAGAATGCATCCACTCTCTTGGACGTGCCACATGCCCAAATATTACCATTTGCAAACATTGTGATCTACTTAGAATAAATAATGATATGTAAACCACTTGAATGTGGAGATGCTTTTTTATTTTTTTTTATCACCACCATATACAGGTTTTAAATTGTAAATATATGGTCGAATTTATAACTGTTTATGTACAAAAAAAAAAANACAAGTTTTGAGCTATTTTCAAAATCAATATTTGGAACTATTATTTATAATTTAAAAAAAAAACTTACGTACTCATATAATATCGAACTTTACACTACCTACCGGAAATAAAAAAGGTTCTTTGTAATCAACTTTATGAAAGCCAATGGATGGAATATATTGCTCTTCGATATGCCAAAACTAGTTAGTTTTCTTATTTTGTATAGTTGGTATATATGGTATGTGGAATATAGGTGAATGAAGACCGTTGAGGTTTTAGCCTATCCTTAAATCTCCATAAGCAAGGGAATCGAAAGAGGATGAACCCTGAATGTGTCCCCCATCGATCTTCTGTTGTTTATGGGCAGTAAAAACTCCCTTTTCACCTCCAAACACCCAAGGTCTGGCAGAACTCATCAATCCGTACTAATTTTTAGAGGGGCAATAAAATAGATGAGAAAAAGCAGCAATAAGAAACATTTATTCTTCATTCATTTTTAAATTTAAAGTATTTTCTTTACATACAAATCATTTCATTGTTATATGCCACATTCTACCTACCATCACATTACTTATTAAAACCAAAAAAGGATCTTCGCAATCAAATTCATGAAAGCCCATGCAAAGATTAACTTGTGGATTGGACTATAAGCACAACGGATATCGATACCATATTTTTTTTAAACTGGGTTTGGTTTCATTCAGCTGACATTAAGCAATTGTCTTTTGCATTTTAAAGTTAATTGAAATCAATACACTCAAAGTTGTACAAAATACTAGTTGAAAATGCATTTACTGCTTCATCGAAGGTGAAATTTGTAGTATTTCAATTGGAAATAGATTAATTAATCAATTAATACCTTTTATTTTAATTTTTTTACACCATTTTTTCCCGATAAAAGCTTTCCCCCTTTCAAGGCCTTTATTTTATATTCTAAGATTATATAATAGTGCATTGTACTGCACACATAAAAGAAAGTCCGTGTCAAAGAAATTGAGATAACATATTTTCTTTGTTTCATTGAAGATGGATACTAGTAACAGGAAATAGCTTTTACATATTTTATCCTTCAAGAAAAACACGGGAATGAGTGTGAAAAATGAGATCACTAGGACTGGTTCCAGACTGGCCGTGAAAAAAAAGTGGGGGAAGTGCTCAACCATCGAAATTGCATTCGCATATATCTTCCTCAATAAGTGTTCTCCTTTTAAATGTTACATAATTTTAAACCTAATATTAAAATTTATATTTTTTGTAACAAGAATAATATCGAAGATATAACGATTATAAATTTTGGTCTTTCTATTGACCCCCCCCCCCCTCTCCCTTATCAGATTTCAGCCACAAATGACTTAATTCAGTAAGTTAAAGACTAAAAACCAATACGTTGCAGAAATAATAGAAAATAACGTTTCCCACTCACTACGTTGTGTAAAAATTTTGTATTTATAACAGAAATAAAGATATTTTCGATTTATCAATTTGGTCATTCTTTAAATTCCTCTCCATTTTCTTCTCCATATATATAGTTTAAAATACTTAACTAATGACGTTTTAACTGGTTCTGGTCGTAATTATATTCTTTAAAATATTTTTAAGGGTTTTAAAAGATCCCGTACCAGTTGAATTACTTTTTTTTTCATCCTAGAATTTTAAAGTGCCCTTAGTTACTATTTTTAACATGAACTTTTTGTTTTGCTTTTTACAATTTTTCGTTCACAGTTTATAAAATATGATGAACGTGAATTATTTAAAATTCTAGAATTTAATAATTCCACAATTAAAACGACTTTTCAGATTCATAGGGAAAGTTTAAGTAAAGATTATCGAGAAGAAGCAATTGCAATTTACAGATTTATGTAGAAATAAAAAATAGTGATTTTATTATATATACCTCTTTTGCATCCGATTATCTCGAGAAATTTATTTGTTCTACTGAAAGTAAATGAGTTTAGGAAATTTTACTTGAATCAACGCCAGGTTTCACTGCCTTGAAATTTTCGGAAAACCAAGAGATGTGAAACAAACTTAAAAAAAAAAATACGGTTTTTTATTGACAAAAGTTAGTTTTTTGTAACGTTAATTATTATGTATTTAAGGTGGCAAAGAATAGAATATAAGGCAGCACTCACGAGGAATGGAACTTTTCGCAGTACATGCGCACTAATATCAATTTAAAAAATCAGTATATAAATTATATTTTTTGGCACATTTCTATGCTTTTTATACTTCAGCTAATTGATTAAGTAAAGAAGAAAGCTAGATAATATTTCTTTTTTTTATGATCTTATTTTAAGATGAATAATGAATACATTTATGAAGAAATTGATAAGCAGAAGCCGAAGTTTTTTTTGCAAATTAAATAATAAACTTTTCTCTTGCAAGCCTGCAATCAAGGCAAGCAAATCAGTAAGTAATTAAAAACTTGCAAGTCCCTAGATAATGAAAAAAATTAATTACAAAAAGAGATGTGAAGCAAACTTTAAAAAAAAAATACCTTTTTTTAAAAATAATTTTAGCAGAGAATATGTAACGAAAAGCCAGTTAATTGAAAACTGTATTGAATAGGAATATTCATAAACAAAACAAATAAGTTACTAAAAAAATTAAGAAAAATTAATTAAAAGTTAATTTNACCCTTATTTGAAAAACTTTTTTACATAATATTTTTTCTACAATGAAACCCTTTCTTTTTTTCATTACAAGTCCCATCATTGAAGCTCTATCATTGAAGTTGTTCGTAAATGCTATCATAAATTTTCAAGCGAAACATATTCAAGTGTGATGAAATTGTGTCTGCTAGTTAACATTGATATTGATTTTTTTTAAATATTGACTTGGCACTGACTATCCGATGTTGAGTTGCTTTCGCTAGAGCTGTAACATAAGAACAACTCTCTTACAAAAAAGGAAAATATTGTGAGTCAGAGATTGGATCCGAATGAGAAAAGATTTTGTCCCATCGACTATTTTGATCAGTGAGCTATCTGCAGGAGACAGTAATAAGACATAAAGAGAATCTTGTTGATCAGTGTCTGTAAGTTCAACAATTATTCGATAAAGCAGTTAATGGGCTCATAAGTATGAAGAACAGGTTATGAAAAGGATTTATAATCACTATCATAAAAATAAAAAGACAAAAAGGAGAGTTTTTGACTTTAGAGATTATAAATAGATAATTTTTGTTGGGGGTTGTTCAAGGTTGACCCAAAAAATACAATTTAAAAATGTGTATTTTTTATTATCTAACGACGTTTCGGCTTACGTTATAAGCCATCTTCAGGGCTATCATGATGGCGAGAGTGGACATCGTGCCACCTGGATCAAATGTTCATGACTGACTGATAATAAAAATACAAATATTTACAGAGATATTTATACAAAAATTGTATTTTTTGTATCAACCTTGACCGAACCCCAACAAAAAAAAATATACTAATAAAAATACATTTTTCTGTTTCTTCATGATATTGTATATGAAACACTTACACAGTTCTTGTATTTGGTTTTCTCCTTATAAAAAAGATTTCCTATATCAGAAGAGTCCTTCCACAGGAGAGGAATCTCACATAGTATTCAAAAATTAATTTTTCTTCTGATTCTCAAATGAGTAATTCAAAATATCGGCGATCATTTCCATATTCCATAGCCAAAAGTTATAAAACTTTAAGGCATATATTTTAAATGATATAAACTTTTCTCTCAATAAAATAAATATTTAAAAAAAAACTTTAACAAAAATTGATTAAGAAAGATTATTAGGTTTAAAAAATTGAAATGTTTCATAAAATAATTTGTTAGTTAACTTACAAGGATTTAAATTCTACAGCGCATCGATAAAATGTAAAATCGATACATTTTATAGTGATTAATTACACTAAAATATTAATTATAGAGAATTGAGATAGCCCAAATTGATTATATACCTTAATAAGTTTTATTAGTATTTAAATATATCTGAATGTAGTTAAAATTCTATGAAGAGTGAAGAAAATATGAAGAAGCCCTTAAGAACGAATGCTTCTGATATACAAGAAGACACAACTTTAAAGTCGTTTACACGATAACAATGTTGATATTAAGATGCTGTCATGGAAGCTGATAGAGGCTTGTATTGTGAACGAGGCTTAAGTAACAGATATTTCCGAAAATGAATTAATTATATCAAATTCACTGGAAGAAGAAAAATGAAGAGAAGGTCACATATCTCGTCACGAACGATAAAAGCTTGGGAACACAAATGTTGTGGGGATGTTATCCTGAGCTGTGGCTGCTATTCAATAGCTGTCTTCCCTCCTATGCAGAAACCCTCCAGCTCACAGTAGCTGACCTCCCTCCTATGCAGGGTACGTTTTGTTATGTAATAGATGTCTTCCCTCGTATGCAGAAATCCTCCAGCTCACAGTAGCTGTCCTCCCTCTTATTCAAAGACTGTACTGTTATGTAATAGATGTCTTCCCTCTTGTGCAGAAACCCTCTAGCTTACAGTAGCTGTCCGCCCTCCTATGCAAGGTACGTTTTGTTACACAATTGCTGTCTTCCCTCTTATGCAGAAACCCTCCAGCTCACAGTAGCTGACCTCCCTCCTATGCAAGGTACGTTTTGTTACACAATTGCTGTCTTCCCTCCTATGCAGGACCCTCCGGCTCACAGTAGCTGTCCTCCCTCTTATGCAGAGACTGTTCTGTTATGCAATAGCTGTCCTTCCTCCTATGCAAAAGCCATCCAGCTTACAGTAGCTGTCCGCCCTCTTATGTAAAGATTCTACTGTTATGCAACAGCTGTCCTCCCTCCTATGCAAGGTATGTGTTGTTATGTAATAGATANAAATGCACCGGCCCGGATAGCAGGGGATCCAGGTTCGAGTCCTGGCTGGGACAGTTAGATTTTTTATTCTGTTCCCTTGCACTAAAAATTATCGTAATTTATTGATATTTAGAAAAAATAATTTCTCGTTTTAAGGTTCCAACTCTTAAAGTTTTTTTGCGTTAAGCTTCATTTGTGTGAGTATTTATGGTACCATTTAAGGCTAGTCCACACAGCAATTTGAACATTTCCCTGCATTTGCATATTCGTCTTCTAAGACCACATTTGCATTTTCTCTTCGTTTATATGCACATCAGTCTAATATGAATCTAGATCAATAAATACAAGGATATTGTCTAAGTTGGTAGAGCAAAAAAAAATGAGCTCTGGCTAGATGTAAACAATTTTTATTTACTTACACATCATTTGTTTCTAAGGACAGTCAACAAAAAAATATATGTAGTGGCTAGGATTTGACCATGCTTCCTTCCAAATAAATCATACAATTTATTGAAAATATTCTAAAACAATATATATTTTTGGTTCAAATGGAGTTTATTGACCGTAGAGCTCATTAGTAGATTTTTAATTGGGGTTCAGTCAAGGTAGATCCAAAAAATACACAAAATACAAATGTATTTTTTTGATCTACCTTGACCGAACTTTAATTTAAAAAAATACATCTATTAATTATATATTTTTGTTTAGTTTTTATTGAGGGAATAAACGAATAATAAAAATGTTGACCAAAATTATAAAATATAAATTTAATCTTCAATAATAATAATCTACGGTGTTTGCCAATCATTCTTGGCAATAAATAATATTAAAATTATCTTTTGGTAGTTGATAATTATACTAGTACGAAATAAACTGGAAATGTAATATTTTATTAAGTAAATCGTTATGAGGTTTTTTAATTGAAATAAATGGCAAAAATAAATATATACCTATTTCTTGTAAATAAATCCATTATGACTAATTAAAGTTCATTGAATTATTCTAATCTTATTGAATTCTTCCTTAGTTCTTGTCTACGTGTTAATTTTAATTGACAATAAAAATTAAAATGGATGAAAATTAGAGAAAAGATTAATGTCGATAAATTCTACTAGAAAATTAGGGTTAGTATGCCTACCAATAAATACTATTCACATGAATAAAAAATATTTTATTACTTGCCGACGTTTCGGCGTACATTGTAAGCCATCTTCAGGGTTATTACGTAGCCCAGAGGGGACCTTGTCAGTGCTTCATTTCCCCTTACTCATTCCTATTGACTCATGGCCTCATTTGAAGCTGTCCTTAAGAAATTTGCCTCAGCTAAGAAACTTTTTTTGAGGCGGAACTCGACGGTGGCAGAGCTTTTCGTGGCGCTTTGAGGATGGATGGACTCCTGTGTGTTCCCCTTATGTAACCTTTCTTCTTCAATGCTTCTTTATAGAACATTCTGGGTTACTTGAAGAAGGAATTTACCTGTATTTGAAATAATTATTTTTGGGATGATTTTCCCCCATGTATAAATTTTCGAGGAGGAGGGTAAATTCGTTTTGCCTGCTCCTTGGCCGAAATTAAGGCTTGTTCAACTGTCTGATTGAAATTATTTCTTACACATTGTCAACATTCAGAAAATAAATCACGTGAGTGTATAGGTTAGGTTATGTATTTTTTAGGCAATCGACTACAAAGTTATTAGGTGCTTTATTACACTTTTCTGTTAAAAATTTAAATACATTACAATACAATATGATCTAAAAAAACACACAAAAGACATTCAGAAGCTTTTTATTTGAAATCAGTTCGTTTAAATATATTTATGTTCGGTACGAACAAATAAATTGAATAACATTTTACTTGAAATCATTACATATTAGTAATTAAAAAACAGCAATAATAACTGAGATATATGCCACTTTTTAATTTTTGTTCCCTTTAAAAGTCTATAAAACGAATTTATGTATTAATTTCTGAAATGGACTTTTAGGGGGAAACTTTATCATCTAATTTAATTTCACTGTGCTAATAATGAAAACGAAAGCATGTATAATTATTAAAACATAATAATGTATTTTTTATATACTGAGACAAAGAGCTATACTATTATTTAAACTCTTACTACAGTTTCACTTTTACCGTGATTTTGTTAGGCCGAAGAACAGTTAACCATTTATTTGTAACACTTGATTCTCAAGACAATGATTGAAAGTTATGTATGAAAGCTGTAAAGCCAACAAGTTCAACGCTTCAACCGAATATGAGCATCATTGATCTAATGTTTTCCAAAAAACGCACTACTTTTGGGACAAAAAGCATGTTTCTAAAAAAAAAAATGAATAAAACGAATCTCCTTTCTGTTGTAATATTCCTTAATGGATAAACAATGGGCTTAAAACTAATCAATAAAATAGCTTAAAGCCTATTTTTCTGACAAGCCATTGATAAATATAAATATATACTTTTATAGTCAGTCATGACTTAGTTACTGTTGAGCAGTAGTCTCGCCCTCCCTATCACCCTCTTTGCCCTGATGAAGGCCTGAAATTTTGGCCGAAACGTTGGCTAAAATAAAAACATTTTTGGTTAAAAATTAGTTTTTAATTCTTCAGCTACCAAGAGCGAATTCCTGATAATCTTCTCTTCATATAAATATATTCTTTCCTTATTTCTCGGCTCCAAAGTACGGCGTTAGAACAGCCTCTGTAACTTCATTTAAACTACAACTTGAAGAAATGCAAGGTTGGCTGTTAGTCTTCATAAGGACTAACTTTTTTTAGTTAAAGAAATTTCACAGTGCTTTATAAACATAGTATTTATTTAAATATTACACAGATAATAAATTTATGTTTTTATTTTAGTGAATAATTTTTCCTTACTCATATTGTTTTAAAACTAATCCTGGTTACTAGCCCATTAAATAACAACTGTCATATTTTCCTTATGTTTGTTTTAAAAGCATATTAAAATATTTATAGAATGTTTCACCAATTAATATATAACATTTGCTAAGAATTAATAAATTAGTTATTCAGTTAGGAGTAACTTAATGTGCATGACCTAATTATCAATTTATTGAAATAAGTCCTGTAAGTTTAAAATAACTATGAACAATAAAAAATACCTCAATTTAAAAGTAATTTCCTTTGAAAGAGAGATCTATCTTTCTTTTTGTTGGTTTATTATATGTGTGTGTGTGTGTGTGTGTTTTGTCTTTTTTTTATAAACTACTACGATTAACATGAAATATTGAGCTCAGGAAATTATACTGAATATAAATAAATAATTTAAAGCAAATAAAAAGTCAAAACTTTAAAATAGTATTATTAGTACTAGTAAAACGATAAAGATATTTTATTAAGTCAGTTAATGAAATTTAGAAAACTTCAAGAGGGAAATTTACCAGCACTTTTTGATTGAGAGCTTCTTTTGCGAACATTGAGGAGAGAAGATAGACCTCCTGGTGCTGCGGGTTCAAATCCCGCCCAGGTCAATCTTTTATTTATAATATAGAAGATTGTCCTGAGCCATGGGTGTTTAAAATAGGGTGGCAACCTGTAGATAGCCCCTCCCTCCAATGACCCTTAGTGGTTGCAAGGGAGGCTAGCCCAGCAAAAAAAAAA
>KZ807090.1:626719-637646 GCA_000696205.2 Oncopeltus fasciatus
ATATATTTTTGTTAAAAATAATTAAATGATTTTAAGAACCTAAATGATCTTTTCCTCCAAAAAAATTAAATGCAAAGTAAAATTAAAACAGTTTCTAAAGGAAAATGCCTTGAATTCTTTAAAAAATGCGTTGTAGCTATGGTTGTATTTCTTGTGAATTTTAATTGTTTATGTAAAAACATCATCAGAAATTTAAATTTCATGAAAACTTTTCCGAACAGCTTTGATACAGAAGGCAGGTTTACTAAAATTACTTACTTTCTTTTTACATTATTCAATTATTGTTCGAAGCTTCCAACAAAATGAGAAATAGTTTAGTCTGCCCTATACTTAGGATTTATTAATTTTCAATGTAAATATTTAGTTTCTAAAGATAAATGGTAGGTATAAAATAAATCATAGCATACAATATATAGTTCATTCATTTCATAAATAAAATAATTTAAATACCAAGGTTTAAAAAATTAAATAATTTAGCTATGTTGGTTGACCGTTGATAATCAGGAGGAGGAGAAGTCGGGGTTCAGCCAAATTTCCCCCTTATAAATTAGAAAATATGTGGTCATTTATATATAAATTATTTCTCGAATACATGGAAATAACTAAATTTATATAAATTATTATTCTTTGGAGTAGTAGTACAAAGTACATAGGCTGAAAACATAAAATATTGACATGTGATAAATATTAAAGAGAAGCATTCCCATGTTTCTAAGGATCTCAATTAAATTAAATCTAACAAAGACACCTCTGATAGATCTAAAAATTACAATTTGAAATATAACAAGGAAAGTATGGTCATTTAACAGTAATCATCTTTTGGTATAATTATATTATTAAGTTATTTTAATTAAGAAAGCGTTCACTCTTAGAGCCATATCATTAGTTGAATATTAGTTTCATTTAAATAAAAGTTAAAGGTTGTTTCCAAATTTGCATTACTCCTCGATTTTGGGCTATGGGTAGTGGGGGCTGTTTATGAAAAGAGGTAGGGGTGCCAGGGTAGCTCATGGGATCCTTTCGGATTTCGAAATCCTGATTCTACAGGTTCAAATACCGCCCAGGGTTAGCTTTTGTCCATGAATATAAGTTCTTCCTCAGACATGAATGTTTAGAATGGAATGGCAACCTGTAGATAGCCCCTCCCTCTGTGTTTCAAAGAGGGGTTAACATTTATTTAAAAAAAAAGAAGGAATAATTATAGTTTAAGGACCAAGCCCCTAAGGAGCATGGATGTCTAATAGTTAAAGATAACAGGAATCCTGAGGTCCCAGGTTCAATGCTCATAGCGCACAGTAGTTTTTTCTTTCTTTCTGTGCTTCTGTTTGCAATGGCCCAGAGGATTCCCGGTGTGCTACTAGGAAACACCCAGACCTAATTAGGTACCATTCTTCATTTAAGTGTGTGCTGACCACACATTACGAGAATAAATGTGTGGTCAGCACACACGCTTTACATTTATTTCCCCCTTTTGCCCATATGTCCTGTCGCGAGACTGTTTTTATTCATTTATTTCAATTTTTCAATTCAATTTCAATTAAATGTAAAATCTCAATACACAAAACCCTCTCAAACAATTTTAGATATTAAGGAACATCCAATTGTGCCAAAAATGAACTATACTAAAAAAATTTATTATCTCATTTTTCTAATTCCCACCGCCCACAACTCTAAAATATCATCCTCAATAAGCATTAGATTTATAATATTTTATAGTTCACAAAAGTTAAAACATTAAATTTTATCTCTATTATGTTTTATACTTTCCATTAAGTTAGTAAAAAATAAGTAATTAACACCTTTTCAATTTATCCCTCTGCTAAACCTACCGTCCCAGACCCGATTTTAGCGTTTCCCCTTTAGCTCTGGACGTTAATTACTCGATAAAAGCCCGCCCAAGCACGCGGCGGAGGCTAAAATGCCTGTTCCACTTCAATGCGATCTTTTGAACAGCTTTTGACCCCAATAAATGCCACTTTTTTTTTTTTAAATATTATACTTCAGGAATAAATCGTTATGAAAATTAGGTCGGTTAAATATTATAATTTCATTTTTAGTTAAATAAAAAAAAACTTTATTAGTATTTACTTTATACGTGTTTTTTGTATCTAGTAATGTGTTGGTTAATTTTTAATGAGCCCTAATTATATTTACAGATTTCAAGAGAAACAATGAACTATTATTAACCCAACATTTTAAATATTATTTCAAGAAGTACAAAATGTAATCCAATATTTAATATATATATTTAATTATTCATTTTTAAATCGGAGATTAATTTGAATCGTACCAGGAGCCAGACTTATTCTATTTATATCATATATTTATATTTTACGTTTGTACTCTATATACATTATGCTTCTATTTCATAGACTAATGTATATTCTTTAGAATTATATTAATTAAAACAATAATGGCGGGTGTTAAGTTCTGCAGTCTGCGATGTGACCTTAAACCTCCCTCGGAGATTAATTTGAATCGTACCAGGAGCCAGAAAAAATCTTACGACCTCAGTCGGGAATCGAACCCGGGTCTCCCATTTTCCGGGTCGGCGCGTAATGTGGGATTTCTTTACCACATTTATCACTATAATTTGAATACCTCGGAGATTTCTCCATACTTTTTTTTCAAACAAATTTCCAACGGAAATTTGCCCATCGTCCTGACAAGTTAAGTCTAAACGTTGGCAATAATAAAATAAAATAATTACCGATAATTACAATAATTTTTGATCATTTAATTTTCTTCATCTTGGCCGAAACCCTGATTTATTCTATCGCACATAAAACAAAAAACTTGACTGCTTACCCAAAGGTCCCAGATAGTTATTTTTAATTTTTTGCATTTGATCTTAGCTTCAGATAGGATTCCTGCTGTACACCTGGGAATGCCCGACTCTTATTGAGTACCAATCTTTTGTGAATGGGATAAGACCACGTGGCCAGAACGATTTGCGAATGAGCACAACCATAACATCTTTCTCCACTGGGCATCTATTTTTTTCTTTCGTCTGGTATTCTAAAAAGTTTAAAAAAAGTTATATAAATCATTATATGATTATAAGGAGCCATATACAAATGTAGATGTAATTCAGTTTTTTTATTCAACGCATTGTAACAATTTTAGTTCAAAGAATGAAACGTAAAAAAGAGTATAATTTCCTCAACAATTACGTTCCTCAGTCCTCAATAATTAATTTTGCTTTTACAATTGCTCAATGATGCTCTCTGCACTGAACTATGTGGAGAGATCGTCGTGAATGTCGGCTTCACAAAGCTATTTCAGCAATGTTTAGTGCATTCCTATGTTCCCTGCAGTTGCCTGGACCACACACACTATGATCGATATAGCCACATCAGAGGACCTTTAAAATATTTGCATTTTTTAATTTTGCTAGGGAACAGCCCTCTTGAAGATATATCATAACGCTCCCCCCCCCCCCTTGAAGTACTTATCGAAATATATCTATGTGTTATGTGACCTGGAATCAACAGATCCCTGAGAGTAAAATAAGTGTTCTTTACCTATGTACAGTAGGTGTTCTGAATTACATTACCTAACTTTGACCAAGTATTTTAGTCTTAAAAGTTTTTGTTTGTTTTTTGTAAATAAATATGAAACATAAATCAGTTTATCATATGAGTCTGTGCCCTTAAGCAAATATTTTTGCTATGAATAATATGTATTTCTCATTCATTTTTTATAAATTATAAAATTTTATCTACGCCCCCCTTACCTTTACTAAGAGGGGCGTAGATAAAATAAGACTGGAAGAAAAGTTAGTGGTATGTCCTCAGGTACTCTCCTGAGTATGATAATACTTTTGGACTGTATAACGTGACGTTTAAGAATATTTAAGTGGAAGTGAAAGTCTGCTGGCATCTCTCACGGGAGGAACAGCTAGGTGTATCTCAGGATATGCCTGTGGGGGAAAGGCCGTCCCTCTGGGAGTCATTAGGAGAAGGGATTCCACCCTCCCAGGACGATGCTTGTCAGAGCCAGTAAGGGTTGTTTAGTCACCCAACTTGTCCCTCCAAGGGCTGTTATCTGCTCCGAGTATTAGGCTGCCGGCGATGGCCCACAATTAGTAGTTTTCAACTAACAAGGATAATGACGAGGTAATTCTGAAAAAAATCAGATCAGAAATTTGGATATGCTTGAAATTTGAAAATTACAGGTTACCCAACAAAATATCATTAATAAGGAGATGGAAAAAGACACAAGGCATTTTACATTTTAGGCAATAGAATTTTAAAGAGTTCTTTATGCGTTATTAGGCTAGCTGAGATTAGCATTTTCAATCAATTTTCTTACGACCTGAATAATACCGTGCGTATGTGACGCATTCTTCCTTCAAAATAACCAAATTCATGACTACGAACGGAGGTCGTGTGAATACATTATATTGCATAATATTCATTTTATGAATGCATAAATAAAATTGTGTACACAAGTTTGAAAACTAAGTTCTCAGAATTATCAATAACTAAATAACAGTTGTTATACGAAATAAAGTATTTGTAACAACTTCAATAATATTGGTATTTACGTTCGATAGTAATATTTAATGCAACCAAAGTAAGTAGATTAATATCCTTAAGGCAAATCTGGTAATTTACAAAGAATAAATGAAAAGGGAGAGTTTACATTATGTGCATTGTGTGTATTATCCCTGGCATATTAGTATTTTTAATTTTCAAATAAAAGTATAAATCCGTTTTTATAATAACTTTATTTATAATACTCTTATACCCTTATAAATAAATATGTATATGTATATATATATACACACACACACACACCAGGCTAGTCCAGAAAGTAAGTGTACTGAGACAGTCATGGCAGTAGGTAATTGTTTTTCCACACGTTGGCATAGCAAGATTTTTCCCCTCCACAACAAGACGCTTCGAGGCCAGTACATTGAGAACTGTAGACACAGTAACATGTTTAATGAGCATTGTCAATCCAATCTCCCGCCAAGTGTGAAATACGCAGCATTATCTGTTATCTCATTTGGAAGGGATTAACTCTCGTCAAGGTTTGTAATGAGGTACAAACTGTATATGGTGATGAAGCTATGAATCGTACAAGTGTGTTCAAGTGGTCTCACGAGACTAAAAATGGTCGTACATCTGTGCTTGATGCTGAACAGGAGTGGAAGACATTCAATTGTGACTAACGAAATTTTGGAAAAAATAAAAAATCCCATCCGTGATGATCACAGATTGACTGTGGATGAACTTTCTGCAATGTTTCCACAAATCTCTAAGTGTCAAAATCATCACAGAAACCCTCGGATATCGGAAACTGTCTGAAGACAGTTTTCTTCTTTTTGCGAGGTGGGTCCCAAAACAGCTGACAGACCAACACAAATTGATTCGAGANATTTACATAAATATATTAATATATATTATGAAAAAGCATAATTAAACAATTTTAATTTTGAATACTATTCATTTCATTACTGGTATGTAAAATCATAATTTTTCGCGTTTTGAATTAAAAGTAAATTTCAATTTTAAAAGTTTATCAGGGTGGATGATGGAAAAACGTTAACAATTTTTTAAAACACAAATCATTTATGTGTATGTAAACTTTTTGAGAATGACATGCAAATCATGAGTATTTACTAATTTGATGTTTTAAGGAGGGGCCTCTTCAGCATCAATAATTTTTTTTTTTTTAGGGGGTCGGAGATTGTTTGGGGATTCGTCCTTGGAATTTGAATAAATTAAAACTAATTTGTGAGCCAAAAAAGTTATAAGTGTCGCCATAATTGCGGCCTGAATATCAAATGGTCAAATGGGAGCGATGGAGGGAGGGAGTCTCCTGCTATGAGATAATAATAAAGGCATGATTTAGTTAAAATGAAGAATTTTTAACCAGTTGTAAGCCTTGACCGAACCCTAAAAAAAATCTCTACTAGTCAATTAGCTATTTCTAAGCAGAAAACTATCTCCCTCCATTATACTGATTGCATTAAAGGCGGCCTAAAATTTTGCTCAAAACGTTGGCAATACTAAAAATTTATTTTGTTGGCAAATTAGTTCCAAGACAGAATCTTCAAACATTCCTTCACAAAAAAAAAAAAAAAAAAGTTCAACCAACAAACTCTCAAGTTCATTTTTGTCGCTGAATATATCACTATCCTAATAACCCACCACGCCGCCTGAATAGGAAATGGCCGCGTGACCTCCTCATTGCCAACACTTTTTAATAACAATTTAAAAAAAAACAATTGTAAATAATGATTTAGGAATGCTGCGCCATGGGAAGCTTCTCCATCAAGCGAAAAGCACGCTAATTTAATTTTTTATTATTATTATTTTTATTTNTATATTTGTTTATATTGTACATTATTATTTTATTTGTCAATATTTATTATATATTTTGAGAGCACATTGCATGATGCTCGCTGTGCAGAATGTAATTTCTGACTAAAGTGTTTTATTATTTAATATTTCACTAGTGAAGGAGTAGACGGAAGAGCATGAGATGTACCCCTGAGACGCCCCAGTAAATACTTGACGGTTATTCGAGTGTTAAAATCTCTCGAATTCTCGCGGGGTGGCGGTAGACGAGGAAAGGAAAGGTTAATGGCGGAGAAGATCATCGCGTATAGGAGAGTGTCGGGAAGAGAGCTCTCTCTGACGGGTTGAAGGCGCGGTCTGCAATGCGGCAACGCGGCTCCGTCCAGAGAAAACTTTGAAGAGATAAAGAACAGTGCTGTGCGAGGGGCAACTATCGATGTGCTATAACAGTGCAGGGAAACTCTCTTTTTCCCCTTGTCTAATCCCTTCAAGTAAGTATGGGGCAGTAGCCGTCGCTCCTAAGTAACAATTCTTCAATCAGTTTTCCCTCAATTCTTCAATCAGCTGTCCTTCAATTCTTCAATCAGTTTTCCTTCAATTCTTCAATCAGTTTTCCTTTAATTCTACAATCAGTTTTCCTTCAATTCTTCAATCAGCTGTCCTTCAATTCTTCAATCAGTTTTCCTTCAATTCTTCAATCAGTTCTCCTTCAATTCTTCAATCAGTTTTCCTTCAATTCTTCAATCAGTTTTCCTTCAATTCTTCAATCAGTTTTCCTTCAATTCTTCAATCAGTTTTCCTTCAATTCTTCAATCAGTTTTCCTTCAATTCTTCAATCAGTTTTCCTTCAATTCTTCAATCAGTTTTCCTTCAATTCTTCAATCAGTTTTCCTTCAATTCTTCAATCAGTTTTCCTTCAATTCTTCAATCAGTTTTCCTTCAATTCTTCAATCAGTTTTCCTTCAATTCTTCAATCAGTTTTCCTTCAATTCTTCAATCAGTTTTCCTTCAATTCTTCAATCAGTTTTCCTTCAATTCTTCAATCAGTTTTCCTTCAATTCTTCAATCAGTTTTCCTTCAATTCTTCAATCAGTTTTCCTTCAATTCTTCAATCAGTTTTCCTTCAATTCTTCAATCAGTTTTCCTTCAATTCTTCAATCAGTTTTCCTTCAATTCTTCAATCAGTTTTCCTTCAATTCTTCAATCAGTTTTCCTTCAATTCTTCAATCAGTTTTCCTTCAATTCTTCAATCAGTTTTCCTTCAATTCTTCAATCAGTTTTCCTTCAATTCTTCAATCAGTTTTCCTTCAATTCTTCAATCAGTTTTCCTTCAATTCTTCAATCAGTTTTCCTTCAATTCTTCAATCAGTTTTCCTTCAATTCTTCAATCAGTTTTCCTTCAATTCTTCAATCAGTTTTCCTTCAATTCTTCAATCAGTTTTCCTTCAATTCTTCAATCAGTTTTCCTTCAATTCTTCAATCAGTTTTCCTTCAATTCTTCAATCAGTTTTCCTTCAATTCTTCAATCAGTTTTCCTTCAATTCTTCAATCAGTTTTCCTTCAATTCTTCAATCAGTTTTCCTTCAATTCTTCAATCAGTTTTCCTTCAATTCTTCAATCAGTTTTCCTTCAATTCTTCAATCAGTTTTCCTTCAATTCTTCAATCAGTTTTCCTTCAATTCTTCAATCAGTTTTCCTTCAATTCTTCAATCAGTTTTCCTTCAATTCTTCAATCAGTTTTCCTTCAATTCTTCAATCAGTTTTCCTTCAATTCTTCAATCAGTTTTCCTTCAATTCTTCAATCAGTTTTCCTTCAATTCTTCAATCAGTTTTCCTTCAATTCTTCAATCAGTTTTCCTTCAATTCTTCAATCAGTTTTCCTTCAATTCTTCAATCAGTTTTCCTTCAATTCTTCAATCAGTTTTCCTTCAATTCTTCAATCAGTTTTCCTTCAATTCTTCAATCAGTTTTCCNAGTAAAATAAATTAAATTTAAAAAAAATTTTAATTCCTAATTTAAATACTGTAATTTTTGTGGTATTTAATCCCACATTAATCCTACACAATAAATGCAAGGGAATAGAATTTAAAAAATCATGCTATCTCAGCCGGGACTCGAACCCAGATCTCCTGCTTTCCGTGCTATTTAAATACTGTATTAGTTGTGGTATTTAATCCCACATTAATTTAATACAATAAATGCAAGGGAATAGAATTTAAAAAATCTTACTTAGCTCGGAAAGCAGGAGATCTGGGTTCGAGCTGAGGTAGTAAGATTTTTTTTATTCTATTCCCTTGTATTTATTGTACTTAATTCCTAATATCTTCGTTAGTTTTAGAGCTCAAAAAAATCATTTAACCCTACCTGTTTATTATGTAATATTCCAACGTTTATATTTTTAACATCTTTAGAACAAAAAGTCTTATTCAGGAAGATGTTTAGTAACTCAGAAGTAGGGTTGATAACCTATTTAAAATGTTTGAACAAAATCCGGTATTTAAACTATCAATGCTAATCGGTAAAATAAAAAAAATTACTAGATATTTTTGGCTGAAATCGGATATATGGGAAAGAGTATTTAGAATTGACAATAGTAAGTGATAGACGATGCAAAAAAACAAAAACAAAAAAAAAACTAAGAAATATAGATATTAAGATTTAACTTGATTATTTTTTTCTTTTTAAGTTTTTTTTTATTTTCTCTTTCTGTTCAACTTCAAGCTACCTGAAAGTACAAAAATTGAATGTTCTTGAAGGTTGTAAACTCTGTAGTACTTCATGAAGGTTCTGAAGAGAGTGTAAAAATATCAAGAACCATCATAATAACGTCTATGTTATTTAGAAATTGTTATTCTGCTGTTTGTTTTCAGATAGATTAGATTAGATCGTTAAAATTATGATACATTTGGGTTACTCTGTTATTATGGTCTCAGGATACATCTTTGAATATCTTAATTACATTAGAAGAAATCTTCAAAATGTCTGACATTTTATTCTTATAAAACTTAATAGAAGAATTTTGGTAGGAAAAAAGCAGGGATTGGACTATCCATCGTGTGTGATTTATTGGAGAACCAGGTCCACGGCGTATGACAGGAACGGAGTGAAGTTTTTTCCGTGACTAATCACTCATCGATCAGGGTTTTTTTTTCATTGAATAATCAATCTCCCTCGCCTATACTAATGGCATAGTTTTCACTTATAGGCAATCTATTTTTTTTAAAAGACTTAAACCGGTTTGTAATTGCATACTTACTAATATTGTAATGACAGCTCACAATATAAAACAAACTGACCATCTACAAGACTATAATACGACCGATCTGGACCTACGGTGCAGAACTGTGGGGTGCCGCTAAGCCTTCCAATATCCTAGGAATACAATCCTTTCAGTCCAAAATGATCAGAATAATTGATAAAGCTCCATATTACGTGTCCAACTCTACTCTTCACCTCGGCTTTAATATTCCTTTCGTCCAAGATCTAACCTCCACCCGCTGCACGCTCTTCCATACTAAACACCAATTTCATTCTAATCTATATGCCCAATCTCTATCGTCAGACTTACAATCCTCCCGATCTTCTGGGCCTTAATGCCTTATACTTGTTAGTTTAGTGGGGTCAATGGGCCTTTTCATCCTGCAAAGTGGTGTTTATTGTATAGTGTGCTCTGCACTCTCAATCCCACCTGTTCTTGATTACTATATATTGCAGCTGTTGTCAGAAACAATCTTTTCTTAAATACTATCTGATTAATATTCTAATAGTATGGGTATTAAAGTCTATCATCAATCTGTATTAAAATAACAGTTACTACAATCTAGTTCTTGTTAATGACACTGCATTGTCATGTTGCAATAAAAAAATTTCTTGAGTATGATACATGACTAATATATATGTTTTTTTTTTGTTTTTTTTAGTTACAATACCTGTAAGTGAAAACTCAACAGTAGTTCCTTCGTCAGCGAACCTGCCCGGTGTTCCGCTCACCATTGTGAAGCAGATCACATCTCCTAGGCCAAGTATTTTGAGAAAAAGAGATCCGGAAGGGTTAGTCACTTCTTCCATCAGTTTTCCCAAAAAACCTCGGTATGTCAAACCGATGTATTCTGTTAGCGGCAAAAAGTGTCTCTATGTGTTATTCTTGTTCGTTTTCTCTGTTAAAAATGATTGAATTCATTATTATCAATGCATGTTCCTAATAAAAGGAAGTTTAGTCTGGTAGTTAAGAATTATTTTTGTGAACTCTACTACTGCTGCCGCCATATAACATTAAATTAATGTGGAGTTTAAGTAGGGATTAGTAAGAATAAAATATAGTTGTTATGAAAAATTGAAGGATAATTTGACCCTAAATAGAGAATTATTGTTTGTTATTTTTCCTGCTTAGTTGAAATTCAGTGTTCTAGATAATAAATTTGCCTCTGTTTGGTGTGACTTTTTTAAATGTTTTTTAGAGGAAGTTTTCTAGAGTAAGTGAGATAATTGAAATGGGAAAATAAAAAACATTAAATTGTGTTTGTATAATTTTTTAGGAGTATAAGCATTCTTGCCTCAAAATTAATTTTATTTTGTTTATCTTAGTGTTTTAATATTTCATTAAATTTTTTTTTTTT
>KZ807090.1:698505-714598 GCA_000696205.2 Oncopeltus fasciatus
GGGGGGGGGGGGGGATTTTTATTGGGATACTGGCATATAAAATAAAAATGTAATACACATTTTTATCTTCCATACAACCATGCAGTGTCATGATAAAGAGCTATGACCCTCCTTAAGGGCTATGCCCTTGACACTGGGCAAGATATTCTTCCCTTCGAGTAAGGGATTCGAACCCGCAGAGTAAGACTTGAGAGTTCATTACCGATCCTTGTGTTATATCTCACTATATCTGATATTGTAATGTGTTTATATGTGTTTATTAATGATATCTTCGACATTTCATGGCATATTAAAGTAACGATTCTCACCTAATGGTTTTCGAACAAGATTATTTCCTTTTTTGGTTTGAAAGGTTAGTATTTTATTGAACTAAGTTTTCGAAGTTATTACACAACTAACAAGTAGAACAGAACTGTTTTCCACCTGTCAAAATTAATAAGTTTAATATCCAAACTAATTAGGTTCAGTAGGCAACCCAGACGGCTGGGCCTTACTGCTACAGATTATGATCAAATTTCAAAAATCTCGAAATTGTGGATAAAAATCTGTACCATTAAAATTTCTCTTACATGAAATTTGTACGCAGTTGCTACGGATCTAAAAAGGAAAATTTGTTTCATATTTTCAATTTTCGTGCACAGCAATAAATGCCATTCTGGGATTTCCAAAACAGATTTAATGCACAGTCTCTATTTGACATAATCTAAATTTAAGTTAAATACCTATATTTTTTAGTTACTTGAAAGCAGATTGACGAGATATTTCACTTTCAAGACATTACTTATTTTTTTTTTTTTAACATTCACATTAATTTAATAAAATTTAAAATAAACATTAATTTAAGGTACGGTTTGCTCCACTATCGACAGCTCTATTAACCTTTTCTGCTTAAATAGTTTACCATACTTAGTTTAAAGTAGTTATTTAAGATGTATTAAATAAATTGTAACTACCAATCAACAATTAATTTAGTTCAATGTGTAGTAATGGACAACCAGTTTCTAATAGCTTTCAGTTGGTATCATTATTTAAATAATTAATAAAATAATTAATTAATTAATTAATCAAATAATTAATAAAAATATANAATAATTAATAAAAATATATTAAACTAAGCCGAATACTAATATAAAATAACTAAATTTTTCACGGTATACAAACTTTATTATTTATAAGTAATTTATGACTGTTTAGAACTGTTTCAATGAAACATTTTTTATGGTTGCAAATGCAATTTTTTTTTTTTTTGTTTAGTGTCACTGGGATTCAAGCTCGAGAAGCAACATGTCTGCTGAAGGTTCTCACGAGTCAGGTGTAGTTTTTCATGCAGGTGGAACAGTCTCCAAACAGCTGGGAGGTGAACAACCATTTTAGACATTTCTGAAAATGTAGGAGGTGTAAAACCACTTAGATATTTATATTTTTTTTTTTTTAAGTGGGAAGAGAAGAACAACTATAGTCATTAGTTAAACAGATCATTGAAATGACACATAAAACTCCATTTCATTACCTAAAAATCATCTCAGACTTCAGTTTGATTCTATAACAGTGATTTTAAAAATGTAGCAAAAAAAAAAATGATCATACGATAAATTTCAACCATGGCCAGTGGCCGGGAGAAAAAAGGTTCCAGTTCGCATGCTATTCTTAGCAGAATTTCGCATGCGGATCGAGACTTGAGCACCGAAATTAATGCTCAAGTGACAGCAATATGCTCCAAAGTTAAAAAGCTCACCGGTGTAAAAAGAGAAGACATTAGTGCAATCCTATTATTATTTGAGAGCTTGTTAGATTACATTAAAGATAATACAGTTAAGAAAAGCATCTATGAGACAACAGTCGAAGAAAATATCTCAAAAATAAATAGTTTACAAAAAGCATTTGATTGTGAAAGGGAATTTTACCAAAATTCACTTGAAGAGCAAGAAACTACTAATAATGAGCTTGAGAAAGAAAAGAACTCATTGGAAAAAGAGAAAAAAGAGCTAAGTACTAAATTAAGTATACTCAATGATGAAAATTCCAAAGTAAATATTTCAAAAGAATTTGTCAACGACCTCCAAAATCAAGTAACCAAACTTACAAAGCAAAATAAGGAGCTTCAAAGTCAAATTAATAAAATCAACGCTGAAAAAAATAAATTATCCAAAGCGCAAACAAGAACTGAAAATGATTTCCGCCAAAAAGTAAATTCCCTCGAAAATGAAAAAAAAAGACTTCGAAACCAAATTGAATCATTGACTTCAGAACGAACAAATCTTCAAAGAAAGATTGTAACTAAGGAAAATGAACTGGTCAACAAAATCAACAAGTTGACAAAAGAAAAAGAGAAACTTCAAGCACAAAAAGCATCAGGCACCCATGAATGTACCGAAGCCGATATACTAAATTCTCCTCTAGTATATGGACTTCGGTGCAATATTTTTGTGCTGGAGCAAGAAAAAAAGAGACTAGAGGACTATATATATCACGTGAATTATGCATATTATCAGCGAGAGCAGGCAAACTCACATTATAATACGGAAAAAGAGGTGTTGCCTAATCAATCAGAAGTGCAATAGAAAATATTTATACTAATCCCGATCCTCAGAAACAAGAACTTCTGAGAGAACTGATAGAGGAAGCCTCTTTGCTGAACATGGTAGTCGATGAGAGCCGGTGTCCACGGAAAGAAGGAGTCGTGAACTGTTCAGCTCTCCAAGGGGAAGCTGTGGATACAAGAACAGATACCTTTAACCTGTATAAGCGCGCAAAGAGAACCTCAAGAAAAAACTTCCTGAATGCCTTGTGTAATATAGGAAATATTGTTCCTTCATTCGGAGCAGTATTTATAAAATAGGAACAGGATATAGCCATACTGCAGAGACAAACTAAAAATATTAAAAACGAAATTACACGTTTCAATGAAACATATACTGGATTCATTAATAGTATGCAGGCCGAAAAAGTCGCTTAGAAGAGTAATGAAAATATTTACAAGAAATCCTGTAACAAAGTGTACATAAAATGTTACTTACTATCAAGGATCCAAACCCTTTAAATCGTGGTGCGGACCATGGTCCAAGAAACATTTCCATGAGCCTTAAAATAAGGAAAATAGTTGAGTAGATTTTAAGCGATTATTATGTATTATATACCTAGTAAAAAAAAAAAAAAAAATAGAACCTTTTATAGCTGAAAAATTGTGTCATAATAAAACAATAATCAATAATTACAAAAAGCAATATGTACAAACTATGGTACTCTTTAAACATAACAGACTTTCAAGAATTCGGTCATGGTAGTTGAGAATAAAATATTTGTAGCTACATCCAGTTTGCAGCTAAAATAGTTTTTATTTTAGCGAATGTTTCGGCCTTAATTTCAGGCCTCCATTAGAGATGAAAAAGAAAAAAAAAACATACAAAAATTATATACCTTCCACCTGAGAGTTCACCAGAATNTATATAATCAAATAAATAAAAATATAAAGCTAGGTGTAATGATATTTATAGTAGATTTACAACAGACTTTCATAAAGTAAAAGTCATGTCTAGTAAAGAGCATTATTTATAACAATAACTCAATAAATCCATCTTCCTTTTTGCTTTCTATGCGGCTAATAATATTAATTAATACTGATATATTTAAAAGAGTTTCCCTTTGAAGTAAGACTAAAAGTGGACTCTCATTTCTCCCCGACTTATCAACTTAAATGAGAAAGTTTTTAAATAATTGAGCAGTAAGGGAAAATAGGAAACTTGTTTTAGGATAAATTCTCAAGTAATGTGGCCTTATCCAGAATATTGCTTAGAGTTTCTTATATTAAAAGGTATTCCATGGGTTAAATCCTTTTATATAAATTTATATTTTAAATGATATGCATGAGTAAAATTTTTCTCTTTTCTACAGCTTATCATCTTTATTCTATGCATTTCTAAAGTAGTAATTTGTTACAAATCTAATCCTTAGATACCAGCTAACACCTATGCTTTAAGAATGTATGATTATGTCAAGTTTTTTTTAAGATTTGCTGAATTGAAATGGAATAAGAAAATAGGAACAAAATTAAAATTTGAATTAGGAAATTTACTTCCCTGTTTAATTTACTTTATTCACTACCAGTTTGAATACTATCACACCATTTTCAGGTTCTATATGACATGCATCCCTGACATAAATAAATAAGGGAATCTTACTAACTCAGCTGGGACACGAACGCGGGTCTCCTGCCTTACGGGCAAGTATGCTGACCACTGCAACACCGAGGCAGACTAGATTATCTCCCTATCTCCCCGCACTAAACTCCGAGTCTAAACCTCAAAGTAAGTCTAATATATCGTCTTATTCTCGAAGGAGCTAACGTTGTCAGCTATTTATTAGACTCTCATTTTTTCCTATATTTATTTTTTAAATAATGATTTTANTGAGCTAAATATTCGCCATTTAATCAGCAACTTATGCCTAATTGATAAATTAAAAATTTAGACTAACTTTATCGACATTTCATTTTGCTCAGTACTTTTTAAAAAAAAGTCCAATATATAACAATCTGCTCAACAAATGTCCAATAATCATGTATTAAAATAATTTTTATTTCTATATTTTTTGTTTTCAATAATAGTGTTTTTATTTGGCAGGGAAGACTAAATATTCCTTAAGAGAAATTTCACAAGTATTGTGCTGAATTAAAATTAACATTTATTTGGCCGAATATTCTGATAGCAAGAGTGGTTTATTTTATTATTTTTTTACAATTAATGGCTGTTTAATAAATTAGTCATTTATAAGTAATTTATAGATATAAAAGTATAGTTATATGTAATTTTTTATCAAGGCTTATTTTTCTTCTTCTCTTATGAAGTTGCTATGAATTTGCATGCCACAAATTCCTAGCAACTTCGCAAAAGAAAACAAACGATTCCACCTGTGTAATGGATCATTTAAATTTTAAGGTTTAAAGAAAATATATAGAATGCATAAGAATTTTAAAAATGACTAGCTACTTGAACAATTATTTTATTTTGGACACACTTTTTAAGAATAAAATTGATAATATAAAAACTAAAAATCTCGTTAGTAAAGATATTTCATTATTTCCTTTTTTATTTCAATATCCATAAACCGTAAATACATAAACATATTCTTAAATTTTCATTTATAACATTTAATTTAATTTACTAAAATTACTATTTTTTATTTTATAATGCGTGAAAAACATTTCATGCGTTTATAATGCGTGGAGAAAACATTTCACATCTGACTGCAAAGAGCCAACCTCTGGTCCAGTGCAGTGTGACAATCGGTCTCCACTAGTGGCACAGTTGCAATACCTACAAGATATTGAAGGGGAAAAGCGGGGGTAGTCTGGGGTAGGCATCGAGCTACGATCCCGGGGGCCTACCTGTTGGTCTATCCACGACACCTCGACCAGGGATCGCCTTCACTTCTCTCGAAGAGTTCTAAAGGTGAAGCATACATCCTATTTGTATACATCTGACTACTCAAGAAAATATTTCTTCTCAACGCAGAGCTTGAATCCATGAGAATAATACAAGAATACAGGCAAAAAAAAAAAAAAAAAAAAAAGGACATGAGCCTAAGAAGGAAAAAAAGTACATGGATATATGTCTGTATCCATCGAACAACCAATAATGATCCGTGAGTGTTCAATTAACCCTTCCTCCATTGGAAATTAAAGACAGAACTTGGCCCAGAACCGATTCAGAAAAATTATTTCTGTTTCAGGATATATTTCTCTCTAACCCTTGTAATTCCTTATCATATTGCTTCAATTCAAGCAACCCTCCATGTCCACCTTCATATGTGTCTACCACCCAAATATAAATAAAACTGAATTTGTGTTAAATATTATTAAAAGGGAAACTAACTAAAAGCTTATGTTAAAAATAAACTCACATGAATTTCGCAACCTATTAGAGTTACTAACTTGAACACTAAGTATTGAAATATAGCATAATGTCCTTACTGTGTAATTAACACCATTATTCAGAAGAACATACAAATCATAACTGGAAAATAAATTAATCACAATCCTTAACCTCTCTGTCAAGGCTTTTCCATATTAATCCTTAAAACCCACCTCTTCTCTAGAGAATCAGCAAAATTATTTTACAGACGTTTTCATCTGAAAGTATTTTTGTATAATTTAACGTTGAATTAAACTCCACGATTTTTTTTTCTATACTCTGTAACTTTTGTTTTGCTTGTTTATATTTATCTATTTCTTGACTAATTTTAGTCTAAGATTCATACATATGGTATATCAATTGTACATAATGTAGTTCTTAATGGCTTTTGTTCTAGTTAAAAGAGATGTTACAATGGTTTCTTTGTTGACGGAAATTTTAATACCTTCTTCCTTTTAATTTTTTTTTTGAGTCAGAAATTTCCTTATAATTTATGTTAGTAAAAAAAAATAAAGGGACTATTATAAAGGGAAATAAAGGGACATTATGTATTTATTCAAAGCATTTATTGTAGTCAATATGTAATGGTATGAATAAGTCTCTATCATTTAGAATATAATCATGATTTTGTCATTGAATTTCTGCTTTCTAAACTAAATTATGTGGGAAATGTAGGATTACCTTAACACAATTATCATCATGATTTAACTTATATTTATTTTAATATATAAATATTCTTGAAGGCACAATGATAACACCCAGATTTATGTATCATTTCATTTATGATTTAACTTGGTATAAATATATTTCTATTTTCTATGAATAAGTACACGCTATGTCATGCATACGATTTATTAACTTAATTTTGTTTTAATTGTAATTTTTATAATAAAAATGTTGCCAATAGTAATTTGAAAATAATTATAATAGACAATAAACTGATTTACTCAGCCTGAGACTGCTTACAAAAATACATTATACATTAAAATTGCCATGAACAATTCTTATTATCGATTGGTAATG
This sequence comes from Oncopeltus fasciatus, assembly GCA_000696205.2. Taxonomy (NCBI): domain Eukaryota; kingdom Metazoa; phylum Arthropoda; class Insecta; order Hemiptera; family Lygaeidae; genus Oncopeltus; species Oncopeltus fasciatus. The sequence goes on from KZ807090.1 coordinate 705,438, forward strand.
ACAATATAACTTTGACAGTGGTAGTTCTTAAAAATCTAAGTAGCGTAATCTATTTCATTTTCATTCATGAATCATGAGAAATTATGATACGTAATCATAGAATATTTCTTCAGTTCAAATCTGAAAGCAAGGCTATAAGATCAGTTGAGACAAATATGAAAATTATCAACTAACGGACATTTACAAGACTTAACAGAGTTATTCTTCACAGTTCAGAGTAGGGCAATAAATATGGATTTATATTTATCATATAAGATTTCCAAGTTAACTTTCTTCTGGTTTTTCTTCAAAACGTTAAGTTCATTACATGATTCATGAAAAATTAGACTAATCTGTTTCAGTAAGATTATTTTAGTCCTAGGAATAAACCCTGATTTTGCCTTCACTCTTCTTGTCAACAATCTAATTATCTTATTACCATCATGGTGATGGTTATTATTACCATGGCAGTAATGGTTACTGCTGGTATTCACAAAATAAGATCTATAATTGTTATTTTTGTTTGTTTTAATCTAAATTTTAACTGAAAATTCTAAATGTTGTAGTTGTTAGTATATATATGTGTGTGCGTGTATGTGTGTGTTTGTGTGTTTCTGTGTGTGTGTGTGTGTGTGCGTGTGTGTGTGTGTGCGTGTGTGTGTGTGTGTGTGTGTGTGTGTGTGTGTGTGTGTGTGTGTGTGTGTGTGTGTGTGTGTGTGTGTGTGTGTGTGTGTGTGTGTGTGTGTGTGTGTGTGTGTGTGTGTGTGTGTGTGTGTGTGTGTGTGTGTGTGTGTGTGTGTGTGTGTGTGTGTGTGTGTGTGTGTGTGTGTGTGTGTGTGTGTGTGTGTGTGTGTGTGTGTGTGTGTGTGTGTGTGTGTGTGTGTGTGTGTGTGTGTGTGTGTGTGTGTGTGTGTGTGTGTGTGTGTGTGTGTGTGTGTGTGTGTGTGTGTGTGTGTGTGTGTGTGTGTGTGTGTGTGTGTGTGTGTGTGTGTGTGTGTGTGTGTGTGTGTGTGTGTGTGTGTGTGTGTGTGTGTGTGTGTGTGTGTGTGTGTGTGTGTGTGTGTGTGTGTGTGTGTGTGTGTGTGTGTGTGTGTGTGTGTGTGTGTGTGTGTGTGTGTGTGTGTGTGTGTGTGTGTGTGTGTGTGTGTGTGTGTGNAAAAATATTTGACTTAACAATTAGTACATAAGTCTGATTATTAATATAGCTATATTTTTACTTAATGTGAAAACATTAATTATTACCATATTAATATTCTGAGACAAGATGAAAAAATGACTTTAATATCAACCAACATTTTAATTAATTATCAATCAACCTTTTAAAATGTATAATCAACCAACATTTTATTTTGTAAAAAACCAATTTTTAACATTGTATGTAAGCACATATTTACACCATGTCCACAAATTTAAATAAAAACTTGTTTTTTGTTTTTTTCTGTAAATGGTTATAAGTCATTCAAATGCATATAACTAGGTATACATTTTATTTATTGATGTTCAGTGTTTAAGCATATCTTATAGAATAAGACAATTGTATGTATAGCAGTTAATATTTATGTTAAGTGTACCTCTATGTAAGAAAATAAGTTGAATCAAAGATAAATAGTCATGTGGCATGCATTTAAATTCATACAATATTGTCACATAGGAACAATAAATATATAAAACTTTAATATTAACTACTTTCTACATGTTTTTGTATCTAGTAATGTGTGATTAACAATAAATGGATTTTTATAAAAATAGTATTTATTCTTTTTTATTCCCATGAATTTCATTTACCAAACATAACCTTTTTTTCTGTGACAATAAACAATAACATTTTCATGACGTAGGATAAACCAATTCCACGGATAATCCGCAAAATTTCCGAAAGGTCAACAAAAATATTCAGATAACGCAAAATGTTTATTAAAAATACATACATAATTACGTAATTTATAATATAAAGAAGGTTCTAAAAGTCACCTGCAGTTTTTATTAAAGATCCGTTACAAGTTCTTTTTTCGAGGTATGTCGCCACTTAAGTTCTTGCTATGAAGCCCAACATATCTTATCCTGTTCCGTTGTTTGAACCTCAAGCAAGAAGTTTGATAATTCATCAAATTTTCTGTACAAACCTAGCATCTGAAAAATTTGATTTACAGCAGCAATTATACGCTCTGAAACTTGAGTTCCTTCACTTCTAAATTGATTCACCCAAAGTACTACAGAAAAGCACCAGAAAAAATGTCCTACAACGACCGCAAATGATATATATATAAAATACTTATAATTATATATAAGAGTTTATTGCATTATGTCACAATAGATGTTGTGCTGTAGATTACACTGGGGAACACATTTTTTGTCGAGTTAGATCTGACACTGTTTTTCACTAATTCTTTGCGTCTAAAACCCGAGAATAACCTCAGATTTTGTCTATCCCGTCAACTTTTTAAACTACAGATATCCTCAGAAATCAAAAATATCATGCATTTAAGAGAACATAAAGTAAAAACGTACAAAATATACAGTTTACAAAACATTTAATGTAAGTTAAATCGAGTTCATACATATAAAACTGTTAATTAATAAACAGTACTTAAAAGTAAAGATAAAATTTTGCGTTTGTAGCTTTTTCTGGAGTATTAGATGATCCAACAACAGTTAGCCATCATATGTACTTCCCATCTACCTTGATACCTTGCTTCCATGACCCTCAAATCTTGATGGAAACGCTCACCCTGCTCATCATTCACTGCACCAAGATTGTCCTGGAAATTACCAAGGTGGCTGTGAAAAAAAAGCAATTTAATGCTCATGTTACAACCTAGCTTTTAGAAGCTTTCCAAGAATTGCTGGACAATTCGGATTAATTCAATGCTCGTGTATTAGCAACAATGTCTTTAACAATGCTTTTGAATGCCATATCCGTATTCCATTTCTTCCAAAGAGGGAAATTCATTGAAAACTTGCACGGGGACTTCGGCTGAATGCGGTACTGGGCGTATAGCTGACGGTAAACTAGGATACTCTATTTTGCATTTGTTTTTCTTGTTATATCCTGATTTTTTCACTATACAAAAATAACAATCACTTGAATGATCTTTAGGCTCGCGCCAAATCATAGGTATACCAAATGGAAGCTTAATACGTGTTCCCTTGGTCCACATCCGTAAACCCTCAACACACTGTTTACACACTTTATGAGGTGCCCATGCTTTATCTTGATCACGAAGTTTCACTTTAAAATAGGCAAAATATGGTAAAACTGCCACCCATATATATGNATAAATAGGTATCATTCTGAGAGTGACAGCTGGGAGGTACTGTTTAGAAGGAGGTTCAAGCAAGCCTCTAACACCTATACAGGACATGTCAGCACTAAATTTAGCATTGAACCCTGCAAGGAGGCTCAAAAGGTAAATAGATAATGAGGAACTTATAAATAGGTATCATTCTGAGAGTGACAGCTGGGAGGTACTGTTTAGAAGGAGGTTCAAGCAAGCCTCTAACACCTATACAGGACATGTCAGCACTAAATTTAGCATTGAACCCTGCAAGGAGGCTCAAAAGGTAAATAGATAATGAGGAACTTATAAATAGGTATCATTCTGAGAGTGACAGCTGGGAGGTACTGTTTAGAAGGAGGTTCAAGCAAGCCTCTAACACCTATACAGGACATGTCAGCACTAAATTTAGCATTGAACCCTGCAAGGAGGCTCAAAAGGTAAATAGATAATGAGGAACTTATAAATAGGTATCATTCTGAGAGTGACAGCTGGGAGGTACTGTTTAGAAGGAGGTTCAAGCAAGCCTCTAACACCTATACAGGACATGTCAGCACTAAATTTAGCATTGAACCCTGCAAGGAGGCTCAAAAGGTAAATAGATAATGAGGAACTTATAAATAGGTATCATTCTGAGAGTGACAGCTGGGAGGTACTGTTTAGAAGGAGGTTCAAGCAAGCCTCTAACACCTATACAGGACATGTCAGCACTAAATTTAGCATTGAACCCTGCAAGGAGGCTCAAAAGGTAAATAGATAATGAGGAACTTATAAATAGGTATCATTCTGAGAGTGACAGCTGGGAGGTACTGTTTAGAAGGAGGTTCAAGCAAGCCTCTAACACCTATACAGGACATGTCAGCACTAAATTTAGCATTGAACCCTGCAAGGAGGCTCAAAAGGTAAATAGATAATGAGGAACTTATAAATAGGTATCATTCTGAGAGTGACAGCTGGGAGGTACTGTTTAGAAGGAGGTTCAAGCAAGCCTCTAACACCTATACAGGACATGTCAGCACTAAATTTAGCATTGAACCCTGCAAGGAGGCTCAAAAGGTAAATAGATAATGAGGAACTTATAAATAGGTATCATTCTGAGAGTGACAGCTGGGAGGTACTGTTTAGAAGGAGGTTCAAGCAAGCCTCTAACACCTATACAGGACATGTCAGCACTAAATTTAGCATTGAACCCTGCAAGGAGGCTCAAAAGGTAAATAGATAATGAGGAACTTATAAATAGGTATCATTCTGAGAGTGACAGCTGGGAGGTACTGTTTAGAAGGAGGTTCAAGCAAGCCTCTAACACCTATACAGGACATGTCAGCACTAAATTTAGCATTGAACCCTGCAAGGAGGCTCAAAAGGTAAATAGATAATGAGGAACTTATAAATAGGTATCATTCTGAGAGTGACAGCTGGGAGGTACTGTTTAGAAGGAGGTTCAAGCAAGCCTCTAACACCTATACAGGACATGTCAGCACTAAATTTAGCATTGAACCCTGCAAGGAGGCTCAAAAGGTAAATAGATAATGAGGAACTTATAAATAGGTATCATTCTGAGAGTGACAGCTGGGAGGTACTGTTTAGAAGGAGGTTCAAGCAAGCCTCTAACACCTATACAGGACATGTCAGCACTAAATTTAGCATTGAACCCTGCAAGGAGGCTCAAAAGGTAAATAGATAATGAGGAACTTATAAATAGGTATCATTCTGAGAGTGACAGCTGGGAGGTACTGTTTAGAAGGAGGTTCAAGCAAGCCTCTAACACCTATACAGGACATGTCAGCACTAAATTTAGCATTGAACCCTGCAAGGAGGCTCAAAAGGTAAATAGATAATGAGGAACTTATAAATAGGTATCATTCTGAGAGTGACAGCTGGGAGGTACTGTTTAGAAGGAGGTTCAAGCAAGCCTCTAACACCTATACAGGACATGTCAGCACTAAATTTAGCATTGAACCCTGCAAGGAGGCTCAAAAGGTAAATAGATAATGAGGAACTTATAAATAGGTATCATTCTGAGAGTGACAGCTGGGAGGTACTGTTTAGAAGGAGGTTCAAGCAAGCCTCTAACACCTATACAGGACATGTCAGCACTAAATTTAGCATTGAACCCTGCAAGGAGGCTCAAAAGGTAAATAGATAATGAGGAACTTATAAATAGGTATCATTCTGAGAGTGACAGCTGGGAGGTACTGTTTAGAAGGAGGTTCAAGCAAGCCTCTAACACCTATACAGGACATGTCAGCACTAAATTTAGCATTGAACCCTGCAAGGAGGCTCAAAAGGTAAATAGATAATGAGGAACTTATAAATAGGTATCATTCTGAGAGTGACAGCAGGGAGGTACTGTTTAGAAGGAGGTTCAAGCAAGCCTATAACCCCTATACAGGACATGTCAGCACTAAATTTAGCGTTGAAACATACAAGGGGGCTCAAAAGAAAGCAGACTGGAACGCAGTAGATGTCACTGCTCACTGACACATGCATATAATGTGTTTCTCTCCCTCGTTTCTTAGCGCTCATCAATTATTTTAATTATCAATGTTGGCTTTTTGTCGGAATCTATGGAAAGGATATTTCTTTGTAACTCAATCTTCCTCACAACAAAACCCATTATTAAGTTTATTTTATATTCAGTTTATATTTAATTAATATTTTAGTAAATTTAAATTCTCCAATAAAACAAAACCCATACATATTTGTGATTATGCAAATTATAAAGCCTAAGTTTAAAACAGTACTAAAAAACAACATAATTTTGACTTAATATTATCCCTTTATATTATCAAAGCCAAGCTTTCATTAGAAAATGTCCACCCCCCAGTGATAGATTGAGTCATTGATTACAATTATTTTGGCAAAATGAGACATCTCTCAATATCAATATGACGTAGTGCGGCATTTCTTTTACTTTTTTTTTATCAGCCGTTCCTGCCCATATTCTTAAAAAGGAGAAAATTGTGTGAGCCCTAGAAAATGTTGAGGAAATTAATGGCCCTCTCATTAATATTAATTAGTAGGTAAAATATTAAAAAGCAGGGATAATTACATGATAGTGAAATTATGAACCAATGGCAGATTATAGGTGCGAGGATACACTATGTTTTCATGAAAATCTAATATGATCTTATCTTCTTCGACATTCCTATAAATTAGGATCCAATGTATCTCACCACTTGGGCACTGTTTTCTTGTTAACTTTGAAAATAATGTGACTCATTGTTTAGAGTAAAAAAAGAAGGGAGGTAGACCAGGGATTATAACATTTTAAAAAAAATTAATTTATTTTTCTTATGTGACAATTTGGCTTTCGGGGTTATGATATACTCTTGAGACATAATTTACTCTTAAAAAAATAATTTAATAATATTAAATGAATAACATGCATTATATAACTTTTTTCAACAAAACAGTTTTGAAATTTTGAACATTGAAAATTTTTATAAGTTATTACAATCTATACACACATACATACACATTAGTACATACATTAATACATACACATTAGTTATCACCATTTATTTAAGAACTTGATTAAAAAACAAGTTACACTGTTTTAATAGATTTTAATCTTTTAATTTATCATTTAGAGAAGATATAAACAGACTTAATGGAATTAATACTTTAATTTGTTGTCAACATTACACACACACACATATTGATAAACTTAACCAATATAAGAAGAGAATTTGTTGGGGTTCTGTCAAGGTCAATTTGAAAAATACAGTTTTATAAAAGTGTATTTTTCATTATCTTCTGACATTTTAGCTTACATTATAAGACATCTTCAAGGCTGTTGAAATACAATGTCATATGAAAAACTATATGACTTACATTATTATTACATAAAATTTGCGTAACTAAAAGTAATGTGATATGAAATGATTAGGAAAAAAATAAAATGTGTAGAAAGTTCATCACACCTACGTATCATGCAGACAAGAGGGGACATGTTGTCGCCTGTATCAAATTTTTATGACTAAGAGATAAGGTTTGGAAATTGAGAAAACTTAAGATGGATAAGTGAAGGGTGGGGAATGTAAGGCTGTAGGTACAAAGGGAGAACAACCTGCACCAAATAGGGCAATACCAAAAAAATAGGTAGGAATTATTTAAGATAAATAGCCTTAGGATCTGAGAGACAAATTAGACAGGTTGATTTAGGAGGAGGGCTGATAGTTCATCTTCAACTTATTCAAATATTTTCAACATTCTGAAAAACTATCAGCCTATAAACTAGCAACACATTATACAACACTAGGGTATAAGGAAACAAGAACTATTAAATGTACAAATTTTNGGCTTACAAAGTAATATTATTTTATTTTTTTATTAACTTTCACCGAACCCAAATAAGTAAGCGAAACGTCGGTAGATAATAAAAAGTACATTTTTTATAAATTGAATTTTATTGTTTAACCTTGACCGAACCCCAACAAATTATCTATCAATAATCTCCGCGGAATCTACGCACACAAACTCTTCATTTGAAAGTGATCCAATATAAATTAATTTAATTAATAACATTGATCCACTTAATATTTTTTCACGGAAGATAAGTTCAGGCAGAGTGAGATATAATGGGCAAGGTAAGAAGCAGTATTCATGATTTTACCATATGGTGTGGGTGGGTGGAAGGTTAGGTAATAGAGGAGTCCACCTAAGTTGGTTTTCGGTAAGTATAATAAGGTTTTTTAATGAGGAGTTGGTCCAAGAGCAGATTTTCTCTTCTTGAGTTATTATTGTAAATTTTAAGCGGGGATGGTAAGAGTTGAACGCTTGAAGGATCCTTGAGACTTTTTTTCTGAATTCAGGACATGGTGCAGGTCATCAATATATATATATATAAACATATTCAGTTTATATTTAATTAATATTTTAGTAAATTTAAATTCTCCAATAAAACAAAACCCATACATATTTGTGATTATGCAAATTATAAAGCCTAAGTTTAAAACAGTACTAAAAAACAACATAATTTTGACTTAATATTATCCCTTTATATTATCAAAGCCAAGCTTTCATTAGAAAATGTCCACCCCCCAGTGATAGATTGAGTCATTGATTACAATTATTTTGGCAAAATGAGACATCTCTCAATATCAATATGACGTAGTGCGGCATTTCTTTTACTTTTTTTTTATCAGCCGTTCCTGCCCATATTCTTAAAAAGGAGAAAATTGTGTGAGCCCTAGAAAATGTTGAGGAAATTAATGGCCCTCTCATTAATATTAATTAGTAGGTAAAATATTAAAAAGCAGGGATAATTACATGATAGTGAAATTATGAACCAATGGCAGATTATAGGTGCGAGGATACACTATGTTTTCATGAAAATCTAATATGATCTTATCTTCTTCGACATTCCTATAAATTAGGATCCAATGTATCTCACCACTTGGGCACTGTTTTCTTGTTAACTTTGAAAATAATGTGACTCATTGTTTAGAGTAAAAAAAGAAGGGAGGTAGACCAGGGATTATAACATTTTAAAAAAAATTAATTTATTTTTCTTATGTGACAATTTGGCTTTCGGGGTTATGATATACTCTTGAGACATAATTTACTCTTAAAAAAATAATTTAATAATATTAAATGAATAACATGCATTATATAACTTTTTTCAACAAAACAGTTTTGAAATTTTGAACATTGAAAATTTTTATAAGTTATTACAATCTATACACACATACATACACATTAGTACATACATTAATACATACACATTAGTTATCACCATTTATTTAAGAACTTGATTAAAAAACAAGTTACACTGTTTTAATAGATTTTAATCTTTTAATTTATCATTTAGAGAAGATATAAACAGACTTAATGGAATTAATACTTTAATTTGTTGTCAACATTACACACACACACATATTGATAAACTTATTGAAGGCACAA
>KZ807090.1:723880-734452 GCA_000696205.2 Oncopeltus fasciatus
AAATATATATATACATAATAAACTTAGCAACTGTATAGAAAAATTTACCACAGCTAGCTATCATGAAGGCGACAGGGGCCGCTGTGTCACCAGGATCCCGTATTCATGACTGAGAGGTAGGGTTTGGAAATTGGAAACAATTTTTGAGATGGACAACGTAGGTGGTGGAAAGGTAGGGGGTATGTGGCGGTAGGTACAAAGGGAGAGCGGCCTGCTTCAAAAGGGGCAATACAAAGAAAAAAGGTAGGAATCATTGCGGATAAGTAGCCGAAGTAACAAGGAGACAAGTTAGACAGACTTATTTTGGAGAAGAGCTAACGGTTTTTCAGAATGTTGAAAATGTTTCAATAAGTTGAAGAAATTTGTTCTATGCCAGTTCTATCGTTAACCGGATTGTGTTGTAAGTTAATGTGAACGGTTTCAGATATAAGGCGTTTGTGTTCATAGGGATCCGTGGAAAGAATGGTAATGTTATAAAAATCGAATGTGTGTCCTTCATGAATAAACGGTTTTAGGAGGGCAGTTTTTATTGGTTTTTTGTTTATATCATTTTTGTTTTGTTGATTCTACGGAAAATAGGGTTTTTGGTTTGATCAATATAAGAACAATGGCAATTAGGAGTGGTACAAGGAATTTTATAAACAACATTGGTTCTGTTAGTAAGGGGGATGGATTTCTTAATTTTTTCAGAGAGTTTTGGAATATACGAGAGAGGACGGAAAATGAGGTCTTTATTTTGGGGAAGAGGCATAGTTTGGGAAGTGGAAAAGTAGAGTTCGTTCACAAGTTTTTTAATGGTGTGCGTGAGGAAACCAGTGTGAGAAGTATGTTTGTCACATGTTTAATACTTTTGCTATGGAATGTCTTGTCGGAGAGTGTGAGTGATCTGTAGATGAGATTTTTATCCACATTTATTTTTTGATGTTGAGGGTGAGATGAGTTTAAGTGAAGGAGACGACCTGAGTAAGTTTGCTTGGTGTACCAATTAGTGGAGATAGAGCCATTAGTGTTACGGATAATAAGGTTGTCGAGGAAGGGGAATTGATAATCAGACTCAATTTCAATGATGAATTTTAGACGAGGGTGATGAAAATTGAATGCAGTAAAGATTTGGGGGATCTTTTTTTTCTGGATTGAGAATGAGGTACAAGTCGTCAACATATGTTTTAATGAAGGGAATGTAGTTATGAAAGGGTGGAAGGATAGAGTCTAGGAGGTCATTAAGGGTGATGATTGAAATGTCGGGAGAAAGGTTGTTTCCCATAGCCAGACGGTTAATCTGGTTGTAGTAATAACCTTGGTAAAGGAGATTGTTGGACGGACAACATAGGGAAAGGGACTCGAAGGGTGTAGACTGGGATAGTGTAGTGTGGTCTGGATTGTAATCTAATGTTTATCGACAATTTGAAGGGCTTTATCAATAGGTAGGTTGGTGAATAGAGATTCGGCGTCTAAGGAGCAAAGAATGTAACCTTTAGGGATAAGTAGAGATTCAAGCTGTGTTTTAGGTCAAATGAGTTTTATATGTCATACGAGTTTTATACGTTTTAAAACGTTGGCAGATACACGCTTTTTTTTAAATTGTATTTTTTGGATGGACCTAACCCCAACAAATAAAACATCTACTAATACTCTCTACGGTCATAAACTTTGAATTTGAAAATTTGAGTAATGAATGTCTTGTAATTACACATGATTTGTTTACCATTCTAGGATGCTTACTCTGTTAAGTATATACAACAAAACGAATAACGGTAAAATTTGATGCAAATTAATACTTTTATCTATTAGGCAATATGTACTAATTTCATTGGAAATATTTAACTTAAAATTTGCATATTGTACACAGTAGTGAATAACTCATTATTACACATGCTTTGATCGCCATTCTAGGTTGTGTACTCTGTTATGATAATACACCAAAACGAATGACAGTAAAATTTGAAATGTAAATAGCATTTAGTACACAGCTACAAATATCTCATAATTGCATATGCTTATATACGGATTCCATTATCTTTACTTCATGATTGTATATAGCAAAATTAAATTTTTGTTACGATTAGTTTAAAATATTATGTTTTTTTTTTTTTTTTTTTTTTTTTCAATGTTTCATTTAATACAAAGAGCTGTTGTACTCTTTTCATTTTGAAAATGATCAATGTGGTTTTCCACCTGTTTGATGAATGTATTCTTTCTTCGTGATACAGTATACCTGACGCTGTAGAAACATCCCTAGATATACTTCTTGAACTTGACGCCCAGTGGACACTAAACAAAAAAAAAAATTGTCCAAATTAAATAAACAAATCATGAATAACTAATCATCAATACTAATAGTATATAATAAAGTTTCTGCACTACTAACCAAAAACTGAATATTTTAGATAAGAGATGGGCATAGTTACCATAAGTATAGTTCTATAACAATACTTAATAGTAAATAATTATTGTTTAATATACATTAAATTTCAACAAACCACCCACGAAAAGAATGTACAAACATTTACCAATGCAAAATGTCTAAAGGCATTTTTTTTCTTTTTATATAGATATGCGAAACTTAGAAAACATTTTTAATTTAAGAAAAAAAAAACAATTAAAAATTAAATAAATATTAAACTGTCACTTCAAATATTTATGAATAAAAATTTCTTCATATCTAATTGTGGATCCAAAAACTTAGTGAAGAGCCATTGATCATGTATGGCTAATCATTTCTGAGTAATTGAAAACAGAAACCTTAAAATAATAAGTTTCGATATGAAAAATTCCAGTCATTAGTTCCATGTTTTAAAATTATAAATATTACAAATTATTTGTTATTGTTAATCTTATGTAAAAATCTTTTCTTTTTATTTTATTTTTCTTTTGCAATAGAAGTCTTCAATGTTTTAAACTTAGCAATTATAAAAAAGATTCCACCTTCTTTGAAACCAATCATGACATTCAAATATTTTAAAATTAATAACAAGGAAATGAGTCCAAATTGGCATGACTTTTATTACCTATACAATTTGTACTATTTAGTTAATGTAGGAAATGGGATAAGAAGAGTTGCTATCATGAAAGTTAAATAGAGAAAAATTGTGGATATCTTTGATTAACTTCCCAGATAAAAGTGAATGGATATTTTTGATTTATTTAGTTTTAGTCGTCACAGAAGTGCTACTGGCTTAGTCAGTGATCTTCATTTCAAGAGATCTTATAACTTAGTAGAGAATTTCGAATTTGTTGGCGAGTAGATATTTGTGTTACCTACACGGTAAGGTGTTCCTTTTAGAAGTACATAGAATATATGAGTCCTGCAGCCAAATGTTTTCCTCTGTCTCATTGTTCAGCTCGTTTCCCAAAATTCGACCCTCATCCGAGGCTTCCCTTCCTTTTTGCCTCTCTCTCTCTCTCTCTCTCTCTCTCTCTCTCTCTGTATATATTTCTCTTCTCTCTTCCTTTACTTTTATTTTCAAACGAGCAAACTCAAACTTCCAGTTGCTAAACTAACCTCTAATGGCTAAAAATGATACGGGATAGCGATACATCTACCTAGATCTCCAATATTCTTCGCTCTCTCAGCAGCTTCATCTCTAGTCGCCTTCCCTTTGTTCATATTGTTGAGGTTTTCTGAGGAAGCAGGTAATGAGAGGACCAGAGACCAGAGCGAAAGACGCCACTTGAAGGTGGCTATCTGCTTCTAGATGACACCACTCCACTTACCTTATTTTCTTTTGAAATCCAAAAGAGCCTAGAAAGATCAATGTCAGATCGCATGTCTTAAAGCATCGGCCCTGTCGTGGCCCTTGCAGTGCCAGTTACAGTAAATTGTGAGTTCAGACCTTTTGGAGACAATTTCTGCCTCTCGATAAATTTTCATTTAGTTGTATATTTTGTAATTAGCTGTAAGTAATATATATTTTTATTTGTTTATTTCTTAGTTAGTCATACAGTAGATTTAATTGTATTAGTAGGTATAATTGTTTATTGTTATATCTATCTATAAGGCAATACGTACAAATTTCATTAGAAATATTTAACTTATAACTTGCATATTGTTCACTGTAATGAATATCTCGTAATTACATATACTTTAATAGCCATTCTAGGTTGTTTAATCTGTTACGTGAATACACCATAACGAATGAGGGTAAAATTTTGTATGAATCTATACTTTTATCTATTAAGCAGTATGTAATAACTGCACTGGAAATATTTTACTTAAAATNCTATTTTAAACACCCATGGCTCAGGACAACCTTCTATATTATAAATAAAAGATTGACCTGGGCGGGATTTGAACCCGCGACGTCAGGATTGCGAGACCCTTACGGATCCCCTGAGCTAGCCTGGCGCCCCTTATATTATTCTTAATATGATAAATATACATACATAATCCACATAAAGCAAATTGCAGTAATCTATAATACTTGATAATTCGATTTTCACCTATATTGTGCTAAAGCCTAGATTAAGTTTTTTTTTTAGTTACTTCGTGTGGAAGGGGCCACTTGAAGGTGGATAATCTAGAAACTTAACCGTTGACCTTATGTCTAATATACTAAATTAAGTTATCATATGTGCATTAGAAAAGTTGAAGCTGTTTGAAAAGCAACACATCGTGGACGATGTCACATGTCTGGAGACTGCCATTGGATCTGCAATTTCTGGTACTGGGATCACCACCTATTATAACTTCCATATGTTTTACAATAAATATTTTAGAAATTATTCATTTATATGTTCTTATGTTTTTTTATTTATTTATTATTTGTGTATAGAGGCCCATTAGAAATTAGTCTCCATTTAACTAAAAATAAAAGAAATTATTTAAACATATTCATAATTGTAGAGTTTTCTTAGCAATCCTTGTGACAACATGTACAATAAATCATTTACAATAATAATAAATGTAGTAATTTATATTACAAATATTAAACTATTGAAAAGCAACTTTATAATAAACGTAGTTGAACAACTTAAACAAATATTTGACGACTTTTATGTTTAAAAAAACAAACAAAAAAAAACTAATGACAGAGCGCATTGTTTGAGGTTTTCTAGAGAAATTGCAACGGTCATCAGACATAAATTTGACGGAATCAAGTTACTGAAGCAATGAGGAGCATGAGTGGGCAATGCACTTAATCGGGAACATGAAGTCAGCACAACTACTTGTTGACCAAGAGTAACAAGAAAGACCTGCAGAGGAGTTTCTTCGACCTACGGACAAGATGGGTATCACTAAGCTAGCAATCCATAAGCTGGTCTGGAACGTATATATTATAGTTTTATAGATATAGTCAAACTTCAGATTTTTCTTCCGTAGATGAACGTGTCTAAGAAATGTGTTTTGTCGAACTTTCGCACATCCTCCGATAGCTTGTTTATGAGGATCATTCACGCGAGTAAAAGCTCGATAAAAAATACTTTTCAATGCGGTCAAGCTCTGAAGAATATCTATTAATATTTCTGGAGACCGTGGAAGACTACGTGAATATAGTCAAGCTCATATTCCGAATGTTAATTATATGTGTACAATACATTTTTCTTTCAGTAAAAAGTAATTTTCATTAATATGTTTTAGAGGTTAGGGATGGATCCATTAAATCCATATTAAATAAAAACATTTTCAGTCTTAAAACTTGAATATATTAGCAAAACTATCTTCCTTTATTTGTTCATAAATCTCCAATATAATTTCATATTTTATTGTTTATCTAATTGGTTAATTGGTCTGAAAACAAATAAATTCCCAATGAGTTATTATGGCACACAATTTTTTTTTCTTAATTTTTATTTGGTTGTTACATTCTGTAGTAAGTTTACATTTTGTAATTGCACACAATGTTGTTCAATGGCTGTGAGTGGTATTGACATGAGGGACAGAACGGCCAGTGCCGTAACTACGAAAAGAGAGAAAAAAAAGTAATACATCAAGTAAAATAATATATGTGTGTGTGTGTGTGTGTGTGTGTTAATAAATAAATTTAACTAGGTTCTCTTGTTACAGAAGATCACGGGGCCATCACCGTTTAAGTCGCCGTGTAGGATAATCGGGATGGGTTTGGGAGAATAGTCCATTGACTAAGGGATTAGGATGTTTTTTGAGGCGGTATGGAATTTGGAGAAACAGTTGGGAATTAAGTCGTTGACGAGGTCGATTTTGCGGTCATTGTGAAGCGTAGAGTTGGATTCATAGAAGGGAGCATTAACAATGGTTCTGAGGACTTTGGACTGGAAGGATTGGATGCGTTGTATGTTGGAAGGTTTAGCGGTACCCCAGATTTCTATACCGTATGTCCAAATAGGTTTAAGAATAGTTTTGTATATTGATAATTTGTTGTGTACTGATAATTTCGATGGTCGTCCGAGTAGTCTATATAGTAGTCCGTAGCGTCTGTTTATGTATTGTCTCTTTTGAATTATATGTTCATACCAAGTTAATCTTCATATTAATATTTAAATTACTCTTTTTAGGCTTGTACGCTATTTATCAAGAAATATTAAAGGAGGTGTATATTTTATATAGGTTAAAGCATCTGTTCACGTTTCAATAAGAATATAAAACAGGTTTCCCAATAAAAAAAAATAAGTGTGAGTGAAAATAGCTGTACGTTTTTTGACATAATGACTTTTAGTTTCAGCTAACTGGATTATTAATTGGTAATTATAATTTTAAAAAATTATCCAATGAATTATTAAAAATTATGATTATGAAAATTATAAATTAAATCACAAGAATAAATCATAATTTTCTTTGGCTTGTTAAAGGAATGAGCAAGAACTGTATATGTAAATAATGTATTATTTTTAAAAAAAACTACTAATTTTCTTTAAATTAGACCAAACTAAATTCAGTTAGAAAACTTGAAATTGTACTTATATTAAGTTGCTGATACAATAGTCTTACAATTAAAATTGTATTCATTTAGTTTTAAAAGGTTATGCCCTACTTGAGCCATTTTCAGTTATATGTGTATTTCATAGTGCACATATCTACTCCCATAATTATTATATGTAATAAAATAATTAACATTGGTGCCTAACAATGATTTCGTCAATTCAATAATGTTTAAATAATAATTATCTTCAAAAGAAATGATGACATAATCTGATAGAGAATCGGATTAGTCTCCTCCCACCAAAGCCTTTAATGAAGTACATCATAAATCATGTTTCTAGAAGAAAATCACCAGGTTCTGACCTTATCACGGCTAGAATCCTACTCAGCCTTCCCCGGAAAGCTCTCCTATTCTTCGCCCAAATATATAATGGTATCTTCAGGATCACACATTTTCCGACCCAGTGAAAACAGTCAAGCATTATAGTGATCCTCAAACCAAACAAACCACTACCAATTCCTACAGGCATCCTGTCAAAATCTTCGAAAAGCTCCTTTGCAAAAGACTCCTCATTATTCATGACTTACAATTTGGTTTCCGTTCCCAGTAAGTTTTTCAGGTTGTAGATGTCTTTTTTACTGTTCTTGAGCATTAGGATTTCTGCACGGGTCTTTCTGGATGTAGCTTAGAATCTCGATCCTGGTTTCTCTTAAGCTTCCTAACCTCGACTCATTACCTTATCTTTAGATCTTAATTCTCTCAAAAATCCTTCCATACTCAATTTCACTTAGCCAAATAACCCTCTCGTCCCGTTACTGCAGGTGTGCCTCAAAGAAAAGTTCTTGGTTCTTTACTTCTTTCAATTTTTATATCCGATGTTCCAATAGATTCTGAAACTGTAATAACTACTTTTGGCGACGACACAGCAATACTTTCCTTCTCTTCCTAAGCAAATGCTGTTTCCCAGAATCTCCAATCCTCCATATTGAAGAATGCCTGCATAAATGGAAAATAAAGGTCGATATCTCCAAGAGCAAATTCATTGTCTTCACCTTCTGCAAGCAACTCTGTCCACCTGTTTCTCTTAACGATCATACCTTTTTCTAATGAAGCGCAACCTCGGTTTTAACCTGTAGACTAACCTGAAAGCTACACATAACAATGAAAAGAACTGAGTTAAGTAAACGATACGGACTACTCAAAAGACTTTTAGGATCTAAATCAAAAACTTACCATTTACTCACATAATACAAATTTATACTGAAACCTATTTGGACTAAAAATTTTGGGGTTCATCCAGACAATCTAACCTAAATCGTATCTAATCCTTTCAATAAAAAGTCCTCCAGTATATCCTTAAGCTCCTTATAATGTAACCAACACCATCATTCCCAGTGATCTGCAGATTCCAACAGTCAAAGACTGCCATATCCCATTTCCCTAAATTTTATTACAAATTATTCGCTCATCCTAACCTACTCTGTCAAAGTTTATCTACAGAAACCCGTCCTGCAAATCCTCCTCGACGCCCTGATTACTTTTTTTTTTTTTTTTTTTTTTATGCTTACCATTGATAGTGTAGTAAATATAAAAATATTAATTGTAAGTAGTCGGATATTTATGTTTTGTTTTTCAAATGCAATTATTAACTTAAAAGTGCTAGGCAGTGGCTACCTTCTACACTATTACTACTTCTACTACTACTAGATGGATCTACAACCCATTTGTAGATCTCGTGCATCCTGTGTCACTTCATCCTTTCAACAAAGATTGAGCCGTCCAACTTTTCTAGAGAGATGAATTTCTTCTTACAGGACTCTCCTTTTCACTTCCTGGATGCTCATCCAAGCAATATATGGCCTACCCACCTATGGCTTCCCAGCTTAATATATGTTGCCCCATATATTAAGCTCCCAATTCTTTCATCTCCTGCAGCCTCCATCTCCTACTGGCCCATAAATCCTGCGTATGATCTTCCTCTCGAGGATAAGGAGATTCTTTCTGTTCTCACTGGTTAGGGGTCCATGTTTGGGAAGCCTATGTTAGAACAAGTGTTAATTAGTGGTTTGCCAGCCCCGTTGGTAGAAGCACCCTAGTGCTCCATAGGATCGAGCCACAATGTCTAGGCCATCATCATAACCGAGCAACTAAACTGATCTGTTAAATATAGTACTATTATTGTGGATGGATGCTTCTCTAACCTTTTCCAACAGCAAGCTGAACATGAGGCATGCCAAGACATCTCCTTGCCTTAGTCCTCTATTAGAGCATAAATCTGCAGAGTAATCAGACTGCATGCAAACATTGCACCTAACATCCCTCATTGTCATTTTTATCAGGAGTATAAGCTTGGAGGGAATATTAATTCCGTTTAGTGCCTCGTACAGCTTAGGACGTTTGATGCTGTTATAAGCATCCCTGAAACCAACAAACAAGTGTTGAGAAGGCATTTTATGCTCATGGGTTCTTTCCATAAGAAGCCAGTCTAATACTGTCCAATCTCTCGTTCTGCATGAAGGATCAACCTTGGGTAAAGGACATTGGAGAAAACTTTATAGGCACAGAATAGCAATTGAGACTTTTCTGAGAGATCTCTGTAATTGAGACTTTTCAATTGCTCTCATTTCTTATGAAGAGGAAATGTGACTGATTTGCTCCACAGCCGAGACATCTTTTCTGTGTTATGCACTCCTGCCCCCCGTACTTGAACAGTTTTTCATCTCATTTTCTGGATAGCCTCTACAACCACCTCAAACTCTGGTGGCTATATCTTTCTCTTCATTTCCTTCTTCTAATACGGGTTCACTAACCAGTTCATTCAATAGATTACTGTGCCTATCATATCGTTTAAGAGCCAATCCTGATTGGTCAGGAAGCTTCTGTTCTCGGCGTAATAATCTTTGAGTTGATCGCCCCTAAACCCGATCCTATCTACCTACCTGCTTCTGTTCTCTTTCCTGCATGCTCGCTACCGTTGTTAATTTTCTGAAAGATGATCCTATTCTCATTGGCAATCTTGAGGACCTCAATTTATTTTAGTATCCTTTTCTCCCACATTATTTATTCTTTTTGCGCAGCTTCTTTTCCTCCCTCCTTCTTCTGCGGTATATCTCTGAAGCTCCCCTCCTGAACCACTTCTGCACCATTGCTTGGTAGGCGATGTTCTTCAAGGTCATCTTCAAACCAAGGTGTACTGGTTTCGTGCTTATTTGGTCCCAAGCACTCAGAAGCCATCGTTGCTCCACACTGTCCCACTCAGCCTGAGGATCGTTGTTATTGGCATTACCCAGAGACTCGTGTAATATTCCACCCAAATGGGTTTGTAACAGGTGCATATATCTGAGCCTATAACATTGAGACGTTCATCTTCCTGGGTTTCTCCTGAGTCCTGCTTCTTGCATTACATAATTTTGCTCTGATCCATGCTACCACAAAACAGTGATTAGTCAATATTGGCTCCACTGAACGTCCTCACGCTCATTAGTTTGGACATGAGTCTAGCATATATCGGAAGATCAAATTGGTTAAAATATTTGCAAAACAATCTCCAGTAAATATTCCAAAGACAACTCCTTATATAACGGTAACACCTTCTAACCCCCTCCGCAATCAACCCCCTTCCCTCTTAGTTTTTCTTATCCGAACACCACTTACTTAAAAATTCTATAAGTTTGAGTTAGCCTACTTGATGTATGTGACCTACCTTATTTATCCCTATGCCATATTTATATATATA
>KZ807091.1:0-18576 GCA_000696205.2 Oncopeltus fasciatus
AAATAAAGTCTAGTGTTTTTGTAATTATAATTCTGATAGTGAGTGTTGATTAACATTTATTGTTGTGAGGAACATTAATTGAGTGAAATGAACACTTTTTATAAATAATTTAATTATTTACAACTAATTTTAAAGTAAAAATAATCTCACTGAAAAACCTTTCGATAAATGCATTGTGTGCTGGAAATATCTGAAGCAGAAAATTTCGAGATTTCAATCAGGAATTCGCCTTCCCTGATTACCAGCGAGGAGCGTTATATATTGCCTTAGGTGAGAGTGTATGTCACTTTGACAGATACTATTCTTTTGTAGTCTCACCTGTCTCCAATGATTGCGAGGGTATTTGCAGTAATCTAAGCAAGGGTTGATAAGCTATCACTTGATAAGAATCTGATCTATCCAAGCACAACTGTCATTTCCTCTGTCTTTTGCAGAACTCTTAGAGAAAGGTTTTCTGCCATGAAGGAAGTCCGGGTTAGTCTGCAGTGCTCCTGAACGGGGATCAAGATTTCTCTCTTATCTGCAGACTAACCCGGACTTCCTTCATGGCAGAAAACCTCTCTCTAAGAGTTCTGCAAAAGACAGAGGAAATGACAGTTGTGCTTGGATAGATCAGATTCTTATCAGGTGATAGCTTATCAACCCTTGCTTAGATTACTGCAAATACCATCGCAATATTTGGAGTTAGGTGTGAGTACAAAAGAAAGGTTTCTGTCAAAGTGACATACACTCTCACCTAAGGCAATATATAGCGCTCCTCGCTGGTAACCAGGGGAGGCGAATTTCTGATTGACATTTTAAAAATTACGTTACAACATGTTCGTATTGAAGACCTTCGTTATTTGACTTACGGCAGTGAGACTTGACGGCACAGCAGGATCCTTTCTTGTAGAGGTTGATGCATCCTGGCTTCGGAGGATTGAAAAGTTCAGGACACTCGATCTGCACGCATTGCCAGCTGGCCCTGAAACACATACAGCCAACAAAGAATTAGACATGCAAGCTAAGATACGATATTTGCAGATCATTGCCCTACATGATTTTCACCTTGGAATGTAGAATCCGCAAGGTAGAAAGGGAGTCCATAGCGCGCAAAGTAAACCCCTCACGAAATATCTCGGATCTGCTGAACCGATTTTGATCAAATTAGAATTTAGGTACAAACCATTTTGACGAAAAGCCAATTTACGTAGTAGAAATTTGTTTTTTTGGTTGGGTTCGGTCAAATTTGATCCAAAAATTCAAATTTTAAAAATGTGTATTTTACCGACGTTTCTGTTTACATTGACAGCCATCTTCAGGGCTATCATGAACGCGAGAGGGGACGTCGCGTCACCTGGATAAAATGATCATGACTAACCGATCCCAAAAAAAAACATTACTCATAATCTCTACGATCAAAAACTTTTCATTTGAACTTACATGTTTTTAATGAAAGCTAATTATCAAATTTAAGAAAGAAAACTATATAATTATTTTAAGAACAAAACATGGCTCTGATAAACTACTTTTAATTGTTTTTGCAGGTAACTCCCACTAATGTTGGTACAGTTTATTTTATTAACGAACTTAGCATTTCGTTTTAAATTTCAGAGTCAAATGCCAAAATTCCTTGTTATAAACTAAAAACTGTGGCACCGTTGACACGCACGTATACATATGTAGGCACTTTTGGTATATAGTAAAGAAATTTGCTATGTCACATTGCAATGTAAAACCAAATTAATATTTTAAAAAATATCTTTCCAAATATTTGAATTTTATTTTTATAAATTTCACAGGATATAAATGCAACAAAGTATGGACCTTTACTCCCAAGGAATTCATTTAAGGATTTTATAAAAGAATACTAAATACTGATTTTCGTAAAAGAAAAAAAAAAATCAAACACAGGTGATTGTACAGGCACACACACATATGCATATATAAATTGAAGGGACCATATTTTCATCGGATGATCTGTATGAATCGGTAAAGATCTGTTGAATTTCTTCGTAAGCCGCGACATGGTACTAACGTGAATAACTTGATTTACCTAAATCTCTACTTGACTGTATCTGGCGGCACTTGCTCCATTTTAACGTTATCTCCTTCAATCCACGACTACGCCGCTCTAAGGGCCTATCGTATGCCCCGCCCTTAACAATATCTAAGTTTCTCTTTTAACTTTACTTGTCGTGGTCGATAATGGTACTGATATCACTGCAAAGGGGAGGCGAAAAGTTTTAAGAATTACTTATAGAATTAAATTCCGACCCTTGTAATTTAATTATTAAAATAATTTAAAAGAATATAAAAACAAACTAGCTGAAAAGTGAAATCCTTAAACATTTGTGTTCAATAAATTTTTATAGAAATATATTTAAGAATTATAAATATACACCTCCTCTCTCCTAGTCGGTCTAAAGCCAGCCTTAAGGAATCACGTTTTACCTTCTTCGCTCTTTCTTATTTTCCAGATGAAACTCTTATTTTCTTTTATTTATCCCCATACTAAAGAAAAACCAATCAGACGGTTTCGTAAAACACATATGCTACAATTGAGGTTTCCTCTTGTATTACAATCCTGCGGTTTGAGTAATGGGCATTGACAAATATGGATTTTTGATGGTTTCAAAAGCTTACTCACGAGATTCTAAAAATTTGGCAAAAAAAAAAAAAAAAATGAAATAACAATAATCTCTAAGTAGAGCAAATATAGTGGAGGATATCCTAGTATCTGGTGAATTACCTGTTTGTGACGTAACTCTTCTGACAGATGCATTCGTGAATGCAAGGCGCTCCCACGTCCTCTCCTCGCAACACTTTGTTCACTTCATAACTCTGGTTGTTGTAGAAACACTTGTCCTCCGTCAGGGAATCCAAGATGCCTGCATCAGTCAAACAGTTCTGATAAGCCACTGAGGAATATTTCTCTTACATCTACAAACTTATAGAATTAATGATAAAAAATAAAGGTAAAAGCATGATTATATCAGTGATAATAACAATAATAGTTACGAAAATAAAATAAATCATAAATACCATTAAACAAATAAATTACATAATTATAAGTATATAAACAGGAACAAAGAAGGGAAGAATTAATTATAATATTTTATTACTTTTTATTTGAATGCTAACATGTGCAGACTTTTTCTAATAATTATTTAAGTCATTGTATTTCCAATAAAAAATAAATTAAAAGTATTTTCTTGCAAAAATATTAATAATGTGTTTCTACATAACGTAATAATATCTTGTAATTTAAATGAAAACTTCTATCGCTTATGAGTTTAATCTCTTATTTACCTCCCTTTCAACTAACATAGGGTACCTGAGGGTGCACACTAATTAAAACATCCATGGCACCAGGCAGGCCATTATTTCTCGATAATAAGCCACCTTCCGTACTAGGATTGCGAGACCCAAACGTATTACCTCAGCTAAGCCGGCGCTTTCTTTTCAGTCTTATCAAAAATTATGTAAATAACCCTTATAGGTCTATTGAGATAGTTATTTAAAGATTTAGAAGATAACTGTTACTTTAATAATCCCAGCCAGGATTTAACTAATTTAATAAGTTATCTAGCTCGTCTCGGTGGTACAATGTATAGCATACCGGCCCGGAATGCAGGAGATCAAGGTTCGAGTCCTGGCTGGGACAGATCGATTTTTTTTCTATTCCCTCTCAATAATTGTTTAAAATTTACTTGGGATAATAAACCACAACTAAATTAATATTTAATTTTTAATATATTTCCTTCAATAACATCAATCGAATGATAAAAAATATATAATGATGTATTTTCATTATCTCTTGTTTCAAGACGGTCTCCCGTGTGTGCTTTTCCCTGGAAGTCTTGTAGATTTCTGGAGGCCTGGAGGTATCAGTAGGTACTGATTCAGAAGCATTTACCTAGGTGATGTTACTTCGAACGTAAGCTCGTTAGTCATTTGTCTTCAGAATTATGGACTTTATTTCATCACAAATTTCCATTTTCTTCAGTGACATGAAATATTAGTCCGGTGAATGGTTTGTGTCGGATAATCATTAATTATTGGAATTATCATGTTTTGCCTGTAATTTATGCCTCGTACTCACTGACTTCTAGTCTTTGATGCCAAGATGGCCTACACAACCTCCCTGTAAGTCACTCTTCGTAGTGAGCAGTAAGTCACTTTTATAAATGATGATTCTTGATGTCTGGAATAAGATTTTCTAACCGAGATTCATTTTGGAGAGAAGAATATCACTTCTGAATCAGAACACACACATATACCGCCTTGCATAGACGTGCAAACTCAGATTGTTTGCAGAGCCATTTTAATAATTGCTACTCAAAAGGAACTTTTTTTTTTATCGTGTAATATGTACTCCTGAAGCTAATGAACAATGAATAATGGGACCTCCTTAAAATGTACAAATTTTATCTTTAATCGATTACCCATTTCTGAAACCACACTGGAAGGATCCAATACCTTGTTCAGCATAGATCAGGAGTCTCGCATCTATAATTCTTGCCCAAAGAGAGAGTTTGTTGACCGTAGATATTATTCTAAGATGATTTTAGTTGGGGTTCGGTCGACTCGACCGAACCCCAACTAAAATCATCTTAGAATAATTCTTGCCGTTCAATCTTGGGGATAGGATTGATGATCAACTTGTCCCATCCCTTCTGTATTTCCTCCGAAGAGACTTGGTGGTCCTAGCAGAGCCAAGCTAACATGAGCTAAGTACGAATTCATTTTTTTTAGAAATTCTGACGTTATAATATTTGTAATATAACATTATGATATGTGAATAATAAAAATAAAACGTTTATCACAAGTTAACTCAGTATTTTTTTTTTTACTTTTATTTATTTATTACATTCTGTTAAATTAAAACATTTTTTAATTTGATCACCACAATGAATTAGAGAGAAAAAAGGACATACAATATCAATCACATGAGGAGAGAAGGTGACCAATGTCACCACTCTCAGTTATATATATATAAAAAAAAAAAAAATTAAACATATTAATTGAAGTGTCCTTCCATTGTCCGTCTTCATTGATTTCTGCAAGCCATCTGTTGGCGAGCGCTTTCGGACATTTGGCAGATGGTTTGCAGAAACCAATGAAGACGGACAATAGAAGTTATGACAGTTCTATATTCATTGGTGGTGTAAATAACCTTTTAGATTATTTATATTAATTGAACATTATATCTGAATACCTGAATGTAGACAATTTAGCTATGTACCCCTGGGAAAGCGGGTTGGCCGAAGGATTGCGTTTGGCTCCTGAATGACAGACGTTGTAGGTTCAACAACGAAAAACGTTCAATCCAAAATGTTGGTAGATTATAAGAAATACAGTTTTTTTTTTAATTGAATTTTTAAAAATCAACCTTGAAGGAACCCTAACTAAATCTCTAATAATACACAAAGAATATTCCTCTTCAAGTAAGTAAATAATCCTACTGGCCAATAGCAAGTTCCTAATTGTAAATAACCTCTAGAGAGCTCAATATAACCGAGAAATGATATTTGTGCGGCAATTAAAATAATATTTATAATAATATAAACGCCCTGGAGATATTCGAACCCGAGTTTCCTGATCACCAGCAACACCTGCTGACCTCTTCACTATGTGGGCCCTAATGTCAGAAACTTCTACAAAAATCTCTAAAGTTTGGGTCTCCAAGAGTGAATGCTTTGCGCTCCTTCCATTCCTGGTTGTGGCGATCTACGCCGCACTCTAGGGTGGCAAGGAGATCTACGCCGCACTCTAGGGTGGCAAGGAGATCTACGCCGCACTCTAGGGTGGCAAGGAGATCTCCTGTGCAGAGATCAGCATGCCTCGCTAGTCACCAGAAGAAGCATGCTCCAGTCCCATATCATTTTTTTTTCTTATCACAATAATAATAATAATAATTATAACTAAAGAAAATCACTTAACATGAAGAAAGGTTCCATCGACTCAACTACCAGTTAATTTATGAAAGAAAAGTCCAGTTTTTTAGTCGTCGGCGTAGATTGTAGGGATTGGAATCCGAAGATAGAGATTGGGCAAATGGATTAGGATGAAAATGGAGTTTACTATGAAAAGCTGTAAAATGGGGGGAGATGAGATCCTTTAATGAAGGGATATATTATAATTTGATGGAGGGTAGATTTGGAAACTCTCAAATTTGATGACTTGCAAATTCTTAGGAATCTGGATGAAAGTATTGTGTTCGTTAGAATTATGTTTATTATCTGTTCAATTATTCATTATCATCCATAAGAAAATATACACCATTGATGAAAAATGTAATTTTCTAATATCTTTATTCTTTAACATATATTTTTATACCTTTATTAAAGATGATTTATATTGCACACTGTAATGCACANATAATGACTGTAAATTCTTTTACAAGGATCTCATTTTTTTTAATAGAAAAATAAAGAGTACAATAATGCACATATATAATTAAGAGTAACAAAATTCATTTTACCTGAAGTGTCCTCTTGAGCTGTCTTCTGCACAATCACTTGATCATCTTCCTTGGCTAGAATCACAAACGAGAATAGTATTACAATTTTGTCGATTTGTTGTTTTGAACATACGTATATAAACATGGCACTAATAACATGGGAAAACTAAGTTTTTGTTTCGTTAATTAAAAATTCTAAGTAAATAAATAATTTTTGGATATTGTTCTAATCAAATTTTTAGGCCATTTTCTCATAAGACACCCATAAAGCTTAGATAACTGGGGAATGATTGGGATTCTGGGTTTGAGTCTGAAAGGGAAATTAGAGAATTTATTTTAAAAGGGTATAGATGATTTAGGGTTCTAACATATTTGGGGCTTTCTAAATACTAGTACATTTCATAATATATATATTTGAATATATATATTTGAATATTTGAAACTGATAAATGTAATGTGTAATCGGTGAGAGTGTCGAGCACTCCTTTAAAATTCCAAAAGGAAAATATGCTAAATTTACAATGGAAACTTTCTTGGACAATAAATACAATTTTAAGTTCATAAAAGGAGTGATGTATTTTCATTATCTCTTGTTTCAAGACGGTCTCAGCTCAGGGGATCCGTACGGGTCTCGCAATCCTGACGCCGCGGGTTCAAATCCCGCCCAGGTCAATCTTTTATTTATAAATGGAAGCTTGTCCTGAGCCATGGGTGTTTTAAATGGGGTGGCAACCTGTAGATAGCCCCTTCCTCCATGACCCTAAGTGGTTGAATGGAAGGCTAACCCTAAAAAAAAAAAAAATAAATAAAAAAAAAAAAGGAGGTTTTAAAGGTAATTCCCAGGCTAATGGGGGTAGGGAAGGTAATGATTGGTGGAGGTTACTCACGGCAGCGCCAGATGGGAATGGGACAGCAGTTGGCAGTCTCGTAGTAAGTCGGCAGGCAGCCTTCCTGGATGTAGCTGCTGTAGTGGAGGTAGAAGTCGCACTTTATCCTGGAGCAATACTCCTCGCTCAAGGTACCTGGAGGACATCTTCACTGTAGAAACTTGCAGAAAGGAGTGGAGCCATTTAAATAGACCAAGTATGTATTTATAGTTTACAGTGTATATGCTCGGGAATAGTGTTAAATAATATACCGTGTAAAAGCCGGCAAAATGAAATGCGATACACTGTTGTCTTAAATTAATTTAAGTAGGATCAACCAGTTTAAAAAACTATTTTGTATAAAGGAATCAATCAATTTTAAATGTTTTAGTTTTTCTATTTTATTTTAATTATGTGACAATTGGCGCTAAAAGGTATTTTCAAGATAATTGTATCCTATATTCCGACATTTCGCGTTTTACCTAGACTTAGTTTTACAAAAGGTAAGCAAAGAAAAGAAATATATTTTTACCATTGTCATGCACTCATAAATTTCCTTAAATAATTACTTCCTTACTATCACAAATACATTTATGCAAGAGTTAGCAATTTTGCTTAATACAGCTTCATCAGTTGCTATTGTGCCTTTACACTTCATCAGTGGCTATTGTTACGGCGAAAGACAGACGTGACAAACACATATTGACAATATAGCATTTTACTTCTTTCTTTTTTCCTTAACAGGTATATGAAGCCAAAAAGCGTTATGAGCAAAATACAAATTTTGGTAGAAAGTAATTATGTAAAAAAAAGTGTGAGTGCTCCCCCCCCCCCTCTTACTTCAAGCATGAATAAATAAATTCAAAATGTAATGATATTTTAATATAATTACAGAGTTAAATTAATTTTGTGTTTTTAAAGAATATAATGAAATATAAAAATATAATAACTTTCGCACAATATTAATAATTGTCGTAAAAATAGGTGTATCCTGGATTTATAAATTACGACAGACGTTTAGGACTTTATTTCCGATAACTGTCTGGCTTGGCAGCTGTTCCGTAGTGGACGCGACTAGTGAGCTGAAGGTCTGAACTGAATGTCCACCCGGACATCAGCCTGAGGGTGAGTGGTGTCGTATCTCTCGTAGTCATTGGAGTTACCTACCCCACTCACCTAATCTCAGAGAGCTGAAAAGGACATCAAAGATAAGCGAGATCCATCAGTGTCCAGGAATTTCTTATCAGAAGGAATGAAATCCTACGATAAAGGGTTAAAATATATGGGGCCCTTCGAGGTTTCTGGAGGTTAGAAGTAGTGCAGATCAATCTGCTTCTAGATACCATCTGATCGCATATCCGAATGCGTTGTTTCTTAAGGGTGCGTAGTGCTGTTAGAGATCTCTGAGGTCGCATATTTCTTCAGGACATTTCGAGTTAAAACATAAAATACTTGAAATGGGTCTTTCCGAATTTATAATTCATATCTTCGCACAACTTTTTTATTGTTAGAAGTAAGGCACTTTCGAAATGAATCATATCATCTTCAGGAATTGCCCAGTATGCGTGTGTGAAATTGGAATATAGAGAGAAAACCCTTTTCATAATCGAAAGAACCCCCTCGTTCCCCCCCAAAAAATGTATGAAAACACCGAAGCACGTAAACCTGGATGACTTACCGTTGAATCCTTCCTTGCAGATGCAGGTCATACACTGGTCGTCGACTTCGAAACTCTGGCCTTCGACGTAGCTTCGACCTTTGTACTGACAGACTGGAGTTTTCGGCTCGCCTGTCTCTTCGCTCTTAGCTGCAACAACAGTTTACTCTCAGTATTGCCCTGGCCGATCATAGCTACAATATGTTATATAGTACATTTAAAAATTTTCACTTATTACATATTTAAAATATTCATGTCACGTCAGACTAGGTTTTGGTATAAAGATTATAATTAATTGGCGGTTTATGGATTTGTGAACTCTTCCAGCAAAAGTTACAAAGTATAAAGTTATATTTTACAAGTAAGCAAGTATTTCCTGGATGTTTACATGCAATGTTTACATATCCGCTTTCTGCCCTCTTCGACTCTACTCAATTCTTGTATTCATCTCAACCCTGGTCGTTCTACCCTAGTCTTTTCTATCCTAATCTACTCTACCTTTGTCTATTTCCAATTCTATTTCATATGAGTCTTCCCTCTCATTTCTATTCTTCGAGGTCTATTCTTGCATTCCCCTTTCTCTCTCTAATCTATATCCCTTAGTCTATACTATTCTACTCTTGCATTCAATCCTATTTTGCCAACACCAACACTTTTTCTAGGCTAGCCTTCTCTGCCCTACTTTAGCCTTTTCAACCTTCTCTTGTAGTACCCTGACCTACCCCTGAATTCTAATCAACCCTATTTCTACTCTCTTCTACTTTAGGCCTCCCCAATTGTGTAACTCAGGTCGACCCTAATATTTTACTCTAGTATCCTAGTATTTCTGTACTATTCTACTATATTTTATCCTACACTATGAATTTATCTTCCTATACTATTTTTATGTGGTTAGAATCTTTGTTAAATAATTGGTTTTATAATTAAAGTTTTTATGAGTATATGCTGTAAAAAAAAACTTCAAAATTGTTTTTTTTTTTTAAATTAAATATTAATAGTATTTATTATGACACTTTTTATNCTGAACTTTTCAATCCTCCGAAGCCAGGATGCATCAACCTCTACAAGAAAGGATCCTGCTGTGCCGTCAAGTCTCACTGCCGTAAGTCAAATAACGAAGGTCTTCAATACGAACATGTTGTAACGTAATTTTTAAAATGTCAATCAGAAATTCGCCTCCCCTGGTTACCAGCGAGGAGCGCTATATATTGCCTTAGGTGAGAGTGTATGTCACTTTGACAGAAACCTTTCTTTTGTACTCACACCTAACTCCAAATATTGCGATGGTATTTGCAGTAATCTAAGCAAGGGTTGATAAGCTATCACCTGATAAGAATCTGATCTATCCAAGCACAACTGTCATTTCCTCTGTCTTTTGCAGAACTCTTAGAGAAAGGTTTTCTGCCATGAAGGAAGTCCGGGTTAGTCTGCAGTGCTCCTGAACGGGGATCAAGATTTCTCTCTTATCTGCAGACTAACCCGGACTTCCTTCATGGCAGAAAACCTCTCTCTAAGAGTTCTGCAAAAGACAGAGGAAATGACAGTTGTGCTTGGATAGATCAGATTCTTATCAGGTGATAGCTTATCAACCCTTGCTTAGATTACTGCAAATACCATCGCAATATTTGGAGTTAGGTGTGAGTACAAAAGAAAGGTTTCTGTCAAAGTGACATACACTCTCACCTAAGGCAATATATAGCGCTCCTCGCTGGTAACCAGGGGAGGCGAATTTCTGATTGACATTTTAAAAATTACGTTACAACATGTTCGTATTGAAGACCTTCGTTATTTGACTTACGGCAGTGAGACTTGACGGCACAGCAGGATCCTTTCTTGTAGAGGTTGATGCATCCTGGCTTCGGAGGATTGAAAAGTTCAGGACACTCGATCTGCACGCATTGCCAGCTGGCCCTGAAACACATACAGCCAACAAAGAATTAGACATGCAAGCTAAGATACGATATTTGCAGATCATTGCCCTACATGATTTTCACCTTGGAATGTAGAATCCGCAAGGTAGAAAGGGAGTCCATAGCGCGCAAAGTAAACCCCTCACGAAATATCTCGGATCTGCTGAACCGATTTTGATCAAATTAGAATTTAGGTACAAACCATTTTGACGAAAAGCCAATTTACGTAGTAGAAATTTGTTTTTTTGGTTGGGTTCGGTCAAATTTGATCCAAAAATTCAAATTTTAAAAATGTGTATTTTACCGACGTTTCTGTTTACATTGACAGCCATCTTCAGGGCTATCATGAACGCGAGAGGGGACGTCGCGTCACCTGGATAAAATGATCATGACTAACCGATCCCAAAAAAAAACATTACTCATAATCTCTACGATCAAAAACTTTTCATTTGAACTTACATGTTTTTAATGAAAGCTAATTATCAAATTTAAGAAAGAAAACTATATAATTATTTTAAGAACAAAACATGGCTCTGATAAACTACTTTTAATTGTTTTTGCAGGTAACTCCCACTAATGTTGGTACAGTTTATTTTATTAACGAACTTAGCATTTCGTTTTAAATTTCAGAGTCAAATGCCAAAATTCCTTGTTATAAACTAAAAACTGTGGCACCGTTGACACGCACGTATACATATGTAGGCACTTTTGGTATATAGTAAAGAAATTTGCTATGTCACATTGCAATGTAAAACCAAATTAATATTTTAAAAAATATCTTTCCAAATATTTGAATTTTATTTTTATAAATTTCACAGGATATAAATGCAACAAAGTATGGACCTTTACTCCCAAGGAATTCATTTAAGGATTTTATAAAAGAATACTAAATACTGATTTTCGTAAAAGAAAAAAAAAAATCAAACACAGGTGATTGTACAGGCACACACACATATGCATATATAAATTGAAGGGACCATATTTTCATCGGATGATCTGTATGAATCGGTAAAGATCTGTTGAATTTCTTCGTAAGCCGCGACATGGTACTAACGTGAATAACTTGATTTACCTAAATCTCTACTTGACTGTATCTGGCGGCACTTGCTCCATTTTAACGTTATCTCCTTCAATCCACGACTACGCCGCTCTAAGGGCCTATCGTATGCCCCGCCCTTAACAATATCTAAGTTTCTCTTTTAACTTTACTTGTCGTGGTCGATAATGGTACTGATATCACTGCAAAGGGGAGGCGAAAAGTTTTAAGAATTACTTATAGAATTAAATTCCGACCCTTGTAATTTAATTATTAAAATAATTTAAAAGAATATAAAAACAAACTAGCTGAAAAGTGAAATCCTTAAACATTTGTGTTCAATAAATTTTTATAGAAATATATTTAAGAATTATAAATATACACCTCCTCTCTCCTAGTCGGTCTAAAGCCAGCCTTAAGGAATCACGTTTTACCTTCTTCGCTCTTTCTTATTTTCCAGATGAAACTCTTATTTTCTTTTATTTATCCCCATACTAAAGAAAAACCAATCAGACGGTTTCGTAAAACACATATGCTACAATTGAGGTTTCCTCTTGTATTACAATCCTGCGGTTTGAGTAATGGGCATTGACAAATATGGATTTTTGATGGTTTCAAAAGCTTACTCACGAGATTCTAAAAATTTGGCAAAAAAAAAAAAAAAAATGAAATAACAATAATCTCTAAGTAGAGCAAATATAGTGGAGGATATCCTAGTATCTGGTGAATTACCTGTTTGTGACGTAACTCTTCTGACAGATGCATTCGTGAATGCAAGGCGCTCCCACGTCCTCTCCTCGCAACACTTTGTTCACTTCATAACTCTGGTTGTTGTAGAAACACTTGTCCTCCGTCAGGGAATCCAAGATGCCTGCATCAGTCAAACAGTTCTGATAAGCCACTGAGGAATATTTCTCTTACATCTACAAACTTATAGAATTAATGATAAAAAATAAAGGTAAAAGCATGATTATATCAGTGATAATAACAATAATAGTTACGAAAATAAAATAAATCATAAATACCATTAAACAAATAAATTACATAATTATAAGTATATAAACAGGAACAAAGAAGGGAAGAATTAATTATAATATTTTATTACTTTTTATTTGAATGCTAACATGTGCAGACTTTTTCTAATAATTATTTAAGTCATTGTATTTCCAATAAAAAATAAATTAAAAGTATTTTCTTGCAAAAATATTAATAATGTGTTTCTACATAACGTAATAATATCTTGTAATTTAAATGAAAACTTCTATCGCTTATGAGTTTAATCTCTTATTTACCTCCCTTTCAACTAACATAGGGTACCTGAGGGTGCACACTAATTAAAACATCCATGGCACCAGGCAGGCCATTATTTCTCGATAATAAGCCACCTTCCGTACTAGGATTGCGAGACCCAAACGTATTACCTCAGCTAAGCCGGCGCTTTCTTTTCAGTCTTATCAAAAATTATGTAAATAACCCTTATAGGTCTATTGAGATAGTTATTTAAAGATTTAGAAGATAACTGTTACTTTAATAATAATTTAAAAAATAATATGAAAATAAATAGAAACTAAAAAATTTAACTAGCAATAAAATCTATCATAAATAAAAATATAATACACAATTACTGTAAAACGTTTAAAGTCAATTTTCTAAAGAAATGTTTTTTGACAGACAAAACTAATAGCAGTTAATATTATGACAATAAATGGTATTTTACTAATTTTTTAATTAGTCTTAAAACTTTTAACTTCGAAAAGTTACAGAAAGTTTTAAATAAATTTTTTACAATACGTTTTAGGATCAATGAAAGGTATGATGTTGTATTAATATGTGCATACAATAAATTCTAAATTTAATTATTAGTTTTGCTGCAATTAATTAGATGGAATTCCGAAAGATCTTACTTTGAAATTTAATCAGACGTCTGACCCATTTAGGACAATGTTCGCTTACAGGAGCTATCAGTTAACTATTTAATATATAATATATAATTTTTTCAGTAAAATTAAAGAGACTGTAATAATCATTATAACTTCTATAGTAAATAAATATTATAATCAATATGTATAATTGATTTCAGTGAAGAGACCAAATTATTATTGTAGTACCAGAATAAGTTCATATATTAAAATCAAGCTTTTACTTATCTTTTAAAGAATAAAAAATAAATAACAATTTAAAAAAAAATCTCAAATTCAATATATTGTTATTTCATTCATCACAATATTTATTAATTTATTTTTAAATTGAAACTATCTTAAATTAAGGATAAAGTATTTTTTTTCTTTTCCAGGAAACAGGAGAATATATTTTTAAGGCACCATTAGAATGTATATATTTAAGATATCTTAATACATTTTGTGGAAGGTCCACACCAGCATGACCACTGTGCCATGCGGGTCTTCTCCTTCAAGGCGCAATTCTGCCCTTGTGTATTTGTAGGGATTCAGTATACTTGATATTATGTGTCGCGTTTAAAGCTGAAGAGTTTTAGCTAAGTCCTACACATATACACTAATGATTTCGGAGGGAATCAGTAGTTTCTGTTATCGTTAGTTTTTATCTGATGTCTTTAATATTTTTATGTATTTAATAATTCAATACAAAAAAAAGCCACAATT
Source organism: Oncopeltus fasciatus (assembly GCA_000696205.2). Lineage (NCBI taxonomy): Eukaryota > Metazoa > Arthropoda > Insecta > Hemiptera > Lygaeidae > Oncopeltus > Oncopeltus fasciatus. The sequence continues at coordinate 14,536 of KZ807091.1, forward strand.
ATACATGTTATAAAATACCTAAATGTATTTTTTTTTAATTTACTCTTAATGGAAGACTCTAATACGTAAAAAATAGCTTATTTTAGTTGATGGCTTTATCAGTATCGCTGTAGACTTAGAAGCTTTGAAGTAAAACAAATAATAAGGTTATATTTATTCGTAAACCACGGCCTTTACAGGGAAGGTGTGTGTTCGGCACACCTTTATATTTATTTGTTTTCTCCATTCAATGTAAAATAGTACCCATTTAGAGTTGAATGCTCCCTGCAACACACCAGAAATACACGGAGTTATTACATACAGGTGTTGTGGAAGAAAATAAAATGATTGTACATTGTGGGTGTTGAATTTGAGACCTTTGGCTTAGCAGTCCAGTACCGTGAATACTGCATAACCGAGTTCTTCACATAAAAAAATTAAATAAATAAACTAAAAATAATGGGAAAAATTAATTTAAGGATAACATGGATTCCTGAAGTATAATCAGATAAAAAAATTAATCATAATAATAATAATAATGATGAATACATAAATGTATTAATATATAAAATCTGTAAATGTTAATTTTATTGTGGTATATTATCTCACGTAAATTTTAACAATTTTAGTGCAAGGGAACAGAATAAAAAATCTAACTGTCCCAGCCAGGACTCGAACCTGGATCTCCAGCTTTCCGGACAGGTGCGTTACCATTTACGCTAAGCCTGATAAGTTATTAAATTCCCTGCCTTAGTGCACTTGCCCAGAAAGCTGGAGATCCAGGTTCGAGTCCTGGCTGGGACAGTTAGATTTTTTATTCTGTCCCCTTGCATTAATTGATTAATATACGATATTTTGTTTGTTGCCGGCTGCTGGATATCTCCAAGATGGGATGTACACATGAAGGTAAATGCCAGCACACGGATCTGTGTACATAAATTAACGGTTATCTATCTACATAAGTAAACATAGGGATCTATGATAAGGATACATTGACTATTAGGGATGGCAGACGCATTATCCCCTAAGTTCCCTGATCCCAGCAAGGGGAATTAACGGGACACATTCGCTTTCTCCTGGAAGAAAGGCATACCTCCACTTTCCAAACTGGTGAGGCCAATCTTCTCCAACTTTATAGTCTCTAATTATATATTTTTTCCTCTATAACACTTTATTTAATCATTATTGATTAGTAACTACTATATTCATTGGTCAGCTTGAAGGGAAGATAATTTTTAATTATGTATTTTAAAAATTTGCTACAACCTATTCAAGAAACACATACAGCCTATCTACGATCCATCAGATTTGTAAAAAAATATCGGAATTAATTAAAATAACCTCTCTTGGAAATAAATGTATTTTCTCTCACACATTAGCATAGTTCAAGCTGACTAAGCAAGCTTGAAATATCAGAAATTCCCATTAATAAGACATCCTGTACCCAAAGTCGTTAAAGTTCCAAAAATTTGCGAAAACCAGGGAATGGGCTACTGCACCTAGCCAAATTCCTCGGCTCCCTCAAGACACAATGACGGTATGGAAAACAGGGGCGCTATATTTCTTCAATGTATCACCCTTCGTAATCATTACCATTTTCCCGAAAATTCTCATTCTAATCTTTTTCGTTTATCTACCCTTACCGTAAATGTTTATAATTTTATTTTGTGTTTTTTTTGGGGGGGGGAGGGGGAGGTAATATGATTTTATATTCATAAGAACAGTAGGAAGAAAGTGTGTACTGAACACACAAAAAGAAAAAATTACAATGCGTACTAAATTTTTGGGGAGACTTTTCGCCCTTCGTCAGACAAGAGTAAAGAGAGACTTATTCAAGATATTTTCTACATCTCTATTATGTGAATTGTAATAAAGAAATGTGTGGTGGCCTCATAAAATCCTAAAATTTTGATAAAAAGAAAAATTGTCAAAGAATATGTTGTTGATTTTATTTTTTATCCCTATAGATGGAAATTCGAATATTTTCATCTCATGAAATTAATATGTTATACGTGAATACGAAAATGGTTCTAGAAATCTAGACGGTGTACAAAAGCGCTATGTCTAAATTGCAACGCTAAGGTAAATTGCAATTGTATTAAATTTATAATTGCAGCCTAAATATAAATACAAACTGTCATACCTTCCATTGTCCGTCTTCATTGGTTTCTGCAAATCATCTGTTGGCCAACAGATGGTTTGCAGAAACCAATGAAAACGGACAATGGAAGGTATGACAGTTCTATATTCATAGGTGGTGGAAATAACCTTTTAGATTATTTACATAAATACAAACTTTTAAACAAATTAAATTTTAATATACCAATAGGATTCATTAATATATTGCTAAATACCTTTACATACACACACAAACACACACACACACATATATATATATATTTATATATATATACTTTTTTTTAACTGACCTATACAAGTAGGATCCGTTACTGGAAATAATTTTTTTAATGTGAAGTAATGAAATCAACAAGTATTGTGATTTTCCTAGCGGGGATTTGCTAAAAAGCTCATCAATTATCCACATAATCTGTTTTGGTTTGACAAGCCAAGGTTTTGTTGGTTCGTGTCCCTCTTAGTACCGGCTTTTATTCGGAAATTTCAGCGCACTCCCAGTGCCATAATTGTAGGTTATAGTTATATAGTGCAGGTCACCAGCTGAAAGTAGCTCCTCTCCCCACTGCCCTCAGTGGCAATGGGAGTAATGAAAGACAAGGTATTTAAATCTGGAATAGCGAGGATATCTCACATTAGTGTAAGGTGTTGTGGGAGTGTCAAAGTTCTTCCCGCCAGTCAGTTTTCTACTGCAGTTTCATCAAGCTGAGGATTGGACGCGCCACGTTGTTCGCTACTTCAAGCGGTGTGACGGCCCTTGATCACCCGTCGTAACGGTGAGCGTCCTCCTTCCGTTCCGCTTGGAAGAGGTTATATAATAGGGGCGACCATAGAAAAGCATTTGCCGAGGCTAGGCGAGGAGGTGAAGGTTGTGCTGACGAGATCTCTGAGGCGACAACTGTGTCTCGGCCGTGAACACTCGTCAGGATTCGAACCGCGGTGCCTCGATCCCCACTCGGCATGTATTTGTAGTATGTATCCAGGCAGATCCCAGTCTCGACTACCGCCACCAGTCAGCGACGTAAACTGCTCTCTAATCTTCACTCAACTGCACATATAGGATTAGCTATATTTGACTATAATTTAGTATTACAGGCAGAATGGAGGTAAATATGATTAATGGCTTACTGAATATTCGCCGCTTAATTTAGTTCGCTCCTAAATAACGGACTTATATTTCAATGTCCAAAAAATATAATTAAATTAAAGAAAAAATTTCACAGCATATCTAGGAGAGTTTAATGAACCCCTCTTTTCAAAACAGAAATAATAAATCACTTATAAATATTTGCTACTTTGAAGAAGTAGTTTTTAACATAAATGGCCAGAAATTGAGGAATAACCAATTAGTGAACTGGCGATAAAGAAATATTTATTGTGTTGTGGAGTTTAATTAATTTTAAAATATTTAGGTTAAATGAAATAATAACGACAGACTGACTAGCCGGCCAGCTTGAAGTTAACTTTTTTGTACATAACATGTTTTTTTTTAAGTTGTGGAAGGGAATTTTTTCTCCGTTAGACAAGAAAATTTTATAATTGAATTGATTAATATTGATAATAAATAATTTATATAAAAAAACCCTGGAATGCCAGCCACTTACTTTTCCGAAATATACGTAAAATTCCAGGTAAAATAAAAAAAAACTATTTTTCTATTAAACCCAGGTTTGCAAGAGGTTTTACGGAGTAGAACATTTCCCAAAAAGGTGAGAATCAAATATATCGTATTAAAAAGGTAATTATTCGACACCGGCTTAGCCGAGGAATTTACCCCTGCATATAGAGAACCGTCCTGGGCAGAATACTAATCATAAAGGAAGGCTATCACAGTACCATGGGCATTTAGAATAAAGTGTCTACTCACTCACTCACTCACTCACTCTCTCTCTCTCTCTCTCTCTCTCTCTCTCTCTCTCTCTCTCTCTC
>KZ807091.1:18834-32640 GCA_000696205.2 Oncopeltus fasciatus
ACGAAAATATATATATATATATAACCCAAAACCATAGTTCTCAACGAAACTTTTTTTTTTTGGTTATGCATATAAAATTATGCTCTACAGGCTAAAAATTTTAATTTTTCTAAATGAACTTTAGGTATCTAGCTTTTAAAAGGAAATTAAAAGCAAAACGAAAGGCTAAACAAAAGGATTTTGGACAAAATTGCACCAATGGGAGGAAGAAATTAGTTCAAGAGCGATAAAAAAAAATTTCTGATGCATTAATCTAGAGAATAGCTTAGAATACCGATAGTCGTACTGATTTATTTATGGTCTAAACAATATCGAAGATAAAATTTCATAAAAAAATGTGGAAGTTACTCGGCAAGATGTTTATGCACAAGTAAATTACCAATCTAAAAGATAAAATTAATTATTTTTTAAATGTAATTAAACGCTTTTGAAATTGATAGCATTAGAAATTAAAAAAAGAAAAGAAGTCAGAGACCATTATTAGATGTTTTTAGTTGGGGTTCGATTAAGGTAGATCCAAAAAAAAAAAAAAAAAAAAAAAAAAAAAAGTGAATTTTTTACATACATAATTAAAAAACTCTCCATTTGAAGTCAGATACCGTTATTTTGCTAAATCGGACTGTTAAAAATTAGATTTACATAATTTTGAATGTTCATAAATCAATATTCACTTACTAGAATACTGAAGAATTCACTTAGTTTACTTGCCATAGAGTGCATTTTTTTTCGATAAAAACAAATTAGTATAATTTTAAGGTAACACAAACAAACACATATGTATACAAAGGGAGGTCTGTTTCGCTGTTTTGTAGCGAATCACTAAAAACACAAAACTTGGACGCAAATAATGTTTCACGAATATATTAAACCACTGTTTGTCATTAATCCTACGGTTAATTAGAAGAATCAAACAGTTTTGGTGGGTACTTAGCCTTCTAAATATTTATTTGATTGTTGTGTGGCTCAGTCTGTCTTTTCAAAACAGTGCCGTAGAGTGCAGAAAGATACGATATATCTCGATTCAAAGATAACCTCGTAACTGTTATTTGATAAAACTTTAGCGATATATAGTGATGATAATTTATCTTTGTATTTTTTTCCTGATAGAAAATAAACTAATAAAAACGACCAAAAATATCAAAACATATCCTACCCCCTTCTGGATTTTTTGTTTTACTAATCAACTATATTACTAATTACGAAAATTGGCAGTAAACCACTAAACTGTTATTTGATTTATTGAGTCTAATAGCTGAAATTACCATTTTAATGTAATCATAATTCGTTGCATAGCGGGTGCTTTATGTTTGAAAATAAAAAATAACTTTAATAATGTTTGTAGTGTAAAGTACTATACTTAAACTTTCATGTCATATTAAAACTTTATTAATATCAAATTTAATGTAGCATTTCAATAATGGAATTAAATATTTCAATACAATGAATCTATGTCTCTATTATTATCAAATTATTTATATATTCTTTTTGGATTGACAGTACTGCTATTATTACTACATGATTGAATATCCTATAAATTAAAGAGAAAAAAAGGAAAAAATCTCAGTAGATAACGGTCTTCGGAACAAGATCTAGATGTAACTAATGGACAAAGGAAAATATTTAGCAAGCAATTCCGGATAACGCGCTTGCCAGGGTAACAGGAGATCCAGGTTCGAGTCCTGGCTAGGAGAGATAGATTTTTTATTCTTATTCTCTCGCATTAATTGTTTATTATTAAATTGACGGTTATTTTTAACAGGCGACTCAAAAATAATTAATAACAGCAATTAAATTTTACTCACTATACTCAAAATGCTAATGTTTTTATTAGCCTCAAATAATTTCACTGAAAAATTAATTTATTTTAAATGAAGAGATTTTGACCGTTGGGGTTCGGTCAAAGTTGATCCAAATGTAAGCCGAAATGTTGGCGGATAATTAAAAATCAACCTTGACCAAACTCCAACAAAAAAAATCTATTATTAATTTCTTTTGTTTAAAATATATTTCTAGCATACAATTTAATCTCCTCACACTAGATAAATGTTATCTCTTTGCTTAAGAAATTTTTCTCTAATCTCCATATTTGCCAATCAATTATCTACAAAGGTTTGTTTACATTCTTTTGTTATCTATTATATTCCTTTATCGGTTGTGTGCGGGGCCCAAACTAGCTTCTTGGGCGGATGAGATCCTACTCAAGGTATGGTAGGTAAAGGATCGGACAATATTCGTCTTGATAATTAGTAAATGTGTGATTTAAGCTATGAGTTTTCAAAAAATATTATGTAATATTCTTCCATAAAAAGAACAAATCGATATGGGAAGAAAAGAAGAAAAAGCAACATTGTTGTCAGTTTCTAGTTTGTGCCAATCACTTACATAGGGGCCTCTTCTCTTCCCAGAACTCCAGGCGGAACGGCAGAAGCGGACATGACGTCATATCTTATAGGCTGGCGTACAAATAGGTACCAATAAATCCAAAGAGGTAAGAATATGTGAAGTTCTGAGAATTAAGGTCGATAGCCAGCAAAGAACAACTATGTTCCTACCTCCTTGTAAGCGGACGGATGACTGATACCCGCTATCCATCACTTCCTTGGCTTCCAGACATGTACCTCTCTCCCGCTGAGCTGGTCTATGGAGATTTCGAGGTTCCAGCAGCGGCCTAATCTTTGATTTAAATTGGCTTGATCGTTACCGAGTCTATTTGTTGTACGTTTCTGCCCAAACAACAAAGTGAAAACAAAATTCGCTTCTGGGAAGACCAAATATTTGTCAAATGTCTTGAAATATGTTTGGAAATGTTTCTCAACGCTGCAGGGTTTCGGCCAGGAACAGAAAAATAAAATACTATAAAATTATGGGTAATTCTTCGATTATTGCCAACGTTTTGACTAAACTTGTTAGTCATCATCACTATTACACTTATAGAATTATAAATTGGAATGATAAAATAGAAATGTGAAATGTTATATAACAGAAAAAGATTTACACAGATTTAAACTAAAAAAAATTTAACTACTACACAAAACTGTATATCTAGCGATAGTTATGTCTGGAGAGATCTCCGAGGGAGGTTTATGTTCACATTTCAGAGTGCAAAACTAAACTGAGAGACAACCGCTGAAAGGGGGTGGGAGGGGGTTTTTCGGAACACGAAAATATATGTAACAATGGACTGGTTATCCCTTCAAAGGGAGGTGGGGAAGGCAGACGCTAGGGATGAAATTCCTGCATTTTTCTATTGAATTATACGAAAAATATTGCCATAAGTTGAATATATGTTAAGTTTACAAAATTTGCTTAGTTAACATTCAGCTGAAAGAAAGGTACTCATATTGTGGAATGGCTTGACTTTTGAAAAATATTAACTTATCTTCATCTATCCTATATTGGAGATGCAAAAAGTATAGTCCATTTTATATATATATATATACAGGTGGGATAAAGAGTGATNCACACACACACACACACATATGTGTAAAATTTCTTCACTAAAAACTAAAAACAAAAGTGAGCATTTTTTAAATAAAATTACTGTTAATGTAAAAAAAAAAAATGAGTAAAATAATTGAATAATGTTAGGGTTTGCTACTTACTGCAATTGTAGCGAAGAGGTTTTCCTGATTCTGGGGGGATACAGCCAAGTTCCCTGTAATACTGCGACGCTGGCTCGACACCTGTGCGACAGAGATACGATTTAGACACATGCAAGCTCATACAGCAGAACATACTAATATAATGTATATCCATAAAAAGTGTACAAAAATATATATCTGTTTAAGAAATAAAAATCAGCTCACAGTTTAAGAAGCTTAAAGTAAGTTGGTTGTGGACAGAGCGAAGAAAAATTAGAGAAGTTACACAATTTTTAGGTCAAGGGAACAGAGTAAAAAAATCTAACTGTCCCAGCCAGGACTCGAACCTGGATCTCCTGCTAGCCTGGCCGGTGCATTTTCCATTTATGCTACCGAGACAAATCTGAGTTATTAAATTCCCCGCACTAGGGTCGAAATTCCAACCTCCGAGGCCGACGAATATATCGTCTTATGCTCGGAGGAGCTGACACTGTCATGCTGTTTAAATGACTCTCATTATTTACTTTTAAATTTTAATTTTATAAATATTATTTTTATTGCTGTACCATATTTAATCCCACGTAAATTTTAACAATTTTTAGTGCAAGGGAACAGGATAAAAATCTAACTGTCCCAGGACAATCAGCAATCGGAAAGCAGGAGATCCAGGTTCGAGTCCTGGCTGGGACAGTTAGATTTTTATCCTGTTCCTTTGCACTAAAAATTAAAAAAAAAATTTACGTGGGATTAAATACCAAAAACAACTATTTACATATTACTAAATCTATTTTCGAAAAGTTGGGAAAAGTTTTAAAATGACTATCATGAGAAGCACCTTAACAACTACGTTCCTTCGCAAAAAGGCTTTATAAATACTTTCTAACCTTCCTCTTTCTAAAAAGAAGAGTTTACTCGTGATTTCTACAGCGAAACGTTTGTCACGGAGCGAAATTACTTCTGTTCATGTATATTAGATAAAACGTATTTAAATAAATTTATTGAAGAAAATAAAAAAATGCGATAGATTGTAGGGGGTGTACTTAAGTGTGAATATTAATGAAGCTGCATTTCCAAGGCCATGTCGGACATGTTCCAAACTCCACCATTCTCTGTCAGGGGAAATCCTGACGGGTGCCGCCGGCTTGGCTATTTTTACGCCTTCGTACGACTGCCGGCTTCACAATAAACATATTACATTAAATTTAGCTAATAATAGTTATGTATATGCATTGAATATTATATTCGTCGGAGATACTGTCTATTCTGAAGTTTTCTTTCAGTAAACAACGGTATTGTTGTCCAGATATACAGGTAGAAGTCTTGGGTAATATTCATAAGCGTAAGGTTTTGCTATTGATTTTCTGGTCGATCCGGACGTGCTAGCCACTACACTGTGCGCCAACCTCTCTTCATCAACTCCTGCGCAATACGTCATAGTGCTAGAAATTCTCAGGTGGGAGTAGTAATTTGCCAAAAGCAATTGCGGGCGTATTAATTACGGTCACTCTATTGAATAACCACAGTTGTGACTCCAAACCTGGAGTGTTTATTGAATTTGAAGTGCAGAGGTTAGCATACCCGTCTTTTGAACAGGAAACGCTGGTTCGCATTCTACATTAGCAAAAACTACTTAAAAAAAAATAATAGATGAAAAATACTAAAATTACCCCTCTTTATTATTAACCTCAAAGGTTTACAACTCTCTTAATGGGATACTTGTTATCTAACTCCTAGGTTAACGCCACACCCTTTTATCCCTTTTAATGTAATATATATATATATATATATAATTNCATATGAATAATAGAAACATAAATTAATTAACATATATATATATTTATTTATATATGCTAAACTATACGTCCAAGAACTCAATCGGCGAAATGGACTCCTATACAGACTCATGAATAAGACCTCCAATCTTAAGATAGAAAACAAACTGACGCTCTACAAAACCTTATTACGACCAATCTGAACTTACGGAGTTAGAAATCTGGGATGCCGCCAAGCCTTCCAACATCCAAAGAATCCAGTCCTTTCAATCCAAAACCCTGGGAATAATCGCAAATGCTCCCTTTTACGTATCAAATTCCTCCCTTCACCACGATTTTAATATCCCTTTTGTTCAAGACTACATTTCTTCCCACTTCACCCATTTCCACAGTAAACTGCCATACCATCCTAATCCACTAGCACAGACCATGTCTTCCGACTCCAACACCTACAACCCTTCGCGTCGTCTCAAACGAAGATGGCTCCGTGACCTCCTGGGGATATAGCCTGTAAATAATTTGAAAGTGGTGTTACTGGTCACCTTCTCTCCTCATGTGATTGTCATTGAATGTAATTTTTACTTTTCTTTGTAAACAGATTACAAAATGTTTTTATTTAACAGAATGTGATAAATAAATAAAAGTTAAAAGAATTTTATATCCTCAGACTTTTCCCCTATATTAGCAAACACATTGGAAACTTCATGTTTTTCTCAAAGATTTCACATAAATCCATCTCTGAGGAAAAATAAATTTTTTTATAAATTTGTGTAATTTTTTACACATTATTATGACGACATTATTTAATAAACATTATTATTAACTTAATTAGTATAACTTCATAAAGCATTTTGACGAGAGAATACCCGAGATCCGTTTACCCGCTAGATCTCAATGAGTCTGGCAGAACTCCCGCGAACATTGATGTCTGGCGTCTTTAGGTCAGGGTGCAGGGTGAATATTCCCCCCCCCCCCCCCAACTGGAGCGAGGGAACGGGGAGGTTACTTCCAGGCAAGGCCGAAATCCCCTGACGTCATTCTCTAGAGATCTTCATCTTTTGTCTGCCATGACCTTTCTTCTCCCAATAACTACTGAGCTAAGGGATATTATCCGACAATAAAAATCTGTTTATTCAAGATAAACATAGATGCGCGAGGGCTTGGTGAACTGAACAAATTTGCATAAATAAGTATTAATTAATATTGCAGCTACTTAGTTGTGTTATTAGTTACCATGATATTATTTAGTTTTCATCTAAGAAAAGATTCTCCTGATAATGTTACATACAATAACATCCCTATACCTCTCTCTGATTCAGTCCGTTACCTAGGGTTCCACCTTGACTCACGACTCAACTGGAATGAACATACTAAAATCAAACGACAAGAACTCAACAGACGCCAGAGACTCTTATACAGCCTTATAAATAGGCGCTCGCAGCTCACATTAGAAAACAAACTGACCTTCTACAAGACCATAATACGACCTATCTGGACTTACGGTGCAGAACTGTGGAGTGCCGCTCAGCCTTCCAATATCCAACACAGGAATACAATCCGCTTCAAACTCTTCCATAGTAAACTCTAATTTCATCCCAATCCCTGTCGCTGGACTCCAATCCTCACAATCCTCACAATGATAGCCCTAAAGAAAGCTTACAACGTAAGCCGAAACGTCGGCAGATATTAAAAAATACAAAAAGAAAGTTTGTTGACCGTAGATATTATTCTAAGATGATTTTAGTTGGGGTTCACTCGACCGAACCCCAACTAAAATCATCTTAGATTAAAAAATACATTTTTTAAATTGTATTTTCTTAATCAATCTTGGACGAATCCCAACAAATTCTCTACTAATAAACTCCTCGGTCAAAAAACTCTCCATTTGCACTTGAGGTACTCTTCCATGAACTGAATATAGCTGATCTACGTACTAAAAAATTAATAATAATAAGTTAAAGGTTTATGTAAAGTTTTTTCCGGCTTGGACCGTGTAAAGTTTTTGATGGTTGCCTTAGGCAACTGGTTGGCAATTGCTTAGGCAACCATCAAATACTTTACATGGTTTAACCCGGAAAAAAACTTTACATACATCTGATGACTGTGGAAGCCTACGTGAACAAGTTAAAGGTTATTTAGGTGTAAATTGGTGAGGATAGTATTGCAGTTGAATGTGGAAATGTAGAAGTGGGTGAAATTAATTCTTGCGGTAAAGTAATTAATAAATAAATAAAGTAATTGGGTAGTTCAGAGAAGAGCATTCAAAAAAAAAAATGTTAGCAGATGAATGAAAAAGAAATGTTACCTTTTTGTATTTAGGAGTCTCATTGAAACAATTTATCAAGATATAAAAATAAAAAATAAAATGAAAGCAGAGATTCGGAGGAAGACGTATTTCTCAAAATAGCTCAAACTGAAAAATTATATTTTCTGCGCAGATATAGGTAAACGTTATATTTCATATTTTAATTACGCAATGTACGCTCTTTTTAATTTAAGTGTTAGCCTTCCATTCAACCACTTAGGGTCATGGAGGAAGGGGCTATCTACAGGTTGCCACCCCATTTTAAACATTGATCAAAACAATGAATAAAATATTTAAATCTAGATTGAAAACCACTTTATTTCAATTCGAGGATTGACTATTTTCTTAAATTTCATTTTCCGTATATTAAAAGCTGGTCGCTTTCAGAACTAATAGGTCTGTATTGAGAGCTTAGGAGTCATACAGACGTGATCTAGTGATGGCCTCTGTCCATCACAAAACTCTTACTGGAAGATTCCTCAGCTCTGAAGATGGAACTATCAGCTCTGAAAGCGCTCTTAGCATGTTCCAAGAAAAATTGCAATTCTACAACGGAGTTAGTTGTATATATTATTTATAGAATTGCACAGCTTGGCCTCGGCATAAAAAAAAATACATAAAAAAGTAAGAACTAAAATTCAGGTTCTCATGAATTATTTAGATCTAATTACGCCAGTTCCAAAGTAGTCGGTTTACGACTTATACCTCCATGCCTACGTGGGTGAGCGAGTGGGCAAGCCAATATTCCGGCGGACGAACAGACATATGTTATACAAAATATAAACTTCCCTATACTTATTGTACTGGGTTCTTGGGGAGAATCAGAAAATGTCGAGTGTGTTCTCAGTGTAAACCATGTTGTAAACAGGTTTTATTTTTGTGGTCCCACCAAACTAGCGAATCTAAATAAAAAGATTGAAGTAAGGTGGGGAGAAACTTGTATTTACATTCCTTATGTGTACAACTTCCAATATGATACGTAGCATAAGAACATTAATAAATTATATTTTGATTTGAAAAAAATATGTCAGTTTTATTACGGAGCTGAATCAGGCCGTGGTCTTTTGGCGAATAAAAGTCTTAAGAATAAAAATATAAAACTCCCTCTGTGTAAATGTAAGCTGTGTAAACAGCAGATTTCCCACAAATCGTTCAAAATGGCGTAGTTAGTGGAGTGATCTCACTAGCTGGAGAGAGCAACAAGTGGAAAGTTGAGGAGGTTACTATCAGCCCTCATATATACTTTTTTAAATATCTTCCATAGTGAAAAAGTTTTAAAATATTGTTTTACATCGAATATATACTAATAATTCAAAAAGTAAATAAATTAATATTGAAATTGGTCCCTCAATTCTGATAGAAATTTTAATATCGGATTGTCTTTGATATAATTAAAAAATGAGCGTTCTGCCCAACCCTTCTAATTATAATCTCAAATATTTACAAAATTTAAGCTTTCTTTTGAATTTTAAGATATATAAAACTAAAGTATTACGTTTTAAATCATTTTTTTTTTATAACTTGAACTGATATCAGATATTCACCATATTCCAATTTTATATTCTTCTATCAGCACCCCCCACGTCCCTTAAATTGAAACATTAACGAACTGATCTTACGAATTGTACTTGGATTCTTATATAATATTTGGTTTAGGTAAAATCGCCCACTAGAGTACAGACACAAACACACATATACATGACTATTACGTATACAAGTAAATATGTATGATTAAATTCGTCTCTTCCTGTTAAAATTATTTATGAAATGATGCCTCTTGTAGTTTTTAGACTTTCAACAACAGCGACTGCTTATTTACATTAATATAATGGATAATTATATATGCCTATGTATATATTCAGCAATCGGAAAGCAGGAGATCCAGGTTCGAGTCCTGGCTGGGACAGTTAGATTTTTATCCTGTTCCTTTGCACTAAAAATTAAAAAAAAAATTTACGTGGGATTAAATACCAAAAACAACTATTTACATATTACTAAATCTATTTTCGAAAAGTTGGGAAAAGTTTTAAAATGACTATCATGAGAAGCACCTTAACAACTACGTTCCTTCGCAAAAAGGCTTTATAAATACTTTCTAACCTTCCTCTTTCTAAAAAGAAGAGTTTACTCGTGATTTCTACAGCGAAACGTTTGTCACGGAGCGAAATTACTTCTGTTCATGTATATTAGATAAAACGTATTTAAATAAATTTATTGAAGAAAATAAAAAAATGCGATAGATTGTAGGGGGTGTACTTAAGTGTGAATATTAATGAAGCTGCATTTCCAAGGCCATGTCGGACATGTTCCAAACTCCACCATTCTCTGTCAGGGGAAATCCTGACGGGTGCCGCCGGCTTGGCTATTTTTACGCCTTCGTACGACTGCCGGCTTCACAATAAACATATTACATTAAATTTAGCTAATAATAGTTATGTATATGCATTGAATATTATATTCGTCGGAGATACTGTCTATTCTGAAGTTTTCTTTCAGTAAACAACGGTATTGTTGTCCAGATATACAGGTAGAAGTCTTGGGTAATATTCATAAGCGTAAGGTTTTGCTATTGATTTTCTGGTCGATCCGGACGTGCTAGCCACTACACTGTGCGCCAACCTCTCTTCATCAACTCCTGCGCAATACGTCATAGTGCTAGAAATTCTCAGGTGGGAGTAGTAATTTGCCAAAAGCAATTGCGGGCGTATTAATTACGGTCACTCTATTGAATAACCACAGTTGTGACTCCAAACCTGGAGTGTTTATTGAATTTGAAGTGCAGAGGTTAGCATACCCGTCTTTTGAACAGGAAACGCTGGTTCGCATTCTACATTAGCAAAAACTACTTAAAAAAAAATAATAGATGAAAAATACTAAAATTACCCCTCTTTATTATTAACCTCAAAGGTTTACAACTCTCTTAATGGGATACTTGTTATCTAACTCCTAGGTTAACGCCACACCCTTTTATCCCTTTTAATGTAATATATATATATATATANATATATTACCACACACACACACACACACACACACACACACACACATATATATATATATATAATTTTAACTACCCCTAAATAGGATCTGTGAAAAGATATACTGAAAAAAAATCGTCTTGGTTTCAGTGTGAATGTTTTACATTCCTTAAGGCAAAAATCTACTAAAAATCAGTCGTTTGTAAAATTACAAGAGATAATAAAAATAATAGGAGTGCCATGTCACTTTTAACAATGCATAATATACATACATACTGTAGATATTAAGAATCTTCAAAATTCCTTCCCACCCCAGTGACATGCAAACATTTCTAAGCAAACAGAATGCATTTTTCCTTAAATCCCATTTCCTTTCGGGAGAAAATAATTCATTTGTTTTTACATTTGTGATTTTCAGTATTAATTGTCCCGAATGTAACAAATTAAGCTACCAGAGATGAGACACAATCATTTCTATCATCGAAACGCAGTACGAATATTATATTATAAATATTTATGCCATTAATTGTATGATTACATTAACCAATTAATAGCAAATTAAATTGATGGCAAGTACTTATTTAATCCATTCATCAATTTCATCAATATTCATTAACTTGACTAATTAAACACCTAAAATCAAATAACAATCACTAAATAATTAAAATAAGAAGATGAAATAAAATATTTAAAAAAATAAAGAAACAAATTTGTAAATGGTTGTAGAAAAAAGCCGAAGGTTCACCATTTATGTATTAGAATAGCCGCCTACTGAAGAGTTACTAAGGAATACTTTAATTGTTCCCAAAGCAATGTTCACTTTCCAGTATTCTTTCATTTCATAGTTCTGAGCATTTGCAGAACTATGTGTAATTTGCAATATTCTATAATTTCTAAACTTCTTTTAATAAGCTTCATATAATACTCCAAGTTGCCATATTGTTTCATTTAGTATATAGGTAAATCGAACACATAAAGAATACGACTCATTTGTTATGAGGGGATATTCTCCAAAGAATTAAATAAATAGGCAATTAGTAATTACAAAAAAAATCTTGATTAAATTTCCTTTACAGCGTTCTAATTATTAATATTTTTTTTTTTTAAAATAAAAATTAAAACATAGATGCAAAGTAGAATAATATTGACGAGACTATTTTTTTTTTTGTCTGTGTTTATGGATTTTGTTATCGATAGCATAACTAATTACTGCAAAATTAACATAATGTTAAAAATATTATTTGAGAAGGGGAAAAAGAGTTTTAGTGTTAGTGTTAAGCGTAAAGTGAAGTTACCTAGAGCGAGTGCGGGCAGAAAGGCGAGGAGAGTTGCAGCGAGGCTGGACTGGACCATCATGACTGACTCGATCGAGAGTGACCCGCTGGTTATATCTCTGTGGTGACGTCAGAGTCCGGACACGCCCCCTCCGAGGCCGCCCGCATAGCCTCCCAGACGTAGGGGCTCCATGACTCCCACACTCCTGACCGGCAGAACAAGAGCCGTATGATAATGTTGACCCCAAAATAGGGCATATTTAGATCTCTCACATTACCTATATACCCTTAATGACCTTAACCATTTTTCCATACAATAAATATGTTAAGGCTCAATATGACCAATAGGAAGAAGGTACAAGAGTGGTAAGCATTCATCTTCCTTTCATCCACTCCTTTTTTAAATATTTCAATTTTATTTATCTTAACTTTACACATATAAACTATGTAATATTTTAATGAAAATAATAAATTAAATTCAGTTATTTTCACTGGAGAAAATTTTCTTGGATGCCTGTCAGGACCTTTGGAGGAAAAATAAATTGTATCACTTATTGTGATAACGGGGAGTATTTTGAGGAAAAGGATTTGACTAAAAGAACGTAGTGACTGATAGAGTGGAATATGGAGAATCGAATATTGGTGAGACATTTTGTGAAAGGATTCATTCATTTTAAAATAAGGGTAATATTTTCAACGTAAGTTTGAGCATTTGCCAGTCTCCAAATTGGTTCAAACAGTTCCACAATACCCGTTCAGTTTCAAACCCGCAGTTCAAAAAGGTTTTAAATAAAAGTTTTTTATATGTATACATAAAAGTATACTAAGAGTATACAGTTGGTTATCGGAAGAATCAAAATGCCGGAAAATATTAGGAAAAACTTTTGATTTGCTAAACAAATTCAAGCTCATTAGGTTATATTAATTATAAACAACACGAAATTCGATATACTTGAACCAAAGAAATATCTAAAATTACTCTCAACCCGGTGTATCTCCCTGGAAACATTGTTTTTCCTCTCCTCAAAACCTCTAAATTCATTAAATTTTCTTCAACCAATTTTGATAAATGTTTTTAAAACAATTTTATAACGAAGCAAGTATATTTATATTAGTCACTATTTTGATAAATGTGTAATAAATCACTATTTTATAAAAAGTTTAAAATCACTTACATATTAAGGATGTAATATTTATTAATTATTTTATTTTATCTGTTAAACTAAATTGTTTCATTTTAACAAAGTTTTAATGTTTTAACCGATGAAATGATCACTTTAGAGATTTTATGTAATATTTTGATTTTTAATGAATGTGATTTAATATTTATCATTACATTTTATTAGGTTCTGTTATTTTATGATTATGTATAAGAATTTTATAATTCGCTTAGTGATGTGGTAAATATTTAAGACAGATAAGAATTCACTCCATTATTATGGGGTAGTGTCCCAAGAGTAAGTTATATCAAATAAACAAATGATGTGTTTAAGCGTATCGTATACATGGAGAGATGCAATGGTCATATTTTTTATTATTTAAATGGACCTTTGCATGGTGACCTGACTATTTTAATTAGTCAAAACTGCAATATCTCGCTTTGTATTTTAGAAATCTCTGAAACTTCCTAAACTTTCTCCCAAAAGGGTAAGGCATAAAAATTAAACTCATATATCCAATGTCACACACACACACACATATAATGTAATGGTATTTTAATAAGTATTTAATGTATAAGATTCTCTTAAACTTATTTAATTTTGCTTTATTAACTTTTTTATTTATCTAATTTATTACATAATTATAATTTGTGGTTTCTGAATTAAATTTTATCTTAAATTATTCATAAGAATTCAGTACTCCTGATATTTTATATTTTTGTAATTTTTAAACTAA
>KZ807091.1:41104-57563 GCA_000696205.2 Oncopeltus fasciatus
TTTTTTAATGAAAATAAAATTATGGAGCATCGATGATAACGATTTAGACGCTAAGAGATTCAAACTCGAGGATAGAAAAATTATATAAAAAAAAAAAGATTGTAGCAGCAGAGAATGGAGAAGAGTGCTTGTTAGTAGGAACATCCAATCCACGACATCGGAACACCCCCATTCAAGAGGGGCTGTCATGTTCGGGATCCGAGGTTCGAACCCCTACCGCTCTACGGAGATTCACACCCCAATAATTATGCGAACACAGAACAAAACCAGTCATTAATATTTACGAGGAAAAGTGCTGGTGCTATTAGTGGCGGCGGATCGCGGACCGTAGAGGAGGCGGCCTCCAGCTCACACCGGCCTTCTCATACTACAGACGAAGGGATGATAGTAATTTTCAGTTATAACGCTAAATGGCTGGCACCATCAACTAGTGGCCGTGCATCTGATTTACATAGGCGGTGAAGTCACGACTCGGACCCCCCCGGGAAAAGGGAAGAAAAGGAGTAAGAGGAGGCTGTGGGCGAGAACAGGTCGGCCGGAACAGTGTTGGTGCAGGGACTGCAGTCGTTAGCGCTATCTGTCCGCCATCTGTGGGGAACAAGGCGCGTACGTCTCGACGCAATAAGAAGAGATCTCTGGCCGGCCCTCGCCATTCATGTATGGGCGAGGTCGTCGCCTCCGGAGTCTGGCCAGCAGTCTCTGTGGCGACCTGCACACAACCTCCCTCATAGTGGATGCGGGGGGTTAACAAACCACACTCTATATTCATAGATAATCTCCAGAATAATTCTGTAGAAAAAAAACCAGTCCAATATTTCAAATTTTCAAATTTTTGATTATTTTTTTTAAATATATATAGCTACATTATTTATTTATTCAAAACAGTTTGAACTTTAGAAAGAAAACCTGAAGTTTGAGCAAAAATAAAAAGTTTGTATATTTTTCAACAAAGGACCTAAAGGACATACAAAATTGCAGAGAAATCACTCTTATGAAAATATAATGTTATTTGCGCTAAATAAGGACTAATAATGATGGACTGAATGTGAGTTTAGGAACAGTGTCTATATATGTATCCTGTCCTCTTTAATGGATAACCATAATGATAGGGTCTCTTCATGGCCTCTATATCATTTTTATAGATTTTCCCCTCTAACTCTCTATTGAGGGATAAATGTAATTGTGAATATTCACAATAAAGCTAACCAGAATGATTATTCGAGGTAGTACTCTTTACATAAAAATAATCAAGGGCTTTTTACAGGGAGAGAGGCTTGGCCTTTTACTATTCAATATATTTAATATATTAATGATTTTGAGAATCTATATGAAGGGCATATATTTTTTAAATATGAATCAGAAATTTCTTGAGGAGACCAAAATTTAAATGTATCCATGCCATTTGAAAAGGTATTCACCCAAAGTGTAAATACCTATTATGGCAACGAGATAATAAAAGAAATGTTTTTTTTTTTCAATGAAATACTTTAAAACCAAGAGTTTTGGTCATAATGGAAAATTGTTATGATTTAATCTGGGAGCCTGTTTCTCATCCCCCATAAGGAGTGAATTTGTTCATTGTGGTTTCACTATTTTCATTTTATAATTTGGGATCCTTATATTTATTCAATTAAGTTTGGGTTTCATTAATTATTTGATAACAATTTTATTTTATTACGGCTATAAACGTCTTGGTAGACGTTAACTTTCTCTGGCTTCCCTCACATGTTGGAATTCCAGGAAACGAAAAGGCAGACAAAACTGCAAAGGAAGCAGCCGGTATGTTCAAACCTCCTCTAAGTATCCTCGAACCAGATGACCTTAAAAACTGGCTAAGGAAAATGGCACTCCAAGACTGGGAAAATGCATGGATGCTAGAACCAGCAGAAAACAAACTGCGGAGTGTTAAAAAATACACAAAAAAATGGAACACCTCCATCCGTGGGAATAGAAGAGAAGAGGTAATACTGACCCCTATGCGGATAGGTCACACAAACCTTACTCATATACACCTAATTAACAAAGATCTGCCGCCTAAGTGTAATACCTGCCAAGTTCACCTAACAATCCAGCACATCATAGAGGTTTGCCCAGTTTATCAGAATTACTTCACTAGGGAAGGCATTGGAAGAAATATGGCGGAGTGCCTTGGGAACAACCCCTCTACAGTGGATGGGCTGTTAAACTTTCTTAAAAAAGCAGGTATAGCCTGGAAAATCTAAATTAAAGAATGAGATATTATTTATTATTTTAGTTAATAATAATTTATTTATTATAATTTATTAAACCATTAATTTAGGTTGTTATAGTGGTCGAAATAATCCTGATTCCTGTCTTTTATTGACTAATTTATGGTAAATATATTAAAGGGTATTTATTGGGCGTAATAACCTAGAAGTTGATTGCCCTTCAATGATCTACTACTACTACTACGTCTTGGTAGAAATTTACTATACATTTTCTACAAAAAAACTTTCTTGTAGGTATATTAAAATTCACTTAAAATTTGTTATTCACTTTGTACTAACTATATTGTTTGATAATGCAAACTTCTCATTAAAGTCTTAGGGATTTAATATTTTGATTTTTTTCTTTGTTACCGAAAAAAAGAAGAATTTTCACGTGCATAGAGATAGAGATATATTAATTTTTCTTCAATAAAAAAAAAAGTAATCCTTTTTGTTAAAAAAAAAAAAAAAAACTAGATAGGAAAATAACAAAAAAGCATATTTTTTCTTCACATAAAACAACATGGGGTAGAGTTTGTCTACAGGTAGGCAGGCTATCCTAAACACTCATGGCACTGAGCAGTCTTTTATATTCTGATAAAATACTGCAGAAGGCATTAAAAGCAGCAGTGTATATATGGATATTATATATATATATANGTACTATCTCCTGTGATCCACCACACAAGAAGTAAATAAACATGAACTCCATATGGTGACCAGAAAACATATTAAAAAGCCGAAAAGAACCAGATAAATCTAGAATCATAGACTGTAGTAAAAATTTGTAAGAATAATAAAGGATTTGCTTTTGACCAATTTCCAAGTCAAGGCGACAACCCAAGGTAGGCCCTTCCCTGAAATCCATCAACCCCCCCCCTCCCTCCGTGACCCCGAGTAATTGTAAGGAAGATTCACCTTTAACCTATGAATAGAACTAGTTTTAGTAGTTCTACCTTGACCAAACTCCAGCAAAAAAACATCTACTGATAATCTCTACGGTGAACAAAATCTCCATTATATATATATATTATATGGAGGCTTTTATATGGATACAAATAATCCGGTGACCTTAGGAGCATTAACAATTTCAATATGTATAATAAAGTTTGTCATTGGCATAATAAATAATAATGGCGCTATACAAGGGTCAATCTTAAGGCTTCTTTTTCTGTAACTCTGCGAATAGATCTCCTCTTTTTATTGCCAATAAGACCTACCTTAAAGTAGATGATGTGGTCTCTATCCTTCTGGAAGAATTGGGAAGTATATACCAATGGGATACATGAAATTCCCTAAACAATTGCAGATTAGAAGCCTGCCTCGCTACCTATAGGTAACAACTGCAGTCGTTGTGAAGAATGGCTGGGGAATTTATCAAGGGCAAAATCGCTGGCTCTTTGACGTCAGTCAGATTATTAAAGCACTCGGTGTTTATTTTTTACTCTTTCAAATAAAATAATGTATTAAGGGTTGGGATGTTTTTTCAAGTAGAAAAGCATGATTTACTTTTAGCCAACATTTACTCCTGGCTTATCTGTAAAAAAAAAAAAGTTATATTAGTTGAAAAGTTTAAAATGTAAATAAACTTGTAATATGAACATATAATATCTTCAAATAAAACTTACAAGTACTGTATTATAAAAGAGTCACATATTATAGATAGTCTTTGGGCCTCGAATTATGATTAAATATCTAAAATAAATTAGTATTATTAAATAACAAATTTTTAAAAATTATCATAACCCTGGCGAGAATCATAGTCCAAAATTCTTCTTCGAAATGCTCCTTCAAAGCTCTATGAAAGAAAAATATAGTGGTTTAAAAAAAAAAAATACTTAAAGCGACTGAAGCCCCTGAAAGAACATACATTTTCTTCCATAGACTTATAAAGTTCGAAAGCAGAAAGAGAAGTTTATTTCATTTATCAGATTATTAAAATATTTGTAACCTCTTTGGTGAAAGTTAAAATGCAACAAAACAATAAAATGCATGTACAAACAATTATTGAGAGGGAATAGAATAAAAAATCTATCTGTCCCAGCCAGAAACCACAACTAAATTAATGTTTATAAATGAAAATTAAAAAAGTAAATAACGAGAGTCGATAAATAGCTAGACAATGTCAGCTCCTTCGAGCATAAGACGATGTATTCGTCTTTCTTGCTATTCTGATGGGAATTTAATAGAATATCAAGCTCGTTCCGGTGGTGTAATGGAAGCATACCGGCCCGGAACGCAAAAGATCCAGGTTCGCGTCCTGGCTGGGACAGATCGATTTTTTAGATACATAAGTATATATAGTAATAAATAAATTTAACTAGGTTCCCTTGTTACGGAAGATCACGGGGGCATCTCCGTTTAAGACGCCGTGTAGGATAATCGGGATGGGTGTGGGAATATAGTTTATTGGCTAAGGAATTAGGTTGTTGTTTGGGGCGGGAATGGAATTTGGAGAAACGATTGGGATTTAAGTCGTTGACGAGATCAATTTTGATGTCATTGTGAAGGGTAGAGTTGGATACATAGAAGGGAGCATTAACAATAATCCTGAGGACTTTGGACTGGAAGGATTGAATGCGTTGGATGTTGGAAGGTTTTATCATATTTCTAGAAAAATTTCTTTATTTTTACCTGCCGTTCAATATCTTAGACTCGTGGATTTAATGGCTGACTAAAGATAATTACCCTATTCTAAACTTCTAGACAGTTATTTCTAAAAAAAAAAAAAAAAAAAAAAAAAAAAAAAAAAAAAAAAAAAAAAAAAAAAAAAAAAAAAANAAAAAAAAAGAGGAGAGGATTTGTTTCTAAATGAATATGATTCGATCCCGCTTTGCCAGAACTCACCTGAAATTTGTTCTTTCGGTTATCGTGGAGTCAAATAGATTCCTTTAATTCATTATTTGCCACAGATCGGCTCCACTATTAGGTGAACTATGTCACCTGGAAATGAGAGTAAATTCAGTTTGATTCGACCAAGGAAAAGACAGGGCTGTCCTAAATCTCTTTGTAGTTCTTCTTCGGACCCGCTGACATCATCACTCGACACCCACCGACCGTAGTGGAAATCCATTAGGGACGTTTCGTGGACGTACAACGCCTTTGAACATTATTCATCTGTGGGAAATTGTCTACAATATGCCTCCTTTTAATGCCTAATATAAAGATGAAAAACACTTCATACTGTGGAGTTGGGAGTTACTAATTGCCGCAGGAAATCAACAATCAAACTCCTTCTGGACATATTTGTTTTCTGTGAACAGTACAATTTGGAGGCTCTTTTTTTTGGGGGGGGGGGGGGAATGGGAGGAACGTTTTGGGAATGACAAGACTATTATACACCCGATCCCTATTGAAGATGGACTGATTGGTGCCCGCAGAGAGTGTCCTGGTAAGCAAATCCATTTGTTACATGTCATTCTTCCCTTCAAACACAGTCTTATGTAACAGTACTTCCGGAAGAGATCAGAAAATGGGCTGTGTGATTCATTAAACGTGACTTTCAATCGTTGAGATAATGGTACAACGTGTAATGCCTCGATTAGAAACAGGAGAGCTGTCATCATCACCCAATACCTGAAATATTTCACTGTGTGAGTGTGTGTGCGTGGTTGGGTGAGTTGAAATCGTGTGTGCATTCTTTTTTATTAAAAGCGTCACAGAAAGTCATTTCGAATAGTAATATAATAAAAATGTAATTTTTAACCATATTCATATTTAATATTTTTCAATAAACGCATTATAAATGTGTAATCGACCTTAAATTACAAAAAAGTGTTCGATTCTTAGGCTTTTATTTGCAAGACATTATAGGCATCAGATATTGCCCTGAATTAGACAAAGAATACGAGTAAAAATAATTTTTTTAAATATTTCTGTCCTGGAAAATCATTAACATAAAGGAAGGTACTTTTTAAGTATGTACTTAAGTATATTGAGCGATTTACTCCTTTTCTACAATGCCAGTAGGCCTAATACTGGCCTTCATGATCTTAACTTCATTCTACATTGTTATTTTCCACTTATTCATAAAGTCATGGAATAATCGGAACGGGAGAGATTGAGAAATGCTGAACCCCCAAATTACATTTTTAATTTACGAAAATTACATTAATAACTATTAAGAAAATTATTAACTATGATTATTTAATTTCGTCTTCGCAATTTCCCTCTCATCTAATTTCAGACAGTACTAAATTTGAACAACGATTTTAAAATACTAAAAATACTGAATTTTAAAAATACATTTTAATTATATACCCTCTTAATTACATTTTTAAATATTAATCTTAATAGTTGTTCTTTTTGTGAGGAAATGTCATTTTTGTCATCTATTATTTTCTAAAAACCTTATCTCACCTTGCATAACAATAATATTAATAGTTTTTCTCATGAATTTGTCCCTCCTCTTGCCTCAACAGATAACTACAATTAACTAATAGGAATCCTTCCTATGATAAATTACTAAAATAGTGCATTTGAATTTTTTATTTTTAACAAAAGTAAGCACTTATAAGTAGCACATGTATTTAAATCTATATTTTAATACTAAATATTTATCCTAAACAGATTGTGGACTATATTTTCGGTTTCTCCTTTAATGAATTACTCTTTAGAGAATTAAATAACCTCTTTATAAGTTCCCTCACGATAGCTAATTGATTGTCTAGAAGAAAATACTGTAAAAGAAAGTAAATACATTTTCTTTGAGCCTAGTTCTTGTCAAACACTTGCTTTCACAAAAACGTCAAATTTAATAGCTTTGTTACTATGACTTACTGGGAAGTTCTCGAGATGACATAATGAATAAAGTCTAGACCTTCCTGCCATCTGGCGATACTAAGTTACACTAACTGCAGAGGCCGGCTTCCTTTTATCTAACAGTTCTGAAGTAGTTTGAACTTATTTGAATGAAAAAAAATAAACCAATTAATATGTATTATATATATATATATTTATGACTTTATTTAAGTAGTGCTATTTTGAAAATATTTTAACATAGTGGAACTTTGTTACAAAAGAGGACAAGTTTTGTGTCCTATTGCACATTTTATTTCATGTACTTATGAGCCCTGAATATTCCGAGGAATAAAATACATGTCATATGAATAAAGAAAGAATAATAATTATGCCTGCTTTATTTATATATATATATATAAAGTAGCATCATGCTTAACATTATTCATGATGATTGAATAGATATTTAAAGTGTCTTCACACAAATTTGAATAAAATCATGAAATTTAGTTAAGGGAGATATGCATTGATTGAATATAAAGTTCAAGTTTTTCATGTTTCAGGACTACTGAAATACTGAATGAAGTCAATTAAAACATGCTTTAAAATAAGAAATAAATAGCTCAATAAATTTGGAATTTTCTTGAGGTGAAAGACCAGATCGCAGGGCACATTCTTTGTCAAACTGTAAGTTAATTTTAAAATAAAAAATAAATCTGCTAATGGAAGTTAGGAATATTAGCTAATCAACAAATATTAGCAATATTAGTACATGACCTTATGGAATTGAGGTAGACTGTGTAGGTATGAATTCGGTATGTCGTAATGGAAGTAGGTACCATAGTATAAAATCATTTTATGGTTTAGGTTGTGACTTGTGGTCAACTTCCTAACATATATCAATATCTGAACAAGCTATTTATCTTGAATACTCATAATAGATATAAAAATTCATGATTGAAATAAGCAAAATTATGGACAGCAAAAAATCCATAAAATTTACTGATATATAAATTGTCATGACTATCTAAGTCCTGTAGGTTTTGGAGAGACCTTAGATAGGCTGCTCAGAGATAAAGCTTCTGGGAGTTAGTTACTCACAGTTGGCGCTAGATCGCGCTGTCATCGTAAAACAAGGCTCACAATTGTGATAAATATAGACCAGTTGTCTTTCCCACAAAGTATTTATTATAACCACTTTTGACAATATAATAATTCCTCTAGAGGTTTGAGAATAGATTTTTTTTTTAATTTAAAGATAAATGGTAATTTCTGATTACACACATTAATATGTTAATGAAGAGAAGTCTTAATTAAGCAAAAAAGTTACAAATTAGTTTTAANTAAAAATAAATTAAGTAGAGTCATTTAAACAGCTTGACAATGTCAGCTCCTCCGAGCGTGAGCGATATATTCGTCGGCCTCGGAGGTTGGACTCTCGACACTAGTGCGGGGAATTTAATAACTTATCTGACCTGTTCCGGTAGCATAAGTGGCTAATGCACCGGCCCGGATAGCAGGGGATCCAGGTTCGAATCCTGGCTGGGACAGTTAGAATTTTTATTCTGTTCCCTTGCACTAAAAATTGATAAAAGTTACATGGGATTAAATACCACAAAAAAATAATATTTATAAAATTAAATTTTAAAAGTAAATAACGAGAGTCATTTAAACAGCTTGACAATGTCAGCTCCTACGAGCATAAGACGATATATTCTTCTGCCTCGGAACTTAGACTCTCGACACTAGTGAGGGGAATTTAATAACTTATCAGACTTGTCTCGGTAGCATAAATGGAAAATGCACCGGCCTGGAAAGCAGAAGATCCAGGTTCGAGTCCAGGCTGGGACAGTTAAATTTTTTATTCTGCTTCTTTAATAAATACTGCTTTTCTAAATACCCATTAGCACTAGACATACTTTTATTTCTCGATACAAATTTGTGTTTGTGCATTAACAACTAGAAGGAATTCATATTTCTTAGGATAACAGCAAAGTGGAGGTAATCCTCGCTCAACATCCGCTTGTCAACCTCTGTGGACACTTGGTCTCTACAAGATTATTTATCTTCTACTTTCTCTAACTTAGTTTTCTGATCTCGGATAGCTGGACCGAGTAAAAATGTCCAGTGTTTATTTATTTAAGGTTTCTTTAGCAAGTTAGTCTACTTCGGCATTTTCGCCCAAGCCATTATGCTCAGGAATACTTTTTAAATTAACAGTTTTATTACGCTAATATAAATCAGGCACCGACATTTCCCTTCCTTCCTAAAGATTCATGTCAACTCCTAACTTTATATATTCCTTATCATCTCTCTCTCGCTCTCTCTGTCACTAAACTATATTTCCTGACAGTCTCTCTCCTTCTAACACTTCATTGTTACCTCTAACTTTATATATTCCTTATCATTCTCTCTCTCTCTCTCTCTCTCTCTCTCTCTCTCTCTCTCTCTCTCAATAAACTACATTTCCTGTCAGTCTACCTCGCTTTAGCCACTAAGAACAGAAATACTTTTTAAACAAACAATTTCATTACTTTAATATATCTAATATACTGAAATTCTCCCTCCTCCCGAAAAAGTCATGTCATCTTCTAAACTTTTATATTCCTTGTTTTCATTCTATCTCGCTAAACTGCTTTTCCAGACATTCTCTCTCTTTCTAACCATTCATAGCCACCCCGATCCTTATATATTCCTTATCATCTCCCTCTTTCACACTCTCTCTCTCTCACTAAACATTTTCCCTCCTCACAAAAATTCATTGCCGCCCCTAACTTTATATATTCATCATTCTTCTCTCTTACTGAACAATATTGGCCATTCATAAACTCCTATAATAGTCAATCTATCTCTTATCTTAATCGTTAAGCTTCCTAAATATTCCAAATCTTATTTTGCTTAACCTAACTACAGCTATCAATTTTAAAGCTTTTTGTTTCAGTATTTAAATGTTAAAATTGAAAATTAGTAACTAGATCTTATTTATTTAAAATAAGATTTTTTTTTCATTGGCATTTAAATAAAATGGAATTATTTAATTTCCATATTTTTTGACACTCAATGTCTCTTGCTATCACTAAAATTTCCGAAGCATTCTTAATTATCCCAAGCCAGTTCAAAACAGTTTCTTTCTATCTAATTCATATTTGTAAATTTTAGAAAAATGTATATTGTGTTGAGTTTAGGTGTTTCTCAGATAAATATTTATCTATTATCTATTTAACATACCTAACCTCTCTATTCATCTGTATACTTCCAAACTTAATGTTAGCATTCATGACAAACTTTTTCTTTTCCTTTCTTTATATCCCTACTAGCTGTCCCTCCCTCAAAGGGTTTTGTAGGATTTGGTAATGACAAAATCCTGAGTTACTTTTCCCAGCACAGAGGAATAATGATAGTCATGATTTAGTTACCGGAGAATAGAAATTTCTCTCACCACACCCTTCCATTTGCCCTGATGAAGGTTTGGAATTAAGAACGAAACGCTGGCGATTATAAGATACATTTTTGATACTAAATCATTTTTAATTCTTCAGTTTCCAAGACCGAACCCCTGACTAACCTCTCCTCATAATAAATAATAGTATTTCAGATTCCTTTTAAACAAGTTAAAACCCCTCTGGAGACGAGCAATAGTTTCCTTCTCATGGAAAAAATAAATAAAATAAAAAATAAACTAATAGGCAACAGTTAAAGAATCTTAGAGGATGAATTTGATAAATTACATTTGAACTACCAAATAATCTATCACTTTGGTATTGGAACTTATTTCTAAATGGCACGGAAAGAGTCTAATTTAAATAATAAATTGATTTGGTAAATTAATTTACAACTTTATCGATAGAGGTAATAAGGATTCTTATTCTTGGTGAGCTTTACAAGCCAGTGTAACTTCCCGTCTGATTCTACTCCAAACTCCACATTCTAGAGCCTTGTGTTTTCTGCATTTTCGACAAGTCTCTTTCAGATCTCGTGTCCTGCGTTCTATCATGAGTCCTCTTTCTTCTTCTTGGAGAAGGCTCTTACCAACTTTTCGGTCAATCTCGAATCAGTGAGACGTTTCACACGCCCGAACAAGCTTCGAGATTTTATGAAACGTCCTCCTATTTCCTACAGCTTAAATACCTCCTGGTTCCTTCACATACGCCTACCTCGCAAATAAATTACTTATTTGTGTGTACAATAAATATGGGACAGGACCTCTCTCTTAAATACTCTCGACACCTGTTGATCCGTAAGCTCAGTGTGCTAGTTTTCTACGTTGAAACAGACAACCGGTCCAGGGATTTAGTAAACTTAATTTTCGTTATTATTTGTTGGGGTACGGTCAAGGTAGATCCAAAAAAAAAAAAAAAATACAAAATTTAAAAAACATTTGTATTATTTAAATTATCTGCCAATATTTCCGCTTACTTAAGCCCTGAAGATGGTTTAAAATGCAAGCCGAAACGTAGTGATTTTCATCTAATCATTATTAGATAATAATCTTTATTATTATATTATATTTATTATTATATCTACGGTCAAAAAAACTCTCCATTTATTATCGTTAGTTTCAGGAAAAAGTTTAGTCTGAACAGTTGCATTCGCAAATAAGAATCAATCGTTTAAATTGGTCAAAGCTCAATTGTTTTTAGACTACATAATATAATGTTGGCTGAACTATAGTGTCTAAATAATGTATTACATACGGGCTATATTTCTTCCTACATTACTTAGACTATATTTATTTTCATTGTCTCCTTTATTTTAATTTAATATTATAATTATATATCTCACAAATAGCAGAAAAAATACAGGAAANTCAAAAAAAAAATTAACCAATTAATGCGAGGGAATAGAATAAAAAATCTATCTGTCCCGGCCTACTGGATGTCCTGCTTACTGGTATGCTAACCATTGCACCACCGGGGCGAGCCAGATAACCTATTAAACTCCCAACAAACTAGCGAGAGTCTAACCTACAGAAAGACGAATACATCGTCTTATGCTCGAAGGAGCTGACATTGCCTAGCTCACATAGCCTGGTGGGCTACATACTCTCGCCAGTCGACAAGCCTAGTTCCTTCCTCGTCCGAATTTGTGATAGATAGTGTGAGAGTCGCGCCCCCTGCTCTTCTCTGGCGGTGCTCTTTCCTCTAGCTTTGATGATGATGATGATGATGATGATATAGTCAAATTCTTTTGATGATATAACTGTGTTCCAATCGATAGCTGCTTACTATTTTTATGAGCAAGTATTATGCCGGCCAAACTTACTTAAATTAATTATCAACTAATCTTTGAAGAAAAATAGTTTATATAGTCTTGTCACTGGGATACATATGGAGATCTATAATTTAATTTATTATATTTCCTATATAAATATTTATAATAAGTCAATTATTTGATTAAACAATTTAGGTTATATTTATAATCCTCATTGTCCTTGTACAATTTGAATTTTAAAATGGACGATGATTAAAATCAGGCCTCGGTATCAGCTCCTTCAGTATTCCAAGGTTGTACCTCCCCTGAAGCGAAGAACACATAGTAGACGTTAGTGACAGACATCACTATGAAAGTGACCCACCAGACCCAGTTCCACTGTGCCCATGTGGACTGAAACACATAAATGTCACAAAGATTAGCTTCAATAATTCTAAAATAACAAATATTAATCCTGAAAGAGATGATTGGATAAACTGATTTTTATAGAGAATGAAATGTTTATTTGAAATATATATTTTACTTAGTGAATTCCAAGTAGAATAAAGAAACCTCAATAACTGAATTCATTTCAAATTCGCTATTGTCTGGTATATTAATTAATTAACTGCCCCAAAATGGAAATTAAATTAATCTACTTTTCTCGCGGATTCGACGGACTTTTCCTTGTTTTTCTATTTTATTACTATTTATTGAGTTCCATTATATTAATCATACCTTTCTGAATGCGCGCTTCAAATCTCATTTGTAGCTTTCGAATGGTCCGTTTGCTTTTTCTGCTGTATATGGTACGCGGATCAAACAACCATACCAAGTATTACTTTAATATTGAATAAAATATTCATTACGGATTATATATTTAAAAAATACAATAATAATTAATATCTTTATAATAATACAGAATGATGAGAACTATGTGGAATAAGAACTAGATTTGGTAATCAGGTTTCAGTTAAAACATATTTGGTTATTTTTAATTGACAACCATTTTAAGGCCTATTTAACCAATAATAAAAAGTAGAGCAGAATACAATGCATTGAAAATATAATAATTATAAGAATAAATTAAATAATAAAATGGTATAACAATACTGAAAATAAATTTAGGCAATCTGTTCCAGTTGGTTGTATTGAATTTAACGATCGATAATACAATTTGGTTGTCTAATACACATAATAAATATATATATATGTAGACGCTCTAATGTCTCTAATTTTAAAAATAATGAAACTAAATTCGGTATTAAGCTTCTATTTGCAAACTTTGGATGAGTACATTAATGGCTGGAATCAGTCAAGGAAGAGATGTTTAATGAGTGAGACTAACCTTTTAATTATTAATATTTATATTTTTATCAACAATGCAAAACATGTTAAATTTCATTTTAATACATTTATATGCAATCATATTTTTTGGAAATAAATAAATTAAGAAATAAATTTATCGCTTTAATTTCGAGTACTGGAAGGATTCTCTTATTTTTTTTTTTTTTTTTTTTTTTTTTTTTTTTTTTTTTTTTTTTTTTTTTTTTTTTTTTTTNCAAATTGTGATAGGCGATTCACCATGTATTCTGATAGCAACTGCTTGTAATGGACTATTAATAGGGATTTCTGTGTAAGGAAGGTATTCAGCTATAACAATGGATACTCCTCCACATGCAACCAACCCATCGAGAAAATCTTCTCTAACAACATTATGCCTTCTTATTTTCAAATTATCTAAAGGCCGCAGGTGGGTTTCTTGTAAACAGATCACTTGGCATTGAGTATCCGATATTAAGGTCTCCAAATCAGTGGAATGTGTTTTTAGTCCATTAATATTCCATTGGGCTATTATCATTTTTGTGTTGGGATATTTACTTATTTTTTCTTTCTTATTTTCTTGATGACGGTCTATTAACAATTATGGAGGTTTTAGTATTTTTTTTGGGTGTTAAAGTAGGTGAGACTACTTTTTTTGATGATATATGACTCGCGGGCTCTATATCCATCCGAGTGGGAAGGGGTTTAGAGTCAGGGAGTCTCTGACTAAAGCCAGCCGTAGCTGGAGGCGGTGGGATAGGCCGCCTTTTCGAAGGCGACAGAGTTACTTGAAGTCCAGGAGGACCCCAATCTGTAGGGGAGGGGGTGGTAGGGATAGAGGGAGTGGAGGGGAGGGAGGGTTTGGAGGAGGGGAGGGGGCGGGGGAAGATATCAGAGTCCTTATCGGTAAGAAAGCCGATAGCAGGCTCAGTTTGAGTAGAACAGCTGGTCATAACAGCTGGCTTATTAATATATAAATTAGGCATAATTAAATTTGTGCTTAATTTTTGAGCGTACGATTTACTATACTGAGGAGCATTTAATTCATTACATATTTTTTTAGCAGCTACATAAGTTATTTTCTTGGTAACTTGTATTTCTTTTATTTGTTTTTCTTTAATATACACTGGACACATATTGTTTAGCGGTTCATGTTCACCGTTGCAGTTAACACACTTCAAATTATTATTACATTCTATTTCACTATGACCTAGAATAGAACATTTTTTACAATGTGGTACTTCTGATTTACAAGCTTCAGTTATATGCCCGAATTTGTAACATCTGAAGCACCTAAGTGGTGCTGGAATATAAGGTTTTACATTTAAGTTCAGGTAACCAGCTTTTATTGAGTTAGGTAAGGCAGGTGTAGAAAATTTTAAAATATATGAAGGTGTGGGTCCATTTTTTTTACTAATAATTTGTTTTACCTCCACTACATTTTGCTCTTTTAATTCAGTTAATATTTCAGTTACTGATGAGTTCATTAGTTCAAAAGATCTGATAACGCCTTTACTACTATTAAGTGTATCGTGCTTTAAACATTCAACATTAATATCAAAAAATTTATTTAGCTTTAATAGTTTGTTAGCTTGAATATCACTAGTGCATTCAACTAACAGACTACCATCCTTAAGTTTTTTTATATTTTTAGGTTCACCAGCACAACCTACTATAGCTTTATTAATAGTAAACGGTGAGATATTTTTAAAATCTCCATCTCCTATTTTCTTAAACACAACAAATTTAATTTTCTGATAAACATAATTAACTCCGTGAGAGGTACTACGTGATAACAATAGTGGATCATAAACTCTATTTAAATTTTCTTTTTTCTTTTTGCGTTTAGGGCTGCGAGAGTCCTCGTAGGGACCCTCCATATTACCAAAAAGGTTATTAACCTCTATTAATAATTAATTTAAAAGAAAGATACTTAAAATAAAAATTAATATGAAAAGGAATGAAACTAAGATAGGTTTTAGCTTATCTGAGTTGTCGAGCGCTGAGATCCTCTCTTATCGGCTGCAGGCTTACGACTGGGATTCTCTTATTTAAAGAATAATTTTTTTTTTACAGCAGATATTTGAAAAAATCTATTTTTGGTTAAAATTGATTAGGGAAAGAAGGTATTTAGTGGAATAAAAAAATTGTATTCTTAATATTTTCGTTGAGACAACTTAACAGCTGTAAAATGTAATTTCCTAACGTTTATGTTCAATTTACTTTTTCAGGCTTATTTTAAATGAAATTTACTATTGTGTGAGCATTTCCTCTCTCGACCTGTCTGGGCTAAACTTTAGGGGTCATATTCTTTTCATTCACTCCGATTTATAATTTAATTTACTTATTTAAAATTATCCATAATGAGAAATATGCTCAATTTATGCAACCCTCTCGTGACGGATTGTTTAAAGTATTCTTACACTACCCTGCTATAGAAGAAGGCTCATATTTATGGTGGAAACCTTCCTCGAAATAAGAAGAGTTCGATTAAGAAATTTGTTCTTGTGCAATACATAAGGATGAGGTCTTGAACATTTCCTTCAGGATTGCTGATTGGATTCAACCAACTGCTGGATCCAGCACTTCACTTTAAAAAGGGACATATTTGTACAAGAAAAATCTCCAAAAGTTTGTAGTCCTTTCCGATCCCGGGTATAAGCATTGTCATACTTGAGTGTGCTAAAGCGCATTAGATAATGTTAATTAATTTTCCAAAGTTAAGTCCTTCTGTCAGTTAATGAGAAAAGTGAAGGTTTAGTTCTGAGATGAGCGAGGACGTTATCAATAGGAGTGGCAATGTCCTAGACTTTGTGAAGAAGCCTTTTTATCGAATTTGATAACTCACAGCTGATCGATTTCACGGTCACGTGCAAAATACTCCAAGGCACGGTTGAACCCGGAAGAAGATTGGAAAATATACATTGTCATCTAAAACCATTTTTCAATATTTTAATATTTAATTTTAAATATTTATATAT
>KZ807091.1:79469-107458 GCA_000696205.2 Oncopeltus fasciatus
TCTCTCTCTCTCTCTTTTTCCCCTCTCTCTCTCTCTCTCTCCCTCGCTCTCTCTCCCTCTCTCTCACTCTCTCTCTCTCCCCCTCTCTCTCCTCCCTCTCTCTCTCTCTCTCTCTCTCTGCCTTCGTGAAACATGGAAAAATTGGGTAAATTACACAGCTTTTGTATTACGAACTTTCATTTTTAAATAAAGTATTTATTTATTTATATTTATGTCTAATGAAATGGGTAAGTTAAAACTTTGCCCATAAGAGGTGGGTGACCTTCACTCTCTCAGCTTCACTTAGACGCGACGGTCAAGGATAACAACCTGACATTGGCAACGAACGAACACTCCGCCGTGGGAGAACTTCTTGCATGATCCTTATGTTTCATTTCAGCATATTCCCCGCAGGCTAATGGAACTATTCACATTGGTACCAGCGAGCTTTTGAAACATTTCAACAGATTTTCACCGATCAAAATACTTGATGAGTACGTTAATGGCTAGAATCGGACATGGAGGAAGACAGGTTTAGAGGGGGAAAAAAATTTAAATTTTTATAAGGGTTATGCTTATCCTCTATAACCTTTTCGCAAAAAAAAAAAAGTGTAATAAAAAATTATATTTAATAGTTTAATTTCAAGTGACGGGCTTGCTTTCTTATTTTTAGCGTATTTTTCAATGGCTTGCCGCTTAGCCAGTATGAAGTTTTTAATTGAATCAAGAGGAGGGCCTCATGTGAATTAGTTGTGGAGTGGGTGTAGGTGGGTTTCCCTTCCAAAGGTACAGCTGGATCTCGACAGTGAAGAACTGGACACCGTCATCCAGCTCTTCTGGAGCTTCCAAGGAGACTCCGAGGTCTCTTCTAGTAGAGGTCCTGAAAAATGGTCTGTCTATGGGACCACTGGCACAATGGCTGGTAGCAATTGTGTAGGCGACAATTTAAGGAGTAAGATGTTATGGAGTTATGGAGCGAATACTATTTTTACGTACAAAAAAAAAATACAGGATATTAAGAAGATGGTTTACATCCGAGGGCCAGAATGTGGGAGAGGACGGACTTGGAATAGAAATTTCGAGTGAAAATTGCATCATGCAGATCACGGCCACGGAAGTTGGTCGTTCTCGAGCCATTATAGTCGACTTGGAGCTGCTTGGCAAAAAAGATAACTAGAGAAGTAGAAGGATGGTAAGACAAGAAAGTGGATTGAAGTAAAGAGAAATAGAAGGTATTTTACTGTAGATGTTGGAAGTGCAATTTAGGAGCTCAGTTCTACCATGAGCTCGTCCGTCCACCCGGACAACTTGGGTAAGTTGTATAGCCTGGTATGTTTAGTATTTGTATATTTTGTTAGTCGTGATTCAGTCGGTAAGACTGCGCCTATGTCTTTGTATTCCGGAGTCAGTTTGTGCTTGTTTCTATTTAATTCTGTTACCATTTCAAAAGAGAACAGTGAAGGATTTAGGAGGGAAAGGACGACTCATTTTAAGATGAATAAGAAAGTCATTCTTGAGGAGTGAGAAGACCACGAAATTCAGAGAAGATAGAGCATCCTGATGGTAGGGGTACGTGAGAGATGGTTCCTGCCTCCTAGGCTGTGTAGATCGCCCGCAAATAAGATATTTCTCGTGAACTTCCAAGGGGTGTTTGAACTAGTGGAGTTGCCTCTAGTTTTAAGCTTGGCTGGGCCTAAATATGTATAGGCTTAGCAGCCTTTATAACAGGCGGGCTAGGGCTGATATGGGTACGGAGCCATTACAATTTGGCATAATGTACAGACAGCAGGTAGAATAAGGGGACAGGCCACCGTAGGATCTGTCCCTCTACACTGACACATCGGGCTCCGAATTCACAGTATCTACTTGTGTGGCTGGCTCTAGTGACTTTAATGGCGGAGGGAGGCTGAGATAGCTATTTTAAGAATATAACCCTAAATTAAACTTTAGAGTAGTTATTTAATACTCATGTTTAATTATGTGCCCTGGCCTTTGTTAGCTAATCATCTTTCGGGATAGATGGGACCAATATCGGAGCTGATAACCTGGAAGTGCACAGCTCCCATGCGGGAGGGAGTATGCGGGTACTGAACAGGAAGTCTTATACTTCCAGGGTACCCGTTCTGAGGATGCTGCTTAGCTGACTAAGACAAATTTCCAAGTTATTCTCTAACGCCCTTCTAGATTGTACCATATACCGAAAGATACTGAACGCGGTATATTTCGGTTTACAATCTAGAAATGAATGCTGATATCCTTTCATGTGGGAATCACATTTCCTTAGACTCACATAGAAAAACAGCAAAAATCCATCTTTTTTCAAGATGTCGGTTGGAAACAAGAAAAAATCCTAAAGAATAAAAAATATTAAGCTTAATGTATTACTGAAAATCCTGCGAGTCACAGGTCGACATAATAACCCTTTGACTGTTAAAGCAATTATTAATTTTTAACCCATAATTAAGTACCCTTTGGATTAATGTTTTAAGTTCATTGGAGCGCATTATGAACTCCGAATTCCATCAATTGGAGAATTTTCACGCACGGCATACGGCGAACAGACATTTCTTTAAAATTGCATTTACGAATTCTACTTACTTGAAACTTGTTTAATAAATTTGAGAAGGGTTTATGATTAAAATTTTTCACTTTTTACTTATTCAAAATTAAAATTTCTAAGAGGAACTGAGGGTGAGAGCTTTAACAAAAGTACATTATATCAATATGGCACTCATTTATACCAGTGAATGTGCAATTTCATATTTAACTTTTGCCCAATATAATCTCGTTACGTATTTCAAAACAATTTCATTTAAAAGCATTTATTTTTATTTTTTAAGCTATATTTATGTCCACTACTATTAATTCACCCCTACAACCAACCCTCCCCGTCGACTCAAACGAAGATGGCTCCCTGACCATCTGGGGACATAGTCTGTAAATAATTTGAGTGTGGTGTCATTGGTCACCTTCTCTCCTCATGTGATAGTCATTTAATGCCATTTTTACTTTCCATTGTAATCAAACTACAATTTTTTTTATTTTTAACAGATTGTAATAAGTAAATAAAGGTTTAAAAACCTATTAATTATAATTGTTTAATTAAACTACATAAATATTAATATATTTGTAAGAATTATATTATGTGATATCAGAACAATAATAGTTAAAGTTGAGTGGTGTATACTTCAGATTTTTCTTATGTAATTAAATTTTAATCGTAAGTCTTGAAGGTATAGAAGTAGCAATCCAAGGTAGAAAATCACTGAGGAGAGCTGGGAATGGATAATCTCTACACTGTATTATGCAATTCGTTTTGTGGTGGAATTCGAAGAGAATAACTGTTCCTAGAGAAGAATGGCTGAGTACTAAGTAGTATCTAGAAGATAGTGGATTTGTAGATAAGGCATGTGTTGACAACAATACAAAAGAGCCAGCAAAACAAGACATAACAAGAAGTGATCTTTGCTGGGAGGAGGGACCTGGATTTATAGGGGTTGAGCGAGACTTCACCTGGCTCCTTTCTCCAGACTTTCCTTCTCATTTGTTTTCCTCAGAAATCTGGTATGTCTGTCCAACAAACATTGACCATTTTGTCATTTTTTCTTTCATTTTGCAAAGAAAATTAGAAAAATTGTAATAATTGGCCTAAAGAAAGAAGATAAACATAAAAGTGCGTCTTGCAGGAGCTGCGACTACTAGTTCCTCATGTTTCACTAGAAATGTTCATAAATGAGGAGTTTCATGTTTTAAGCCAAAGACAAAAAGCGGAAAAGAAATGCCATTTGTTCGGGGATGAAGAGAGGGGATGCAACATAAATTTTAAAAATGATTTAATAAATATTATTTTTTGTGGTATTTAGTCCCACGTAAATTTTAACAATTTTTAGTGCAAGTGAAAAGAATAAAAATCTAACTGTCCCCGCCAGAACTCGAACCTGGATCTCCTGCTATCCGGGCAGATGCATTTACCAATTATGCTACCGGGACCAATCTGATAAGTTATTAAATTCCCCGCACTGTCCTGGCTGGGTCAGTTAGATTTCTTATTCTGTTTCCTTGCACTAAAAATTATTAAAAATGATTTATTTCTCCAAATTGTGTTACATAAATTTTTTATGACTCAAATAAGAATAAAGATATCACGATTATAAATTATTTTCCCTTGTCTTTACCCCCTCTTCTCCTCGTCTAATTTCAATGAAAAACATTTTCTCTCAAGAGTTTGCAATAAAAAGCCTATATATATATATATATATAAAATAAAAGCTAGCATTTTTTACCTGAGAAAGGCCTAGTAGTATCCTGGCTGCAATAAGACCCCACTTTCCTCCATGGAGTGCTGCAGGAGGAGAAATAACAGTGAATAATGACGTCATAAGCACAGAGAAGATGATGACGCGTCTTGGGCCTATCCTGTCGGCAATCAGTCCTCCAGGAATCTGCGTGATCACGTAGCCCCAGAAGAAAGAGCTCAGAACTAGTCCTTGCTCCTCCTCTGTCCAGTCCAGCTTGTTCGTCTGAGGAAACAGCTATGTCAGATTCTCAAATATATATATATTGGAAACTATCTTAAATGAAAAATGAAAATTCTTATTAAATCAATTGATACTATTTATTATAGAGCTTTCAGAGTTACAGAAGAACAAAATTGTTCAAAAGATACTAAAATAATATTAAAATTTACTTCCTTAATGCTCCCCCCCTCACATGGTCTTCCATTAAATAAATGCATTAAAATAAATATTAAAAAAAAAAAAAAAAACAGTTTTCATAAAAGCCATAAGAATCCAAAGGGAAATATACATGTTAAGGATGAATTTATTCTCAACTCAAGGTTTACTATAGAAGGCATGTGATCAGCACTCCATAAATATATAGACTGCCAAAAAGCTTCGTGAAAAAATAAAAGTTTTTTACCATTGTTAGATCATTTTAGTTAGGTTTAGGTCAAGGTAGATCCAAAAAAATACAAATTTAAAAAAAAATGTATTTAAAAAAAAAAAGATTATCCGCCAATGTTTCGGCTTACATTGTAAGCCATCTTCAGGGCTGTCTATCTTGAAGACGAGAGAGGACATCCTGTCCCTAAGTTCACATTTCCATGACTAAATAAAAAAAACTATAATTCCCTTTAGTCATAGAAAAGTGAACTTAGGGACAGGACGTCCTCTCTCGTCTTCATGATAGACAGCCCTGAAGATGGCTTACAATGTAAGCCGAAACGTTGGCAGATAATCGTATTTAATTGGCACTTTTTTTTAATTTGTATTTTTTTGGATCTACATTGACCGAACCCCAACTAAAATCATTTAAAATAAAGTATAGAGAGTAGCCTTAGCTTAAAGTATTAATAAAGTAGAGAGAGGTCCTAGCTTAAGGTAAAAAAGAAGTACAGAGAGGTCCTAGATACAAGTAATAATGAAGTAGAGTGAGGTCCTAGATAGAAGTAATAATGAAGTAGAGAGAGGTCCTAGCTTGAAGTAATTAGAAAGTCGAGAGAATTGCCTTATTATGAAGTAATAACCAATTAGAGAGAATTACTTTATCTTGAAGTTATAATAATGTAGAGCTAATTGCCGTATTTTGAATTAATTATAAAGTATAGAGAGGTCCTAGCTTGTATTAATAATAAAGTAGAGAGAATTGCATTAGCTTGAAGTAACAATATAGATGAGAGAGGTCATAGCTTGAAGTAATAATGAAGTATAGAGAGGTCCAAGCTTGAAGTAATAATGAAGTAGAGAGAGGACCTAGCATAAAGTAATAATGAAGTACAGAGAGGTCCCAGCTTGAAATAATAAAAATGTAGAGACAATTGCCTTATCTTGAAGTAATTCTAAAGTAGTGAGAGTGGTCTTAGCTTGAAGTGATAATGAAGTAGAGAGAAGACGACCTAGCATAAAGTAATAATGAAGTAGAGTAAGGTCCTAGCTTGAAGTAATTAGAAAGTCGAGGCAATTGCCTTAGTATGAAGTAATAATAATGTAGAGAGAATTGCCTTATCTTGAAGTAATAATGAAGTAGAGAGAGTAGTCTTAGCTTGAAGTAATAATGAAGTAGCGAGAGGACCTAGCATAAAGTAATAATGAAGTTGAGAAAGGTCCTAGCATGTAGTAATAAAAATATAGAGATAATATCATTATATTGAAGTAGTAATGATGTATAGAGTGTGGTCTTAGCTTGATGTAATTATAAAGTAGTGAGAGTGGTCAAGCAAGGACCTCTCTATAATGAATTAGAGAGAGGTCCTTGCTTGAAGAAATAATAATGTAGAGAGAATTGCCTTATCTTGAAGTAATAATAAAGTAGAAAGAGTTTTCTTAGCTTGAAGTAATAATGAAGTATAGAGAGTGGCCTTAGCTTGAAGTAATAATATAGTCGATAAAGGTCCTAGATAGAAGTAATAATAAAGTAGAGAGAGGTCCTAGCTTGAAGTAATTAGAAAGTCAAGATAATTGCCTTAGTATGAAGTAATAATGAAGTAGAGAAAGGCCTTAGCTTGAAGTAATAATGAAGTATAGAGAGTGGCCTTAGCTTGAAGTAATAATAAAGTAGAGAGAGGTCCTTGCTCGAAGTAATTAGAAAGTCAAGATAATTGCCTTAGTATGAAGTAATAATGAAGTAGAGAAAGGCCTTAGCTTGAAGTAATAATGAATTAGAGGAAGTGTCCTTAGCTTGACATAATAATAAAGTAGAGAGAGGTCCTAGCTTAAGGTAATAAATAAAGTAGAGAGAATCGCGTAATTTTGATGTAATATTAAAGTCGAGAGATGCCCTAGTAAGAAGTAATAATGAAGTAGATTGAGCAAGGATAAGATTTCTGTATACGATTCCTGTTGGTTTAAATACAATATTTATTTTATTCATAATTGGTTAGTATTATTATTATTATATACTACTATTAGTATCTTCATATCCACAAAAAAATCAAAATGAAATTGAAAAACCAAGTAATACTGTAANTAGGCTTCCACAGTCATCAGATGTATGTAAAATTTTTTCCGGGTTGGACCGTGTAAAGTTTTTGATGGTTGCCGAGCTTTCGCACATCCTGTGATGGCTTCTTCAGGGCTGAATAGAGAATGAGAGCTGTCTTCAAATCCAGGGGTATTTATACCCGGCGCTGTCCGGTCCTTGGGCGAAGCCTGTCTTCCTCTTGGTTGATTCTGTTTTCCTGCTCGCTGATTGGCTGGATCCTCTTATTCAGCCCTGAAGAAGCCATCACAGGATGTGCGAAAACTCGGCAACCATCAAAAACTTTACACGGTCCAACCCGGAAAAAACTTTACATACATTACTCTCTCTCTTATTAGATGATGATTTTAGTTGGGGTTCGGTCAAGGTAGATCCTAAAAAAAAAAGAAGAAAAATACTGATTTAACAAAAGTGTATTTTTTTAAAAAGATTATCTGCCAACGTTTCGGCTTACATTGTAAGCCATCTTCAGGGCTGCCAATCACGAAGAGGAGAGAGGACGTCCTGTCCCTAAGTTCACGTTTCCATGACTACCATGATTTCACATTTCACATTTCTATGAATTCCATGACTAATGTAAGCCGAAACGTTGGCAGATAATCTTTTAAAAAAATACACTTTTGTTAAATTTGTAATTTTTTGGATCTACCTTGACCGAACCCCAACTAAAATCATCTAATAATAATATCTACGATCAAAAACCTCTCCATTTGAACAAATTACTCTCTCTCTTTCTCTTTGTAGTCCGCAGACAAGTCTCTTTCTCTCCAGTGCTCTCTCCGGTCTAACTATCGGACCACCGTTTCAGCAGACCACACTGACGACCTCATTGGCAAATCTACGTAACCATTTTGGCGTAAAGGACCTATTATTCTGGTACAATAGATCTATCTAGGAGTTTTAGCGATAGAGGCTTGTTACGAAACCGATAAAAAATAAAAAAAAAACGTTTCATAACATGCATTGTACACAAAAAATGACTTATATAGTTTCATAAAAGATATACCAATTTAGGTTAGTTCTAGACTATCGATAATAAATAATAAGGCCTACAAGATAACAGCTCTGGTGAGATGTGAGCGCTCGCTGAAGGTGGGGGGGGGCGAACACAACTAACAACACAAACCACCGCATAAAAACGCATCACGTTGACAAGAACGTGCGGTCCGCTGGTGGAGTCCGGGTTGGACTTGGTCCTGACTTATCACTCCATCCACCTAAAGTAATACTGTTCCTTAGGATTACCTATTACAAAGAACATTTAATCACAAGCAAACGATATCTCGATAATTGCGTAGGATAGTTGTATTAAAGGAAGAAAAAGCTCTTTCTTATCTGAAAATAAACGAACTATATTCTACGGATAAGTGGTACAATGCATTAAATAAAAAATGTTATATTATATTGAGAAGTTATTTACTTAATTGGGATTATCAGAAGGGAGGGGAGAGGGTAGGATTTTCATTTTATTACCATATTTACTTCTTCATTATTAGATGACATAATGTAAGTAGCAATTTTTATATATGCGACAATAAATTCGCCATAATCCCCAAATTAGCTTTAACGAGAAACATCATTTAGTCAAATGGGTGTTACCAAACATTACTTGATTAGAGAATTTTTCAAAACTCCGTGCCGTTTATATATTTGAGAAGTGTGCGCCGAAAGCGAACAGCACAAACGTCTGAGGTCCTCTACCCCAGTTCTATGTCTGCTGACCTTCGGATCGCGAAACAAGGCCCCAGGGCGGCTCGCGCAGAGAAACGAACACGCGAATTGAGAGTCCGCTCTCCAACGAATCAGCCTCCACAATTACTTAGGCCGGAAGCTCTATTAGTTAACATTCTTTGTAATCTATATCTCTTATAAATAAATCCCTAGATGCTTAGAATGTACTCATATATAAAATATATCCTACAAAATTATTCAATTATAGATTTTCATCAAATACTTGGGTAAAAAGAAATGTCGAACCTATTTTCAATTATTTCTCATTAGGAAATAAAGCTATTGGTACAATGACGTGACTTTTGGAAACTAGATTTATCTTCACTATATTCCTTTAAAAATTATTCACATTTATAAAAAATAAATATTGATGTAGAACAAAAAATGATACAAAAATATGTCATAATAATCCTCAAAACCACAATAAACAACAACACCTTTTTGAATAAGTTCACTAAAAAATTATGTGCAACTACCCTTATTATCTGGAATATGGCATACCTGAAACTTAAGCGTCATAACACAAATTTAATTAGAAAAATTTTACACTTTATAAGATACAATTACTATAGAAAAAACATTAAAGGTTGTTATCTAATATTAAATAAAGTTCTTTTTAAAAAATGATATCCTTTACTTTCAGAAAAAATGGGAAGAAGTAAAATGGCGAATACGAGACACACACACACACACACACATATGCTGTAGTAATTATAAAGAAGGCTTTGATAGAATGTTAATATTTGGAAAACGATTGTGGCTAGAGCCTACAAATAAAATCCTGTCTAATTTGGACAATATACAAGATGTACTTCCTGTGACGTACAAGGGATAAATGGGAGAGTTTCTTGACAGCTGAGTTTTTAAATTTTTACAATGTATTTATAGAAAAGTATTGACTCATTATGTTGGGCATTTGTTACATTCCGGCCTGTTTTTCATTGGGAATGTATTTTTCAGTGCTCAAAACTTTTAGATATATTTTTCATAAAGAACCAAGGAATATTAATAACCATGTTAATATAAGGGGTCGTAAAATAAAATTTCACTGATTGTTATTTTGTTTTTTACATCTTTTTAATCTTAATCTACTTATTACATTCTGTTAAAAATAAAAATATTTTGTAATTTGATTACAGTGAATAGTAAAAATGACATTGAATGACAATCGGATGAGGAGAGAAGGTGACCAATGATACCACTCTCAAATGCATTTACAAATTCTGTCAAAGGATTTACACGTGAAGTTTTGAAGGTTATACTTCAACTTCTAACTAAAACTTCTATTTTACCATTAAAATCCTTCGAAGGATTCATAATACATGTGTAAAGACGGAAGATGCAATACAGATTTAAGTTTCTTATTTTTTATTGTTCATGACTACTTTTATTTAACTCTTTCTGTGAATAATATTCGCTATTAAATCGCTAAACACCGAACACAATCTCAGTTCTAATTCCCACGGCTGACTTGGAGAAGAATGCTCTTATTTTACACATATGGGAATCATACAAATCAGATAGTTGCATCAGAAAACCACTGTATTTTTCCGCAGTTCCATTACTCTGGGAACTGTCCAAGGTTTCCGCTAATGACAGAAAAATATTATAACTGACATCCTAGGATGAAATGTCCCACTCTTGACGTAAACCATCCCGAACCATGCAACTTCATTACATATACGTATAATTCCTGCACAAATGATCTGCAGTCGACGTATTTTGGAAGTATTCAAACATTATTTATTGACTTGATTATACATATCATGGATAAACATGAAACCATGAGCATTGACGACCTTACTAATATTATGTTTGGCATGGTTACAGTTACACGCCATGTTTGCTGAACACTCAGATTTTGGGTAAGGACATAACTCATGCTCGGAAATTACCCCACTTTCAAGTGCGAAACCAAGGGTAATGAAGGACAGCTATTAGGAGTTTTAAGTTATTCAACTGTCAATTTCAAAGAAATTTAAAAATGAAATTGTAGAATTTAT
This sequence comes from Oncopeltus fasciatus, assembly GCA_000696205.2. Classification (NCBI taxonomy): domain Eukaryota; kingdom Metazoa; phylum Arthropoda; class Insecta; order Hemiptera; family Lygaeidae; genus Oncopeltus; species Oncopeltus fasciatus. The sequence goes on from KZ807091.1 coordinate 90,161, forward strand.
TTCTCAAATATTTTTCAGCACTTATGCTTATTTCAGGAATTAAGGTGAAAGGAATTCTAGAAAAAAATATTTATATTATACAATAAATACAAATTCTGAGTCTAAACCCGGTGAGTAAGACAAATATATTGTATTATGCTCGAAGGAGCTAACATTGTCAGCTATTTGTTAGACTCTCGTTTTTGTTTCTATATTTTTTTTTAATCATCTAGCTAGCCTCGGTGGTGTAATGGTTAGCATAAGTGCACGGAAAGCAGGAGATACGTGGTTCGAGCTCCGGCTGTGACAGTAAGATTTTTTTATTCTATTCTCATGCATTTCTTGTATAAAATTAATGTGGAATTACATACAGCAACAAACACAATATTTATCATCTTATATTATTTGTATGAGAACGAGGTGTGTAGGAATTTAAAAATGACTACTATATTATGTATACTTTTTTTATTGTTATGAAGCTTATAAGTTTCCATATTTTTTCCTCTCGTCATAGCAGAAAATAAAATGTTTTCTCAGGATACATTTAAAGCAAACATTGGTATTACTGTAAGTTAAATAAAAATAAAATATATATTTTCTTTTAAGTAGAACTGTGCATAATAAGCCGATTTTCCGTGTTTCATTATGATGAAAATAAACAAGTAAATAACTAATAATTATCACGAAGCCCGTGATAAAATGATCGCAAAGGGTACGAACATTAAATTGTTTTAATCTATTTCAAGATGGGGAAAAAAGAGTGGGAAAAAAGTTAAAGTACTCAGCCAACGTTATGTCGTGAATATCTTCCTCAAAAGGTTTTGTTAAAATGTTATGGAACCTAAATAAAACATAACAATCATGTTATGCACATATTATGCTCCAAAAACGTTTTTGTAACTTAAATAAAAACAATTATAATTTTTTTTATTTTCTACCCCAACACTCCTTATCTGATTTCACAGTAATAATGACGAAGACATTAAGAATTTAAATTTCTGTCTGACTAACCCCACACCGCCTATTTCAGCTCTTAATAAACTCATCTAATGGTTATCTACTCAAAGTAAATTTTGTAAGAGAATATGGAGTATATTTTTAAATTTCGTTCTTTTAAGAACATTTATTATCCATAATCATAAATGAGAACTGAGAAGTCGGTATTGTAGTGATACATTGAGTGCCTTCACTCAATAAAATATAAATAATATTCTTACTAGAAGAGTTTTTTTTTTTTTTTTTGTGTNTAATCATAAATGAGAACTGAGAAGTCGGTATTGTAGTGATACATTGAGTGCCTTCACTCAATAAAATATAAATAATATTCTTACTAGAAGAGTTTTTTTTTTTTTTTTTGTGTCTGTGTTGGAGTTCGGTCAAGGTAGATCCAAAGAGCAAAAAAAAAAAAAAATACAAATTTTTAAAAAAATGTTTACTTTTTAAATTATCTACGTTCGTCGAAGCTTACATTTAATAAAATACTACAGTGATTTTTATTTTTAGTTTTACCTCGTTGGCGTGGCGCAGCGAACCTGTCGAAGAGACACAATTCAGTGCGTGACGTCACTCCTACGATAAGGTAAATTCAGGGATTCTCAACCCTACCTAATTCCCATAAAATAAAAGAACACCTGATTGGAATGGCAATATCACAGAAATTGTCACTCATTTAAAAAAAAAAAAAATCTATATTTATCTGAAAACTTTAGTAAATACATGATAGCTACAGTGGATATATATTAGCTCCTGCATGCCCTCGGAGTCTAAATTACATAAAGGTACTTACCACAAGTGACATTAATCCTATAGTCTATTGCCATATTTCAGCAAGCAGTTGATATATCTTCGTTGGTGAATCCTGTAATTCAAGGATGTTGTCTGACTGAATGGCCACCAGCTTCTCGTTCAATTAAGCTTATAAACCACCATCGTCCATTGAAATTGTTCTCCAGATATCTAAAAATAATAAAACTAATATTTGGTAAGAAATTAGCACTTGAAATTACATCATGTGGCAATAAAAATAGAAATGAAATAACAGTGATCTCTGTTGGCCGTGTACAGAAACTGTGACAAGAGATAAAAATAAATTTATTAAAACCTGTTACCAAATTTATACAATTTTGTATATTTTAAAATGAAAATACTTATCTGGTTTAATTTAAGTAGTCAAATAAACTGGTACTATAACTGCTACTGTGATAACTTTAGGAAAAGTAACAGTTATCTCACGTATTACTTAAGATGGCTGCCATTAAAGAGGCTTATTTACTTATTACCAGTAATCCACATTCCTGCCCGCAGATGTTTTTTCTTAAGGCGGGAAGTAAGATCAATATTCACATTTACATTCATAAATAGCCACCTTTTTTATTTAACAATGATATTTATAATAATAATAATAATAATTCAATTAACAAAATTAATCAGTTAATTGATTTCCGTAAAAATATTAGAGAGCATAAATTTCAGATAATTACATTACACATTAGTTTCATAAACCATTTAGCACATTTCCCGTGCGGAACTCATCATGATGGTATCGTGGCACGAATTTCGAAAAGTTTCAACGGACCTTCATATATATATATATATTCATTGCCTTCATTCTTTTTGGTGATTATATTTTATTATAAATATAAAAAAAATCTCCAAAAGGAATAAAATAAAAATATTTATACATTATGTATATAATGTATAAAATATTTTTTCATTGTACATGTATGCCAAATTGAATTTCTTAACAGTTTTTACAATTTTTAGTGCAAGGGAACTTAATAAAAAACCTAACTGTCCCAGCCAGGACTCTAACCTGGATCTCCTGCAATACGGGCCGGTGCATTTACCAATTATGCTACCGAGACAAGTCTGATAAGTTATTAAATTCCCCGCAGTAGTGTCGAGAGTCTAACCTCCGAGGCAGACGAATATATCATCTTATGCTCGAAGGAGCTGACATTGTCAAGCTGTTTATATGACTCTCGTTATTTACTTTTAAATTTTAATTTTATAAATATTATTTTTTTGTGGTATTTAATCCGTGCCGGATAGCAGGATATCCAGGTTCGAGTCCTGGCTGGGACAGTTCGATTTTTTATTCTGTTCCCTTGCACTAAAAATTGTTAAAATTTACGTGGGATTATATACCACAAAAAAAAAATAATATTTATAAAACTGTAATGTTTCGTGTTATGTAGGAGTTCGGCAGGCTGAGAGAGTCTCTGATAGGTTTTCTGTGCGCGTGTGTGGCTAGTGGCTGGTGACGGTCTATAATTGATCACTGGTGTAGTCTTCTGTTGTTGATATTTTTGGTTGTGCTCCTCGTGGGGATGGTTTTGGATTCATGTTAATGTAATTGAAGTGTTATCCATCGAGTATGTTTGGGCATCGCTTAATTATATTACGTGTATTTCGTTGGTAGGATCGATTTTGTGTTCTGTTCGATTTGTTCGAAGGTGAACAATTGCGCCTTTTGTTGAATCTGTGTGTTTATGATTACTGTCATGTTACCTTTGACTACTTTGGTCACCATTAGGACGCAAATGACAGCCAATATCGAAAGGTTCATGTATTTATATTGATAATTCGTTAAGCTACTTAATTTAGAAATAAGATATAAAATATATAATATATGTTAGAAATTTTATTTCCTACATATATTATGTCTATAAGTCTTGTACGAATCAATAAATCGCTGTTAATAATTAATTTCAAATGGAGAGCTTTTGACTGTATAAATTATTAGTAAATAATTTGTTGGGGTTCGGTGAAGATTGTTAGTAAAAATGTATAATAAATTTGGGTAGAGCTTATTCTGTCCTGCATTTAACAAATTTGTTGCTTATTAGAGGCTAGTGTCTTATGTAGTAGGATAAGTTTGTTGAGGAGTTTGTTGAGTGAAGTGTATCGGTTTTGAAATATCGAAAGAAACCATCTGTTGATGTGATGATGAGTTTTACTCATTCTTCATACAGTGCTAGAGGTATGCACTGTGTATGTATGTGATGATGTGAAGTGAGTCGGTGCAGTTTTGTGGTGGGGTGAGACTGAAGAGGAGAAGAGGCAATGTGGACTCCTTGACCACCCCCAACAAAAATATTAAGAAAGATATTTAAGAATGTAACTTTAAGTGTTGAGCGGGACCTCTTATAGATAAAATTTAGAGACCAATTCAATAAATTTAAAAAAAATCCTTCTTGGGAATACTTATTTGTCAGATGTGTTGGCTACCTAGTTGTTACTGGTGACCTTCCTTATGGAGGGGGGGAGGGGGGGAGATGAACCTCCTTCGTCCATCAAAATGTTCCCTTCAGCAGAAATACGTAGGCTGTAGCGTATTTCTATACGCTTGTGTTCAAAACGCACTACTTACTACGTCCACCGAAAAGTGCTCTAATAACATCATTCGTCACCAACAAGTCTTCCTCGGAATAATCTATGTTCGATCAAGAAGAGAATCAGTGATACATGAGAATGTACAGGTTAGGTGATAGTTTCGAACAAGTAAGAGTTCTCGCAAAAATGAAGAAGCCTCTACCAAGTAGATCTACCACGTTTTGTTAATGTCGGATTCGCATGGGGTCTCTTCAAAGGCCAAATTGAAGAATCGCCGATATCTTCGTAATTTTTGGTGTCATGGGAAAGGGGTGGGAATTTGTTTTCTTTAATTTTTAAGATCTACGACATTTTACGCTAGTATTTTCTTTTTTCTAGTGAAGAAAACATATATTTATGAAATTGTGAATGTCTATCAACAATGTAATCACATCAATCAATGAAGCATTGAAAAATTTGTCCAGTTCACGCAAATCCTACAAATGTAGTTCCCTACTGCAACTATGTCTTCCTACTTACACACACACACACATGCACAAACGCTTAAATAGTCAAAAACCCCGAAATATGGTCTATTCCATTAAAGTAAATCTCTTTGGTCGACTTTCTTGAACTGCTAATATTATTTCTCTTTTTCTGTCTACTACTACTAGTACAACTTGTTTTTAAATTCTCCTAAATAACTCACTACATTTATACTTTTGATATCATATTAGATTTTAGCAATTCTTTATTACAATATTGTAAATTAATATTGTATTCTTGTGATATTGTATTTTGGTTTACAATGTAAGCCGAAATGTTGGCAGATCATCTTTTAAAAAAATACACTTTTCTTAAAATTTGTATTTTTTTGGATCTACCTTGACCGAACCCCAACAAAAAAAAAACATCAAATAATAATATACGGTAAAAAAAAACTCTCCATTTGAACATTTAACTCTTTTTCTTTTAGAAATTTTAAGTTTTTTCATCAATTTTATTTCCTCTGGAAGATTTTACTATAATCTAACTATATATTAATTAATTAATTAATTAATATATTTTAANATTTTATGTTGTATATCCTATGACAATGAAAATTGTAATTTGCGAGTAAAATGTTTTTAAGTATTTAAGTAGCGCATTAAAAAAAAAAAAACCGTTCTTTTTTACTTAAAAAGAGTGATTAAAAAAAAACCCAAATATTACAATTTCAATATTTTCAAGTTCTGTATAACTCCTGAGAGTTTCATTAATCAAGTTATTATTTTTTTTTTAATTTAAATATGGCTATTCCGGCTTAACCATCATTCGTTTCTCAACTGCCTGGCGCTGTGATCTTGAGCATATATGGTATTAATCGAAATTACTTAGTTTGCCCTATGCTATAGAATAGGATGGCAAACTGTAGATAGCCCTTTCCTATATGGTTAACAGTGTATATGTATGTGTTTGATTATCTCTTAAAATATCCATAGTTCTAGGATAAGAATTCAGGGTAAAACGGGTATGAATACTATTCGCCAATTATCTTTATACCTCTTTCCTCCAATTATATTTACTAACTTTTTATGTAAAGTATGTTTATTCCCATCAATTTTATACTTTCAAATAGAAAGAAAGAGTATTCTTGAGAATTCACATAATAGTTTTTACCCGAATGGTATTCTCTAACCAGGAAGGTAATAGCATAGATAGAAATAGTGAATCAGTGGAAATCACAGGTCTGCAGTGGATGAGTCACAGGTCTGTAACAAATGACTCCTGCAGATGCAAGTTCTACGGGTGATAATGCATCTATCCCAATGCACTGTTATCATTTACCGGGAGTCATCCACGATAATCCGAATTCCTGGGCAGGCAACCTGTACAACCCCTGTTGAAAGTGGATGTACAAACATTCCAATTGACAAAACCTCTGCTCATAAGATGCAAATGTATAATCACACTGAAACTATAACTATACCATTTTTGAAAACGTCACGCACGAGCTGAGTAAACTAACCGAATATACCAAATACCAAGTCATTGAATGTTTGTATTTAAATTTTCTCTGTCTTGTTAACCACCAATCTTGATTATTCTATTTTCTTAACAACAATGAAAGGTTGATTAATTTTGTATAATTATTAAATAAGATTTATGAAATAGTACTTATTGTGTTTTAGCAATTACAACTTCCAAACTGTAAAAATGTTTCTAATCTAATTATGGGATCTCACAGCTCACATTAGAAAACTAACTGACCATCTACAAGACCATAATACGAGCAATCTGGATCTACGGTGCCCTAAGCCTTCCAATATCCAACGAATACAATTCTTTCAGACCAAAATTCTCAGAATAATTGCTAACGCTCCATATTATGTGTCCAACTCTACCCTTCATCACGGCTTTAATATTCCCTTCGTCCTAGATCTCATCTCCACCCGCTTCAAGCTCTTCCATAGTATCCTTAAATTTCATCCCAATCCATATGCCCAATCCCTGTCGTCGGACTCCAATCCTCACAATCCTCCCCGGCGACTAAGACGGCGATGGCCTCGCGATCTCCTGGGCCTTAATGCCTAAACCTATTGGGGTGGGGTCGATGGGCCCCTTCTCCCTGCACAATAATGACCATTTATTATTACTGATCCTACATTGGTGGGAGATGCTAAGAATAAGTTCGGTTTAAAGTTACACATAAAATTGGCCAGCACATGGAACAAGTGCAGATTGGTGCTGAGTAGGACTTGGAATTAGGCACTACATCAAGGATCAAGGAAGCACAGGTGAAGAGATATGTCCTTGGAGGATACGCATTCTAGACCTGCGGGAGGTCATACATGACGTAGGGAAACAATACACGTGCCGCATAGGACTGGACAAGTTAATTACGCTGAAAAATACTCCATTTCAATAGGGTTTGAGCATATGACTTTATGTAAACAACTATGGAAAGGGTGGAGGGAGGACTCCCACTTATTATTGAAATAGCAAATTGTAAAATTAGAAACAAATTACTGGCCCTAAAATAATTAGTAATTTCTCATTTTTCTTCAAATTAATTGTGAGAAAAAGTAAATTACACATTTGTTCAAAAGGAGAGTTTGTTGACCGTAGATATTATTCTAAGATGATTTTAGTTGGGTTTCGGTCGAGGTAGATCCAAAAAAACAAATTAAAAAAATGTATTTTTTTTTAATGAAGGATTATCTGCCGTCTCAATAAACCTGTCAAAACATTTTTCCGAGTTCCAAAGTCACTTATTCCCAATAATACCCTTCCCTTTTTTTCCTTTGTCCTTTTATTGCCCTTCTCTTGTAACAGGCCGCTTTCCATTTACACCTTCCGCCTGCCTTGTACCTGCTACCCCTACTCCTTTTTACTTTTTTGCTCTGAGAAAAAGTAAAATTCATAACGTTTAGTCATGGAAATGTGAACTTAGGGACAGGACGTCCTCTCTCATCTTCATGATAGGTAGGTGTGGCAAATAACTGCTTTAATGATATTTCAAATTTTTTTTTTCTTGTCAATAAGTTGTTTGCTTGCATGTTTTTTTCAAATTGGTCCTTTTTCAAATTGTTTTCATAAACTTTTAATTGTCTTACATAGCTTTCTACATTCATACTCTTGATATCACATTATATTATAATTCTCTATTATACTAATTTCAAATATTACTGTATTCTCATGACATTGTATTTATACAGCCCTGAAGATGGCTTACAATGTAAGTCGAAACGTTGGCAGATAATCCTTCATTAAAAAAAAATACATTTTTTTAATTTGTGTTTTTTTGGATCTACCTCGACCGAATCCCAACTAAAATCATCTTAGAATCAATTACACATTATATTACTTAAGCCTGAGGGGAAATTTGAACGTAAAAGGTAATACCACAAAGACTTATTGACCCCCGGAAAGGGGGGAGAGCTGAGTCACTTGCGTTTTTTTTTTTTGTTTTTTTCCCTAAACAAGGGATTGTTGTTAAAATGTAACAGAATCTAACTTCTATGAAATAGGATTTTGCCCACTTTATCTACAACTAACTTCTTCCTAGCTCAACTGAAGAGATTAACATAACAATATTATAAGTTCTGCTTTGTTGTGAACCCCCTTTCTCCCTCATCTTATCTTAACAAAAAAAAAAATTTAAAGTAAATTTTTCTAAGTTAGCAGCGAATTTCCCAAATACTGAAATTGCTTTTTTAATATATATATATATAAAAAAGAGTCCCCCCCAACATTGAAAAGTGTTAACAAATTATGATGTAAACCTATTTTGTTCTACGTATTTGTTTTCTAAGGAAAATGATGATAATATGACTTTAAATTTCCATCTCATTAATACTCCTCCCCCCTTCCGATTTCAGCTATTATCAATGAACTCCTTGAAGTGTTTGTAAAAAGAAGATTAAATATGGGATTCGGTTTCATGGTTGAAAGCTAAAGTGCATATAGAGAAATATATAGATATATATGCATTATATTAATATGGGTGTGTGTGTGTGTGTGTCCAATATTGAACGGACCAAACTTTTAGCTTCTTGAATGGAGGATATGTAGGATCGGTGAAGATTAGATGAATTTTTTTATAAGTCGCATTATGAGACCCTCCGTTAGCCTGTAGGTGTGTACAGGAATATAACTTATTGCACACCAAGTACTATATAACGTAATTTAAACAATCACTAAAAAACGGAAAACATTTAAAAGAATAGATAACAGATTTAACCCTAGATAAACCCCAACAGTCAGGGCGTAATAACCATGATGTTGATCGCCCTATAACCTGATCCTAATCCTGATTCTAACCATCCGTTAGCCGTAGATAAATGCCTCTCCTTAACGAAAATCGTCCTTGCCGGCTCGTATGAACAATTCAGTAATTTATTACGATCAATGTCGTCGTTTAAGAGAGCATGGTCACTCGGTTAAAGACACACTCTTTCAGGAAATTGATAGAATGGAAATTAGTAGTCAATTTGGAGAAATCCAAATTCTTATCTTTAAAGATGATTGAAAATTGGCTTTGATACAAATTGAAATGAAGGAGACAGTATTGGAATTTGCAACTATTATAAATATTTAGTCATGTTATCACTATATATGCATTTAAAGAAAAATTACAAAAGTCAAACTTGGAATAACTCCAAATTTGGAAAAGATTTATGAGAAATCTGCAGGTGTCTATCAAGGCAAAATCTTTGAGTCAGTTTGGGATCTGGTTTTGTTGTGTTGCGCAAGTTTTCGGGTACCAATATATAGAAGAATCGGAAACATTTAATAAAGTTTGCACAAAAAAATTGTTTCTCTTCCATCGAAATGCCCAGGTTATATCATCGAAGTGGAAACCTCTCTATAGCCAATTTTGTTTTATTTTTTACTTTTTCCCTGCCCTGCAAATATATTAGCAAGGCACTTAAAATGCCAGATTCCCGACCACCAAAATTATTGGACAATTGTATACTATCTAATAAATTGTATTGGGCAAATTAAACAGGAAAAAAAATTCAAGATATAGAATTAACTTTCTCAGTGATTTAACAGGCGCTTGTATTAGTGTAAAGATACAAAGTCTTTTTAGCATTATCGAAAAGGAATTTACGGGGGAAATGACAAGGGAGCATCGTTTCATAGGCAATATCAACTTCTATATCGTAACAAGCCTGAGTTTCATTTTTCTATAAATAACTTAATGTATACTTATAAAAGTTAGAGATGAGTTATTTAATTTGAATTTCAATGTATGTAGAGAAACAGAGACGTCTTCACGCATGCAATACTTGAAATCGAGAGAAATTTAAAATACTGACCATTTTATTTCAGGATACTCAGGAAATATAGAATCAGATTTTTGGGCAAGCAATAGCAGGATGTTACGATATTTATTCAAATTAACTTAAATAATGAAAAAAATTATTTCTAATTATATTTAATTATGTGAAATGCATTTATTAATATATAAATTGCAAAGTTATGTTTTCATCTACTTCATAGTTTCATTAGTTATTTTAATAATTTTTATAATTACTAGGTTTGAGAAATTTCTCAAGTTATATTATATAATTACGGAGGAGGATGAGGGATTCCGGACGACTGCAGCTACTAAGGCCCTAGCGTCCGAGTCACCAAAACATCAAGTCATTCGGAGGAAAATAAGAAAAAACAAGTTTATATATGCTTGAATATGTCCATCTTCCTTTTGGAATAATTATGTATCAGCTTATAATGCAACATGACTTAGGGTAAATATTGTAAAATAGTTTGATAGTAAAATAGACTATTATAAAGTTTTACCTTTTCTTTTGTATAAATAAGTACATGTTCGTACATTACTATAATATAAACTATTACAGAAGTTAAGTAAATTATTATATTATAATACAGTGTTATGTTAACTCCTGAAGAAGGATTATAACCAAGCAGTTCTATATAAATTTTTTTACAAAATTTGTCAGCAGGGAGTAACAGATATAGAGTAACAGTTACAAAGTCCCTGTCACACTCTTCTGTTTGGGTGAATGTAATGATGATTAGTTAGGCTAGAAAATGTGGATATTTCTATTGTGGCCTCTCTCCCTGTGAGCATATTGTGAAATTCTACTTAATATGGCATCATGAGGGTCTCATTTAAAAGAAAAAAAAAAGCAAAGAGATATATAATAATGCAATGCTAGGAAGGAACATGATAGCAATGGGCAGCCATCTTCCTTTTACATAAAGCTCACATTACATACAGTCTTACATAACCATCAACAACAAGTGCTTCTACGTTCTTCTGTCATTTACATACTTTTTTATTTTTATTTATTTACATAAGTTTTATTTGAGACAAAGTTGGCTGAGCATGATATTTGTTACAGATTTAGTTCTGAAAAAATCCGGCAAGCAGGAGCTGTGTGAACTAAGCAGATTCCCCATGCTTCATTAAGGGAGGACAAATATATATAAAATAGTTAACTATATCTCACAAGGCGGAGAGATAATTAGTGTGACAGCTAAGTTTGCACAAAATAGAGTGGGGGGAGCACTTTCACGTACTCTATTTTAGACAACATTTTACAGGATATAAACGCGATAAAATTGCATTTTACTCCTATAATGTACTTCTAACATATTCCTAACGTAAATAACAGCGAAATTTGTACGATTATAAATTTTGCCACCTACCGAACCACTCGTTTTCCTCTTTCGTCTTGAGACGAAAAATGAATTCTTACTAGGATATACAATGAAAAGCCAAAATACTAAATTTTCTTTAAAATAATAATGAATCATTTTAATAAATAAAATAAATGATAAAAAATCATAATAATAATAAAATATTTAGGGTCATATATTTAGTTTCTCCGATGGATGTAGGATTGGTAAAAATAAGTTGTAATATTTCGAGTCACATCATGAATAGCTTGATCTCCTTACGGGATATTGCTAAAAAATTGCCTAAAAATAGAAAGATATTACAATTTTAAAAACTTCAAAATTTTAAATATTGATTTTAGTTGTGGTATTTAATCCCACGTTAATTTTCTACAATAAATGTAACGGAATAGAAGAAAAAAATCTTACTACCTCAGCTGGGACTCGGACCCGGACTCCAGCTTTCCGGGTTAGCATACTGCAGAGCTCTACACAAACGAGGCTCTAGCTAGATAATTTCTTCGACTCCTCGCACTTTAAGCCGAGTCTAAAACCCCGAGTAATACGAATACATCGTCTTATGCTCCAAGGAGCTAACATTGTCGGCTATTTGTTAGATTCTCGTTTTTTTCCTATATTTCTTTTAAAATGAAATTATCTAGCTAGCCTCGGTGGTGTAATGGTTAGCATAACTGCCCGGAAAGCAGGAGACGCGGGTTTGAGTCCCGGCTGAGATGTAAGCTTCTTCATTCTATTCCCTTGCATTTCTTGTATCTTAAGAATTTTAGTTTTTTTAAAATGCTCAATCCAAATAGCTTTATAGATATAAATATTTCCAAACTTTATAATCCACTCGCTTATGTGATAAATTGGTAAGTTGCTCAGGGAAGGGTGACGTAGGCACAGAGGGGTATCTACTTCGCTCCTCCCTTAGGATAAGATAAGAAGGTTAGTCTCTTCGCTTTTCTAGGAGAGATCGGTGTCCTGCCTCCAAACCCCTGGACTCCATGAGATGTGTTCTATGTCAGCCATCAGGCTCCCCTCGGCGCCTAACTGACAAGTCTTAGCAAGGACAATGCCCTTATTTCCAGTTGCTCCAGAGACTAAATGCGCCAGGCACTTTATGCAGCAATCTGAGCGTTTCGCCTCACGCCGCGATCGTATCAAACGAAAGAATTGTGGAATATTAAAGACACTAAAGTTTAATCATGGATCCTGACAGGAAAATTGGCATCTTACATATGGAAAGCTTGTCCACCTTGAATTTAATGCAATTATTTATATCTCTATGGTATAATTACAGATATTTTTATCTCGTTAACTCATTGCATAACAGCTGTAGTGGCTCTAAATGACAATCACAGCATTGATGTGTGTTGTGGCCATCTTGTTGAAAAAAGGAATTCTGCCAGGCAGATGGCAGAACCAGTGTCGTACACTCAGCATAAACGCATAGAAAATACAAAGAATTTACGTCGAATTGTGTTCAAGACAACAATATTTACTTTACTTCTTTGAAAAAGCTTCATTGTGAACTGAATATCCACGCAATATTGCTCCGTTAACGTTCCCTTTTATTAGGTACGAAAGAATGTTAAAAGTTCTCTTAAAACCACTAAGTGTCATGAAGGGAAGGGCTATCTTTAATTTTCTTTACAGTACTAAACACCCATGGCCTAACTAAACACTTAGCAGGCCCTAATTCTCTATGCATTCCTAACCTTGACGGGACTTGATAATTCAGCACTAATGCTTTGGAAGCATTTAAGCACTTTTTAGCGAATTACAAAGTTACGTAGCTTTTTTTGTCTTTCTCAAGCACACTTTGTCAAAGCTCTACAGGCCAAATTTTTGAATTTTTCTTAAGGAAATTCGGCACCATTATAGCCTTCATTGGTTTCATGATCCCCCCCCCCCCTTGTTTAAATTATCATGTTCAGAATTATGCGAGTTATATTTTCTACACTTTTCTACATTTTATTTACGTTTCTCAATTATGTCCTCAGTCCCTGCTTTCTTCCCAAAGAAGACTGAGTTATTAAGATTTATGTAAGAAAAATAAAAGAAAAGGTTTGAGTTTAAAGATTCATTTTTTACACATGTACCCATGTAGACTATTTTCACAAAAACAAGGAAGCTTACAGTGAAAACAGGGTGAACAGTTTCCCCCATAAAGGAAGTATACAAATATGCATGTGGACATACCAGAAGAGGGTAAGCCTAAGATTCAATGAGGAAAAGTGAATATTTTGATTTACTTTAATAAATGAGTCTTATACTAACACTGAATATTTTATTAAATAATAAAGTAATTATGGTATGTTATCCCACTTTAAATTAACTACAAGAAATTCCCGGCTGAGGTAGTAAGACTTTTTTTTTTGTGGCTCCCTGTACATTTCTTGTAGTTAACTGTATATATTAGTTTCGGGAAAAAATAAATCTTATATGATAGGGGATTATGGATGATATTTTTGGAACCAGCGCATTTTAAAGCATTTGAATCATTACAAAAGTCTCATGTAGAATTTTTTTTTGTCAGACCTGTGTAATTCTCTCGGTTGCTGGACGGTTATAATAACGTCAGGGAATACCGTGAGAAAAACTGATCCGTGTTCCTCTTTCAGGATATAACCCACATGGTTGTCCAGGATAACACACCACAACTTCTTATCTAGGTTAGCCAACCAACCAAACTATTATGGGGACTTTACCCTAAAGTTAATTGTCAAGGCGAATTCAGTGGGCAAGTAAAGGGGAAAGTATTTCCACTCCACGTCCTTCTAGAAATAGAAGAATAATGTAACGAAAAAAAAGTATAAGAAGGATATATTAACTTTCTTATATAAATACACTTTAATTTAATATAAATAACAAATTCGTTCCCAAATCACTATAGTAACAGGTTTTTTCATTAATTTGATTTCTTTAAATATGATTAGGATAGCATACATTTTTTCATTGAGAGAAAAAAATTAAGGTGACTACTACTATTAGATAAAACGTTATTATAAATAAAATAAGTACAGAATGTAATGCAAACTATTAAAAAAAAGTAACTTATTGCTATACTAATTTAAAATCCTTAGAAAATATGAGCCCCCGAAACCAAAAATAAGATGAAGTAGGGGTAGTTTGAAATGCCCTGCTGTAAGCCCCTTGCAATACCTAGAGATATTGTTTTCTTTTACAGAAATTTTAACTGGTAACCATCTAACGTCATCTGTGATCATCAATCAAGAAATTTTTGGTTTACAAGACATCCGAGTGTATTTTTCAAAATGCATCCTTGAATTCTGTGAAATCAGGTGTATTGGCTCAGTTTTAATTTCCATTTGTCCTCATATATATTTGCTCATTGTATGAAAACTTAGCTCTAGGACTTTTTCTCATAATAATAAGATTTGTACGTCCTAAATAAACATTGCGTAAATTTTAACATTTTTTGTTAATGGTGGTGCGTTAACATTTACGCTACCGAGACAAGTCTGATAAGTGGGAATTTAATAACTTATTATTATTGCAAATTAAATTTTATTATTAATTTAACTATACACCATGCCTAGACGATTATAATTAAAACCCTATTAGAATTATATAGAGGCGTTAATTGCCATAAATATATTTTAAATATTAACAGAAAGATGTCCTTTTAAGGAAGCTTTGTCATTATTCTTTTCGGTGGTTTGAATAATTTATTTTTCAAACACTCCTTCAAAGTTCTTTTTTCTGTTTCATCAATAAACCAGACTTTTGAAAGTTTTGAAATTGAAATCGGTCTCGCTTTTCTCTGCAGTTGATATTTTGGAATTTTAAACGTGATACTGTTCTAGTTTTTGTCAATGTTTCCGCGTCGGCATGTTTTGTTTTCGACTATTTGATTCTTGTCTAGCTTCACTTGTCAGATGTTGTCGTCTTCCTCAATCTTATATAGCGATAAAGTAAGGCGATACAGCCCAAAATGAATAACATTTGAACAACTTTACAAACTTGAGAGACCTATCCTGAACCATATCAAGTCCGTGTCTGCGAATCATTTCCTCATTTCCATGTAATAGTTATATTTTTATAATCAGCGAGAGCAAAATTTTGTTTAGTAAACTCAACACAGATTTTTTTAACGATAAAAGTTACGAGTATATTCATAGGAGATTACGCGGCATGGAAAGTCCAAGTACAAGTATTCATCAACCGCTAAACTGAAGAATTCGCTTATACTGACAGACAACAGATTTATTTTTGGCCATTTCTTTGTGATGAGCGGAAATATCCAAGGTATTCATTCAGGAGACAACCATTCCTTATTGGTTACTATTCTTGCTAGCGTGACATTGTAACCCAGCCCTGGGTCTCTGCGACTTATGGCGGGATTGCATGTCGTTTACGAGTAATTATTTATATCGCATTGTATTCCAAGCTCTTACACTTAAGGGTTTCCACAACAGCTTTTCCTCCTGACATGATTTCCTTGTCGATTACCTGCGGTTTTACATGTGTGGTGGGGAGTCCGTGCAAAGAGACGCTTGAAATTAAGTTCCTCTTCATTTTCCTTAAGAGCCGTCATTATCCCGTTGTCGGCATTCCCTCATCTTCGCCTGCATTTTCCTGCTGTAAACAAGGTTCTCGCACACATGAGGTACGCAGTATCAAACCGTATCAAGTACACAATGGTGGAACATATGAGGTCCTTGTTTACAGCAGGAAAATACAGGCCAAGATGAGGGGATCTCGACAAAGGGATAATGAAGGCCATTTTTTTCTTTCTTTTTGGAAGTTTTAAAAGTAATTTTTAACGTGTTTAGAAGCGTTTCGTGTTGAAAAAATCTAACTCAGAATGAGGAAAGAGTGAAACATGACTTATTATAGCTATTTAATCGGCTATCTAACATCTATTATCTATATCTATTCTAGTTTTACTTGTTTTTTTTATAAACTAATTTGAATTAAATTAATTTTTTTTAAGTTATATTACACAATCCATTTCAAAAGAACACCTTTAGTATTTTTATTATTAGATGATTTTAGTTAGGGTTCAGTCACGGTACATCCAAAAACAAAATACAAATTTTTAAAAAATACACTTTTTTAAAATTTGTATTTTTTTTTTTTTTTATCTACCTTGACCGAACCCCAACTAAAATCATCGCATAATAATATCTACGTTCAAAAAACTCTCCATTTGAACTTAAGTATTTCTATTTCAGGCCTTACTCCTCGGACAGTAATATATAACGTATCTTTGATAGTTTTGGATTTATCGCAAAATAATTTTAAAATGGCTAACTAAAAGAACGTCATTATACACAAGCTCAACAATTAGCACCCTGTCAGCAAAGGAGGGGAAGGTAGCATGCAGGTTATCTGGTTTGTTTGTTGTGTCCCAAAAGAACCAATCTCCAGCCATTCCCGCGCAAATGACGTCACATCCCTGCATATTTCCTGGTATGAAAACCAAGAAGTAATGCTACAGAAGAAAGACCGGAGAAACTGTGACCTGAACCATTATTTAATAAGAAATCCATCTGTGTTTGTGTACAAGTGAAAACAGCATAAATCGATAACAGATGCTACTGAGATCATTTACTTTAAATGTTTACTTTAAATGTTTCAGTCCTCGAAAGGATGTAAATAATTGTTGCTCTGTCTAGACATTGACACACTCTCAATACAAGTAAAAAAGGACCTCATACTATATTTTAGCCAAGGCCAGTTGAATTTCCGTTTAAAACGGTTAAAAACGGTTATTTCATCCCTCTAGTCTTACTTTTTGAACGCCAATAAAGATGGTGTTAAACTTTATCTGTGTGTGTGTGTGTGTGTGTGTGTGTGTGTGTGTGTGTGTGTGTGTGTGTGTGTGTGTGTGTGTGTGTGTGT
>KZ807091.1:125863-141616 GCA_000696205.2 Oncopeltus fasciatus
TTTTTTTTTTTTTTTTTTTTTTTTTTTTTTTTTTTTTTTTTTTTTTTTTTTTTTTTTTTTTTTTTTTTTTTTTTTTTTTTTTTTTTTTTTTTTTTTTTTGTTTGCTTTATTGCTTTATCTCCTTTAAATTATTTAGCAAATGTTAGAGAGCTATAAATAATGGTTTTAACATCTATTGCTCAGGGAACACCTATTCTTTGATAAAGGCTTCCCAAGAATGGGAAACCAGCCTGGCAAGTATTTTGAAATAGAAGATATATAAAATATAAACTCTATGTGAAAAGTTAACATATTTTAAATAAGACTGTTTTACATCTAAACATACTTATTAATTATTTTTTATTCCAACCTTATAACACATTATTAAAATTGAAATAATAATGCAAATGGTTGTGAATTTATTATTTAAATGCAAGGAGAGAAACCTCACATACCTTGAGTAGGACCCTAATTTTTCTTGTGACAACTATGTTTCTTCTTATCTAAAAAAGTGACGAAATATCAAGTAAATGAGTAGCATTATTTGGGTGTATTGACTTTATAGATTTAAATTCTACATTTCTGACTTTTAAAAGAAATTAAAATTGATTCCATAATATTAATTTAATAACATTCAGCCTATTTAAGGCCAAATTTTTTAAAAGAGTGAGATCAGTATGTAAGGTAGGTATAATTTTGGCTTGATTTTCTACATATTATTGCTATTGAAATTTTTCTGTAATGATTCTGTTTACAGTTGACACTTCATAGCCATTACTTTTAGCAATTTGCTATATTCTTCTTCTTATTTTTTATTATATTTTTTATGCTCTGAAGAAGGATTTCATTTTATCATGGACGTAATTACAGTGCTTCTTCATCTATTTCAAACAGTATATATAAACAATGTTTTGCTAAATTTAATTTTAAAAAATATAAGGTAGAATTAAAATAAAATTCCTGAAAGAATACTTACAAAATGCAATAAAATTCTGAGTATATGATAATGGAATGAAGAACTTAAGAGAAAAAAGTGTTCCCTTTTAATATAAAATGAATAAGAGAGAACCAACCGCTAATTTGAAATTGTTATTAAATCCTGTTGAATATGTTGAAATACTTTGGCTAGCTGTGTATTAATTTAAACTCAATGAATGCATAAAAATAACTAAAAACTTATAACCACTAATTCTTTATTGTCACTCAAGTTGCACAAGATTAAGATAGTAATGTGCTTATTAAATTATTTTAGCCAGGCCGGAAATTTAAAAAAAAAAAAAAAAAATTAAGGAGGATTTCAGTTTTTTTTTTTTTTTTTTTTTTTTTTAACATTGAATTTTAATCAAAATCAGGCATTACAAAAATACTCTTATCTTACTGAAAAAATATATAGTACAAACTTCATAAAAACTCAGATAAGTGAGCCCTCTAAATACATAATGTATATAGTAATAATCTTATTATTATATCAAATATTACAGAAATATAATCAATAGCGTTCAAGGGAAACATTTGTTGTTTGGCCAATAGTCATAAATGAAACCACACAGAAGACAAAATTTGGTTAACCTAAAAATTTCAAGTTTTTCAAGCAATATTCAGAAGCAATTTGCTCGTGATAATTGAAGTCTTATACAGTTCCGATAGATTGCTTATTTATTTAAGTCTAATACTGAAAAGAAACATATGATGTCACAAAAGCTTTATAGAAATATAACAGATTCGAACTGTCACTATTTTGATGACATTGTTAATATTTTATACCATACTACATAAGTCTCCCGAACATTGTAAAAGAAAAAAATAAGGTAATAACAAAGACAAATGTGAATGAAGAACCATCTGTTATCAAAATCATTAAAATAAAATTTCAAGAACAGTACGATATAGAAAATCAAGCCAAAACTGCACCCATCGCAGATTTCTCCTATGTTCATAATGAAACAGAGACTACTATGCACTGTAGATCTCATTCTAAATGCCTCTCTGTTCCCATTATTTTATATTTCAAGGTATATTTTCTTTGCTGCAGTTCCTAAGCATGGGAGAAATATATGTGAGGTAGGTGCAGTTTTGGCTTGATTTTCTGCTTTCTATCGTTCTTAAAATTGTATTTTAATGATTTTGAAAGGAGATGGCTCTAATAGTGAATATCTTAAGTTTTTAATTATTTATTTATATATGAGTCAATTACTATTTATTTTATTTTTCTAAGTTGAATATATCTGTAGAAATCAGATTATAATTGAATAATTAAGTAGAGATAATAATTCGATTAGTAATAAATATGACTTCAAATTAAGAATAGTTTGTATTTTTAGCTGTATATATTTATAAATAATAATTTATTCAGATAAGTGAGACAATTATTCCTTTCTTTGGTAAAATAATTGAAAATATATAAGATTCCAAATGACAAAAATTTGTAGGTGTGGATGAAATTTTTAGACCTATTCTCTGAGGGAAATTAAACAGTTGATACTATGAGGAATTAAATGAGCTGTGAAAAAAAGCAATTTAGTCTAAAGAGCTTTAGTGGAGTTTTTAAAAAACTTATCACATGAAGGTAAATTTTAAAAATATATATTCCTAATTTTTAACAATATTTGTGATTGTATTATTATAATACATACATCAATAGAAAGACAATTTCAAAATAAAAATATTTTTAGTACGGCACATAGGAGCAGTTTAAATAAGCAAATTTCTGAGTTCATTTTGTTCAAAACAATGATAAACACATGTATGTATACAAAAAGCCACTGATGATAATTGAAATTGACCTAAATAAATAAATCTGTGAACCATGGTTCACATATCTATGTCAAGAAATTCATTAATTTTTCAGAAAAATAAGCACACTTATAAGAAATAATTCTTTAAAATATGAATAAAACAAAAAAATAGCTAGACATAAGCAGAATACAAAAAAGCATTAACTACCTAGGATGATGCTTGAAGTAGAAAATAAGGGGTGATTGAGAAGACTCTGAGTGAAAGAAACATCAGAAGTGTGAGGATCTGTGAGCCAGTACCAAGCCCCGATGGCAGTACATGTAGTTATAATACCCAATATTACTGAAAAACAGACACATATAATGACATAGAGAAGCTGAAAATTATTTGAAAGATATATCCATGTTGTATGAATACAAACTAAATGTTTAAGGTTTCTACTCACTCCTCCAACGCAGTGTCGCAGGTTGAAGGCAGGATATAACTTCTGTCAACCTCCTTTCAAATGCTTTGAGATCTATAGGAAAATTATATACAAGATAACATTTAAAAAATTTTAAGAAAATAGTAATTCAACAATTCTTTCATAAACTTGAAAAACCAAGTGGATGACAAACACTCATTTAGACAAATTATTATCAGACAAATAAGACTAATCTATGTATTTTAAAAAAAAGATTACCCTCGCAAGCAGCCTGTTCTAAAGACATTTTCTCATAATCTTGTTACTTCAGGCGAGTTGTTTAGTTATCAACTGACGTAACGAGGAAGGTAATTCAGTGTAAGGTTATGTTTCCATACAACCACATTTTGCCGAACAAGTTTGCGTTGAGTTCCTAAGTGTATTTGTACATATTAATTTATGATTTTCTTAATAATCAGCGATCTTTAATAAAAGTGAAATAAAATGTTTAAGAAATTCGATGAGAAGGAAAGCATCTCGTCCACGCAACAGTTGAAATCATCGGTACAGAAGGGAATCCGAAACAAGCTGCTGGAGCAGTTTCCGAAGATTGAGGATTTCCTTGACGGTATACTTCCTAAAAAGGACACTTTCCGACTTCTCAAGTGCCATGAACACATCGAGATCATCGTGAGTACCAGCGGAGAATTATTATTTTTTAGACAGAGGGATGGCCCCTGGCTACCAACGCTCAGGCTTTTGCACAAATACCCCTTCTTATTGCCCTTTGAACAAGTGGACAAAGGCGCTATTCGCTTCGTTTTGAGTGGTGCAAACATAATGTGCCCAGGCCTAACTTCTCCTGGAGCAAAAATGACTCCAGCTCCAAAAGGTACTATAGTTGCAGTAATGGCAGAGGGGAAACAACATGCCCTAGCTATTGGTATCACTTCAATGTCTACTGAAGATATAGCTAAAGTGAATAAAGGAATAGGCATAGAGAACTGTCACTATTTAAATGATGGTTTGTGGCAAATGAAAGTGTTCAAGTGAGAGTACTGACTGACCTTTATGAACTTCAGTGCCTAATCACTTATGTTTCTAATGTTTTCACTCCTTACTGTGTTTTTAAATGAATAAATGAAGTGTATCTTATTGAATAAATTTGTTACTGAGGAAAAGTATTTAATGCATTTACAGTGACTTGCTTATTTGAATCCTATTTAAAAGAAACATGTCATGTTTAGAAGAAATTATTATTTTTAGAATTACTATTCTGAGTGGTTTCATAAAATCTACATTTTTTTTTTTTGTTGTTGGAAAGCATGTTAAATCAGTGCAAACATTTAAAACTTATTTGAATATTTACTTTCTTTAGCGTTTATAAGAATTTTAATGGTAATAGCTTTATAATAGAGGCTTTATTTATATTTTTTTGTGTGTGTGTGTATTGTTATATATTTTGTTGCTAACTTAGCAATTTGGCATTTGTATGATGACCCTTTTGAACCAATATATTGGCAAATTATTCCTTCTTACAGTGAAAGTATCTTTCCACATTCAGATTTAGTGAAATATAAGGATATTTCTCACTAGGTTTTAAAAGTGGTCTGGTGGTTAAGATACTGAACTTTTGAGCTGAAGATTCATTGCTTACAGTCCACTGTGTTTTTCTTTCTTTCTGTGCTTCTGTTTGTAATGCCCCATCCTAATTAGGTACATTCTTCATTGAATAAGAAAAAATCAGGCAGGAGAACAGTATGTTTACCACTAGTACGTCAAGAATGAATACTTGTTTAACATGTATTTTCCCCCCTGGGCCTATTTGGCCTGTAACGGTGCTAATTTTTTTTTTTTTTTTTTTTTTTTTTTTTTTACCCCCACTAAATTTGGAATGTTGAGAGACCTCTTCACTATCTAAAGTAGAAAATACTTTCTTTTTTTTTTCCAGTCCTCTAGGTGGCTTGTACTATAAGCGTGTTATTTGAGAGATCTAAACTAACACAGTAAGTTAGTATACAAATTTTGTCAACATTTCCTCACTCACCTGTTGCGCTACTGCATACTATTTATAGTAATATACATTATGCTTCATAAGAATTCAGACAGAGGCCATTCCACCAAAAATAATTTTTATGTTTGGAGGATAAATCCCCTTCTGGAAGGTTACTCTGTCTAGATCAAATCTACCATTTAATTGATAGGCAAAACTATACTCAAGAGTCAAAGGTTAAGTTGTTTTTATTTACCTAGATAAATCTGACTGTAATACTATTTAATAAGTTTGACTATAGTACTATTTATATTTTATACATATACATATTGTATGCTAAGTGTTTTATGTGGTTTTACTTTCTAGGATTCAAAAGCTCTAGTTGCCTGCACTTTGAGTTGTTTTTCTAATTTTAGGACAGCTGACTAATTGTTGCAATTAGGTTATCACCTGAAACTAAGGGGTAGCCCAAAGTTTAAAATTTTGGTATGAGATTGCCTAGGGAACTGCTAAATTACCAGCTGTTAGCCTCGAACACTTTTATGGAATAGCCATGGAACATTAACTGTCAGGTTTCCTTTCTTCAAGGGAGTTTGCTAAATTAAAACTATAACAATAGTTAAACACTCGGCTATATAATGAAGATATGGTCCTATAAAAAAGACGATCTTATAACATTCTTTAAAAACAAAAACAAAAAAAAACCTCCCTTTCTGGATGTTAATTTAGCTTTTACTGTAAAAGAATTACACTTTAGAATATTTCCTCACATCATAACTTAACTAAATCAATGGCTAGACTCGATTCAAACAGTTCCCGAGAGTTACAATCCAAAATAATGGAAATTTTAAGTATTTCATTTACTCTACTAAAATTTTTGCATCAAAATTATATTGCTTAGATGTGTGATTCCATTTTGTAATGAAGACTATTCTGCTAAATACGGCATTTATTTAATGAGAACAGGTATATATAGTATATAGTGAGGGAAATTATGATAATATTGAGTATGTTTTTTTTTTTTTTTTGTAAATTTCTAATAGTTCCTAATTCATGTACTTCTACTACAATAATTAAAGAATGTTTTAGGTGGTGAAAAAGAAATAATTACAAATGGATATTTTTTGACCTTAGCTATTATTAATAGATTTTTTTGTTGGGGTTTGGTCCAGGTAGACCAAAAAAATACAATTTAAAAAAATGTGTATTTTTTTAATTATCTGCTCACGTTTCCGCTTACAATGAAATCCATCTTCAGGGCTATCATGAAGGCGAGAGATGATGTTGTGTCACTTGGATCCCATATTCATCTCTCAGTCATGAACATTTTCTTTTTTTTTTTATTACAAAATAACTAAATATTTTTGACATCTGTATCATGCATGTTTTTTTATTTTATAGTTTTAGCCTCCCTTTCAATCACTTAGAGTCATGGAGGAAGGGGCTTGTACTCGCTTCGGCGGTACATATACTAAAATTGGAGGTAGGGGCTATCTGCAGGCCCCCCCCCCATTCTAAACATCCATGGCTCAGGACAAGCTTTTATTTATAAATAAAAGATTGCCCTGGATGGGATTTAAACTCGCAGCATCAAGATTGCGAGACTCAAACGGATCCCTGAACTACCATGGCACCCCAACATGAAACTTTCTTTACTCCTGTATAGAAAAAATAAACTATTTCATTATTAGATGATTTTAGTTGGGATTCAGTCAAAGTAGATCCAAAAAAAAAAAAAAAAATACAAATTTAACAAAAGTGTATTTTTTTTAAAGATTATCTGCCGTTATTTTTTTTTTTTTAAGATTATCTTGGCAGATAATCTTTAAAAAAATACACTTTTGTTAAATTTGTATTTTGGGGGGGGGGGATCTACCTTGACCGAATCCCAACTAAAATCATCTAATAATAATAATAATATCTACGGTCAAAAAACTCTCCATTTGAATAGAAACTATTTCATTGTTAAGTTCCTGTAGTAGCAATGTGTGGGATCTCATTCACCTTTGTCGGCTCAGCTGGAGCCAACAGTTTTCTCAGCACTCGATTCTGGAGCAATCCTCTCTTTTCTTACAATATTAGGGGTGCTGCATAGAACATGTTTCACTGACCCATTTGAACAATTGTATTATATATTTAGTCTTAATTTAATGAATAAATTTATCAATAAAGAACATTTGTGACTACTTTGTCAGCATTAAGTTCACATTTCAAACAAAAGTAAATTTTAATTTTTAAAAACAAAATTTATTAATATTGCATTGTAGCAACTGTAGTTTTGTTAACTGTAGGGCAAGAGCAAACTCATTTTTCTGAGGGTTGTCCTGAAATATTAATTCAATAGAAAGACATCATTTTGGGAAATTTCTTAGATTACACTGCTCCTGTATAACAGACTTTTTATTATTAGCCAGTCCATAAGTAATAGATTGATTTTCTTATGATTTATGTTGGAGAATTATCTGTTTGCCATATTTTCTAATGGCATTTGAAGCTAAAAAATTACTTCTAGCAATACAAACTTTAGTACTGTAATTGATTAATTTACATCTTGAATAAAAACTGATTTTCAAAAATGAATAACCCGGCTGTTGGTATTTTTGACCCATGGTAACTAAAAGTTTAGATCTCTTAAATAATAATTTGAATGTTTTTTGTATAATGTAAATTACAGCTACAGATTATGAAAATTTTTAATAAGATAGAGGTGTGCAACCCCAATTGTAATAATGTGAATTTGATGAGAGCAAAAAATATTTGTGAATGATTTCAATTTTGCTCCTCAGAATTTTCATGTTTCTGTTTCCCATTCAATTAATGTAGAGTATGTGTGCATATATATATATATATGCACACAGACACACTCATAATTCTAAGGATATGTTTGTATTTCTTAAACCATTGAATTACATTGTCCAATTTGTTTAGTTCAGAAAAGAGGTCACATTAAAGATTTCCTGCAGGTTTGCTGGACATTAAGTACATCAATTGTCGTATATGGTCAGAAAAGAGTTCTGATTATGTGAACTTTTTCATACTTTTTATATGAAAAAGTTCACATAATTCATTCTTTAATGACAAAATTTCAGCTTGCCATCTTCAGGGCTGATGATCATGATTCGTTTTTGTATTACTGAGTTCAATATAGTGTGGAAGTCAAGAGATCCAGAATGCGTAAGTATTTTTGAAGGGAAAATGAAATAATAAAAAACAACTGTCTATTAAAAGTGCAAAGTTCCATTTATTTACAAACTTCAAGAAAAAATAAGATAAATAATTTTATGGGTGGTAATAAATCCGTTTGATTAAGGAATGAATTAATTTAAAATATACGATTTAATATTTATCAATGAACCAAATTGATGACTAAAACTTGCAATCAGATCCATTATTAACTCATTTATTTGCTTAAGTGCCATTATTCACACGAATATTCATGTGACACAAGACATTCTAAGAATTATAATTTAAAAAATGTAAACTTGGGTTCAAGTGATTTAATTAAGATCCCTAATTCAAAAATATAAAAATTGATAATAAAAAAAACTAAATATTTTAAATCTTTATTCCATGTTCATTACATTTACATATTTTCAAATAAAAGCATTTTATGAATTCCTGAGATATTTTAAAAATTAGCTTCCTATATTTTGTTAATATGTTAGTTGGCATTATTTTTCTAAATTTCACATTTAGATTAAAAAATCAACTTATAAATTTAAAAAATATTGTTGTTAAAGAAAGTTGGAGCACTTAAAAAAAAAAAAAAAAATACCAGAAATGTCATAATAGATTGTGATTTTGAGTTATAGTGAAATAACTTTAAGAACACTAATTTACAAAAAACTGAAGACTTGGGTTTTTAAAAATCTTTTACTTCCATTAATCTTTCAAACATAAAATTTGACCAAAATTGATATTTTAAGAGTAGAAAATACGATCTCCTAAAAAACAAATACAATTAGTCTATATTAAATCTCAAATTTTAAAAAGCTTCAGACATTTTCAAATATTTCGGAGCAAGATGTCCAGGTCCTGGATCATGTTAGTTATATTTCTTTCAAATATAAACAAAATCAAATTCAATCCATGATTTTGTTTATGTATTGCATTTTAGAGATATTATTTATGACTGGATGCAAATAAACTTGAATTGAAAAGAAACTCGAGACACTAAAGCCCTACTGTGATTGGGAAGAGTACAAGTTCCAGAGAGAGATCCTAGAGTCAGAGGATCCAGCAGTAAGCACTCCAGTGCTACTAATGAAGGTAGCAGTGAGTATAGGAGCAGTATGATGTGTAAGAACTGCAAGGAGCTTTAAACTCTTCATTGAGAAATATCGAATCCGCCCATCCCAACAGCCCAAAACACACAGCGTACCTTCCTTATTTAATGTTACACTACCCACACCCCCATTGGTTATACTGCCTTCTTTCAGTTTAACAATTGACTGAGATTCTTGATCTATTTTGAATTTGTAAAATATGTGTGAATTTGAACCAATGATGCCTTCTTGGGTCTGATCACAGCAGTCCATGGCCATGGGACAATCAGATGAAAATTTATTTGACGTGATTTTTTTCAGCCTATCATTAAATAGATATATATCACCTGCTTCATAAGCTGTAAGGAGACAGTCAGGTTTAATTTTTTTTAAACACATTACTTGTCCAAGATTTTTGTTACCTTCCACTAAAATTTCCTTATCTTCTTGTATAACATATTTTCTTATTCTACTCTCCTGATCTGGTAAGAAAATGATATTATTAGAAATAACCATTGGACAAAACCCATAATAATCATTTAATAAACTTTTCTTCAATTTCCATTCATTATTTTCTTCCACCCAGAACTTGATGTTTCCACCTTTCTCTTGAGTGGCAAACCTTGATTCGCTTTTAAGAGAAATGCACTGAATACTTAGAATAGCATCTTCTCCCACTTTATGTACTGTCAGTTCTCTATGAGTCTAAAAAAAAAATATATATATTAAAAGATTTTTTAAACTTATTTAACCTCCCTTTCAACCATCATGGAGTGAGGTGAGGGACTATTTACAGGTAGCCACTATATTCTGAACATCCATGACTTGCCAACTTTAATTTATCAATAAAAGCTTACCCAGGGTGGGATTTGAAGAAATTACGAGATCTGTATGGATTCATTTACATACATCTATCCCAGTGCCTCAAAAAGTGAAAGAATAAAGAGATAACAAAATAGTTTTTTCAAAGAATTTTAAAAACTCAAGATTATGTAAATTACTCTTAAAATGAAGAAAAACCAATAAGACTTACTCTCTTAGGCTCTCTTGAGGTCTTGGCTATTCTAAAATCTGCAGTAACTGCAGCAGAATTTTATAACCAGAGCTATAATATTGATGACATGACTGAATGTGTTTAGGATGTGAATGATAGGTTACATAGTCACAATTACTTCATTTAAATTTGCCTACAGTTTAGTAAATAAGTTTATTCTTAAAAAACAAAACAATTTTGATTGAAATTTACAGAGAGGGAATGAAAAATACAATATTTGTTTTGTGATTTTAAGAAAGTTCTGAATTTTTTGTAATAGAAATGAATCCAATAATTTTGTAGTCAATTTATGGTTACGAAAGAATGATATAGTTACAATATTAGCAATTTTAAAAAACTCACTATGAAGTCATTCATATAATTGAATTCTATTGACACACAATAGAAATTAAAAATACTATTTTCCAAAAATTAATTGATCTAAAGAAGAGAATTGGAGAAGTGAGTTAAAAAGATTATTTTCAAATAAATTTACCTGTAGGTTCCAAACATGAATCTTTCCTGAGCTTGTGCCAGCATATAATAATTCCAGTTCATTCCTTATAAATGGAAGCAAGCTGTGAACACTTGACATACAACCTCGAAATGTATATAGAGGTTCTGGAGGGCTTTTTGCCATCTAAAAAAATAAATAAATAATACAATCCCCATCAAGAAAATCCATGATAAATTTTTCATTTGAAAAATAAGAAAATACAGAATAAAAAATTATTTATTTTTCACTGCATACTGCAAAATCTCCTATTTTGTTATCCGTTTGTTTGTTAATAATAAGAAAAACAACCTTTGTTCCTACTACATATTATTGATAAGCTCAAACGCTTTTGGCTGCACAATAGCCATTTTGAGGAGCTGCAATGAAAGATGAATACTTTTCACCTCTGAGACACAAACAATTCATAAGTAAAATATAACACAAAAAAATTAACAAGTAATAAAATTGTATATATGGAATATATCAGTATAAAATAATTAAAAAACAGAAATGTATAGTTATTAGAGGTTTTTGTTAGGGTTTCGGTAAAGGAGATCCAAAAAAATTTTTTTTTCAAATGTGTATTATTTAAATTATCTGCCAATGTTTTGGCTTACTTTGTAAGCCATCTCCCGGGCTGTTGAAGTACAATGTCATAAGAATGTTGCAGCGGCTCTACTATGGTGCTTTTCTAATGGAACCCAGCATTCACTGGCATAGAGAAAGGTAATTAGGTGTGAAGCTTTAAATACATGTAGATGAAGATTGTTATCTGCATCATCCACAAACATTCTCACCACATTGATCCATAAGTGATAGTAAATATTGTTGGCCTTTTTGTTAGGACTGCTCATGATGTAGCTTCCCTTCTCTACTGATCACAATCCAAAGGTAGGTGTACTCTTCTGTTTCTTCTAGAATTTTCCTTTGCAGTGGATCATTACATTTTGAAAAAATAATAATAACCTAGTATTTCCTGAAGTTTCTTCTTTTTTAAGCTCAGCATTCCATTCAGTGAAGAGCTTCCTGAAGAGCATCATTTGAGTTGGTAATGAGGATTATATCAGCCATATTTGATTCCATCATCCATTAAGTTACTTCTTAGACAAGGCACTCATATTCCATTTGGCCACATTTGTTCACCTCCTTCTATTCTTACAGATTTTAAAAATCTTATCCATGATTATTATGACTAAGACTATCTTCAGATTATTATGACTAAGACCCCTCTTCTGAAGAAGAGAACTTTAAGAATTATTTGCCACTAATTCTGCCTATATCTTTTATACAGAAAAATTGGCATATATGAACTCTGCTGAGATATTCTTAGTGAATAGAACCACCCAACTTCCATGATTGGGAACTAGTTTCTATAAAATGCATGGTAGAGATTATTGCCTTGCACCTTTGATTTTTCTATAATAATACTGAGCAAGAAGATATGGTCTGCTGTTGGTATCTATAGTTTATAGACCACCTGAACAAAGGAAATATATCTGTAGTTGCCACATGCACTTGAGTTTCCTTTCTTGTAAATAGGAATGATGTTATGTTCACTTTTCTTGAGTATAACCTTAAAAGAGAAAATATTTCTTGAATAGTTCTTGAAGATCTTCTGAATCTCAAAACATTCAAACTTAATAAGCTTGGGGGGAACACCAGTTCCCCTGTTACGCCATATTTTTTACTACCAGGGAGATATTCTCTACTCAGATCACACCATTAGTTTTTCGCTCCAGCTTCCTGTGTATTAGCTAAATTTTTCTCAATTTTACAAAAGAATATTTTTAGTGCCGCATATGGCTTCAGCTGTCATCAGAATGACATTCTTAATTTGTCCATATCCAGTTGACATTTCCTTTTATTAAGATGTTTTGGAGTTCCTCATACAGAACTCGCATTGCTTTCTAATCTGATGTTAGTAGCTTTGTAATGTTGATTCTCAGGTATACTTCAAGTTGTTCTTTCTGGGGTGAAGTATTTGTGTCTCCTATTAATAGCAGAAGGTCTAATCTGAGTTCTACCTCCCTCCTACCCAGAAATTATCTTTACATTATTGAAATTTCTTTCTTAAATTATCAATTATGCTATTAATATTTCTTTCTTCTACAGTGAAGGTGATTTTGTGGACCAGTTTATAAGGGAATGAAGAATTTCCAATGAGACAAGAAAGTCAAAGTGTCACTTGCCATTTTTATTATAAATGTACTAAACTCTATGTTTGCCCATCACCTTGAACATTGATATGGTCTCTTGGAGTTCTAGCATTGAAGTTACCTATTATGAAGATTACTCTGCTCTAGTTTTGTACTTTAATGACTTCTTATTTTAAATCTACATAACATTGTTCCAAGGAATACAGCATACTTGGTTGGAGCATATACAAAGGGTACTACAAAAGTTTTTCACTCAATAGAAAGACCCAGGCTGCAAGTTACAGCATGTTCAGACATATCCATGTGGCATAGTAGAGAGTAACACAGCCCAGAGGTGTGTTGCTTAACTATGCAACACCTCTGAGCTTAGTTGTTCATAGTCAGTGACAGATGAAAGTGTGTATTATAGCATCATGGTCCTTTTACATTAACTGTAGTAAGGGCAGTTTTGAGATATAATTTTGTAAGTGGCTAAACGTTGATCAATGCTTCGAAGAAATGAAATATTTGAATATTGACTAATGGTTGCCCACTGCGTACAACTATATTCTGATAGTACAGAGAATTTTAATGGAACAATTTCATGGGTTGCTCAGAGAGAAGGAAGGTTGCAAATATTGGTGAAAGCTGAAAACATTCCTACCATAGACAAAATTAACCATGAAGACTGGCATGGGACACATCAAAGAAATAGAAAATATAAATAAGGGTGTTAATTAATATAAATCCTCGATATATCCGTAAGAACAACCAACTATACTAGACAGGAGACCAACCAAAGTATTACTAGAAGGAGAAAGTAGAAGAGATGGATTCAAATACTGGGCATGCCAGAGGAACATCTAGTTTGCTTATACATGTAAAAGACTCATAATATAAATGAAAATGTATTATTATTAAGTTTTTGGAAAAATTGTAAAAAACAACTTTGATTTTATATACTTGAAAATTTTTGTATCTCCTAATTATTTGTATGAAAATAAACTCCTTATGTAGTTATCCATCTAAAAAAAAAAAATAAATTAAAATACTAATAATTCAGTGGTCCTTCCCATCAGTAATTTTTTTTTTTTTTTTTTTTTTTTTTTGTCAAATATGGAAACTTAATTCTATATTTGGGACAAACCGTATTACAAATTTACAAAATTAAATTTTGTATTACAAACCGTTCAATGAAATTGACTGATATCGACTATTTTATACGTATGAAGAATCCAATGTCGTCAGTTTGTACAATCAAATTAAATAATCGCCCATGTCTTTGATGCTACTATTTTTATAAATAAAAAAACCAGTAATGTAACGTTGTATATTGTAATTTTATTTAATCTTTATATAAAGGGCAAAAAAAGGAAAGAATTTTTAATGTGAGTAGAGGATGTGCGCATCTCTCATTCCCTTTAGCGCGACGGACTTCCATGTGCTTGTATGTCCTGTGTCGACCCTTGGTGTGCAAGATTGATGAGGCAGGCAAACACGGGTACAGACATGCGACGGACATCTTGATTGCACGCACTTCAACCCCTACACATTATCTTAATACTGTCCAAAGTTCAGTGTCCTCTGCTTTTGCAGAAGGGTTCAGTCCAGCTACCACTCCTGAAGAGAACACATCCCTCTGCAACTCACAGGGAAGTACTCTCTCTTTTTATTTTTGTTATTATAGTATCTTTCATTTTTATTGTTTACTTTGAAGTCAATTGAAAATAGAAGTTTGCTGTTTTTAAGCATCAAGTAATTAATACGTTTTGTGGTTCCTTCAAACCAATATCCCTATTTCTGATTCTCTGGGAGTCCATATTTGCACGAACTCTTTAAACAGACAGAATCTCCAGGAAATAAGAAATATATTATAAAAGGTTGTTTTAAAAGAGCTACAAAATTTCAAAAAGGGGGGGTCGCAAAATGACAAATATATGATACTGATTTAATTCGTCCTAATTATACAGTTGTAAATTACATGCACATGAAAGAAATTAATACGAAGTCAAGATTATTCAAGCTAGGAAGCAATTTTTTTTTTTTTTTTTTTTTTATCGATATAACAAACACTTTTACATATTTTTCTTTAATTGCCCCTTCTATCACTAAGGGTAATGATTTGAGGAGATACTTACAGATAGTCGCCCTATTTTAAACACCCATGGGATCTGGAAAAGATTTTATTAGAATGCCCATGACGGGCTATTGAACCTTTAGTACCAGGATTAAGTAACTCAAAAGCTTCTTTTTGGCTAAGCCGTTGTCCCGAGTATCTCCGTAAACTCTATTTATCTTATCTTTATTGACTCTTGCAAAAATAGGCAGGGCAAAAAAAATTAAGTAAAAACACACCAGAATATTGTGGATATTATTTTGCCCCCTGGCCAATAATAATATCTCCTGGCAGAAATCCTCACCAATTCTGCAGAAGTTTCTTGATGGCCCACCAAAATCAACCATGTAATCTTTATAAAGTTTAAATGTCTATTGAAACATTATATATTTCAACAATTCCATTTTACTTTAAACAGCAGTGCAAATTTTTTTTTTTTTAATCCCACTACTTTGTTTCACTCATAGAAAATTTTACATTCTATAACAGATATAAAAAGTTAATTGACCACGATTTACTTTTCTTTGATTGAAGGCAAACCAAGATGTTTCTAAAGTAATTGCAATTGTATATATCTATATATATATTTTCTTTTTT
>KZ807091.1:152314-163059 GCA_000696205.2 Oncopeltus fasciatus
TTTTTTTTTTTTTTTTTTTTTTTTTTTTTTTTTTTTTTTTTTTTTTTTTTTTTTTTTTTTTAATATTTCTATTTAAGTGATTCTGCTACATTTTTTTAATCACATAAGGAAATATATTATTTAAATATAACATTAAATATTACTTAAAAATCTAATTCATATTGGTTATTTTAAATTACTTGTATTGTATTGTACTTGTTTTATATAGTATTAATTCATCTTTCCTTTTTTGTTTAAATAATAAAATAAATCATACAAACTTTTAATTTAAAGGGTGTTTAAAATATGTTTACTTTGTACAAATATTATTAATATTACATGATCAGAATTGACATTACATTTCAATATTATTGATTTAATAAATCATAAAAATTAGTCATATGCAAGTGCCTGCTGAGTAGATAAATATTCGAACAATTATTTTTAATTTAATTTCATCATGCTCCTGCTGAATTACTTATATTTAATTTTGTGAGTGTGCTTTCAAATTTAATTAATAATAGCACCAGAAATTTTATCAGTAATTGATAGGATAAAAATAAAATAAAAATATATAATGGCACTTAAGAGTAAGGAAGGGAAGGTAGTTGAGCGGTTATGATATGCAGATTTATTTTGCTTTTATAAATAATAATGTGTGGGGAGTTTAATAAGTTATCTAACTCGTCCCGGTGGTGCAAGTGGTAGCATACTGGCCCGGAAAGCAGGAGATCCAGGTTTGATTCCTGGCTGGGACAGATAGATTTTTGATTCTATTCTCTCGCATTAATTGTTTAGAGTTATTTAGCTTATCTGCTATGGCCTAGAAGATTCTTCGTGTGGTGCAGGTAATGCCCAGCCCAAATTGGGACCTAATTTACATTGAAGGTAAAAATTTAGTTGTAGGAACTGAGTACTCAAGTATGTCACAGTGAGCATTGACATACCTTCCCCAGTATGACATTCATAAACATGGAGTTAACATATATCCCTCCAGGGCCTTCAAGACTTATACAAGAGTGGTTATTTATTATCATTTACATGGGCTATAAACAATACTTATTTAAGTATTTCTCTATGTATGACGGAACTGATCTAGATGCGACGTTTACTAGAATTTTGCCCGTTGACTCAAATCCTATTCGGTGACCTTTTTTGTAAACGAAATACAACTTAATTGAAAAAAAGTTTATAGTTAAAGTTTTCGTTGGTCAGCATAAGCCCAGAAGAATTAAGTACGGCCCCATCTACCTGTTAGGAAACCCCATACTTGTGTTAGATTTCCCCTAAGTACCCCCTATTTCAGTCCCTCTCATGGGGTTCAACGATTCTCCACTTGCGTCTAATTTTGACTTAAGA
Organism: Oncopeltus fasciatus; assembly: GCA_000696205.2. NCBI lineage: Eukaryota > Metazoa > Arthropoda > Insecta > Hemiptera > Lygaeidae > Oncopeltus > Oncopeltus fasciatus. Next base: position 153,653 of record KZ807091.1, read on the forward strand.
ACCTGAACAGTCAGATAAGTCAAAAACTGATAGGGCTTGAACCTTTGTCCATTGACCCTCGAAGCTAAGGGAAAGACGGATCTGAAAAATTGTCAAGATCATCGTTACCATTTGAAATACAAAATATTTATTGAGTGTAATAGAGATACATTTGTCTGGCATTTACGTTCTGTAATATTCTTCCGAAAAACGAATTTTTAAAGACATCCATAAACTAAATTTAAGAAATCCCTTCCCCCCTTACGGGGTGTCTGTAAATGAAAGCGATTTCTGTGTTCATTAATAACTTAAATCTGTTGAAAGGCAAAAGGGGAATTTCAAGAAGACCAGTTTGGAAAATTTGCTATGTATTCGTTTTTATTTGGGCAACGAAAAAAAAAAACACAACAGGTGCAAAATGTAATTTTCTAATCTTAATATTTTATAATTGTTACTAAAAACCCTTACTTATATTTTTACGAATGTAACTTTGAAGGTTGATCACTTCCCCCTCCCTCTTTTCCGGGCAGTCTAGAGCCAGCCTCCGACGTTTTATACTCATTGCTCTCCTCAGGCTATGAGGAAATGAGTAATTCATTCTTATATATATTTCCATCTTTATGAAAACTCCTGCTTGAAGTATTTTTAAAGAAATATAGTTAATTTATGGCAAGAATTCTTAAGATTGGTGAGGCTACAGGGAATAATGAATTCATCAGAATCTTTATTCCCCCTGCTTATAATCAACTTATTTCTTGGCTGACAAATCATATAACATATGATGACATTTGATACAACAAAATTTAATATCCAATGGATGAAGTTTTATTTTAAATTAATCCATGGAAATATTAATTTTAATTAACACAACACTCATACTTTAAACAATGTTTACCACAAATGATGACTCACTGACTGCAGTGGTAAGTTTTTCATATATAGTGTTGTAAAAAAAAAAAAAAAAATGTCCGTCACGGAGGATCTGCGTAATCTAAGCAGATTTCCCTATAGTTTCATTAAACATGTTTGTAAATGATGAGGGAACAATGAGCGTAAAAAGTATGACAACTAAAGCTAGCTCTAGAGTGGCCGGGAGAGGTAGAGGCACATTCGCCTAATTTCTTTCTTAACAAGCGTTTTTCTAAATGCTAAAAAAATGCTATAGAATATAAACGATAGATAATTAAAAACTAATTATGATCAATAAACTTTTTCATAACTCAAACAACGACGAAGATATAACGGTTTTATAAGTTGATTTTCGTGTCTTCATGCCAACGTGAATAGCTTGATTTCCCTATGGTGAATCTGATAAAAACATAATAAACGATTGATTATAAAAATGAATTATAAATATAACTGTTTAAACTTATAATATTACTTTTCAATAAAAAAAATAAAACAACAGATGTATGAATTATTTTCAATACACTACAAGATATTATTTCCATATGTTCGAAATATAAATTTTTTTTTTAATCGAATGAATACATCAAGAATTATTACCATCTTTAACTTTTATTTTCGTCATCAAAGAAAACCTTTAATAAATTTAAAATTGTTTTCTTCGTTTTCTAATTATAAGTTCTTTGAAAACATGGTTATATTCTCAACAACCATAAGACATAAGTTCAAAACTCAGTAAAATATTCTACAATAGAATATTTAGAATATCAATTTTTTGGCATATTTCAATAAGGTATTTTTTTTTTTTTTTTTTTTTTTATTTTTTTTTTTTTTTTTTTTTCTTTTGAGGTAACTAACTAATTTATTCAGGGCCCTCAATTAAGCTCCTCTCGTCAAATCAATAAATCACTTCATTGAAGATCTTTTACTATGTTCTTTGAAGATTTAGTGGTGTCCCGTAAATTTATTTTTAAATCATTAGGGCACTTAATTAATAGTTTCTTGTTTAGTAAATAGTTATGACATTAGAACTAGATTTACTTCAGCTATAAACCCATTAAAATTTTATCAAATTGCCTGTATTTTGCTTTTAGCAGATTTCCCATTGGGAATTCAAGCTATTCATTTCGGTACTATGACGTGACATTCGAAAAATTTCACTGCTCTTCTCTGATCCTAAATTGCTGAAGCTGAAAATATAATCCGTTAAAATTATTATAATAATTATACTAAATCAATGATATTTCAGTTTCTTTATGCAAATCGTTGGATATATTCAATTATGGTTGGGGGTGATTAGAGAGATACCAAATAAATACAAAATCTTAATATGTTCATTTTATTTAGCTTAACGAAAAAAAAATGATAGAAAAAAAGTAGGTGTAGAATGTAATTTCGAGTTTTCGGCGGGCTCACTAATTTTTATAATATAGCAAACAGAGAAAACCTATGTGTATCTGATAGCTACAACTTACCCTTGGTTGACTCGATGAATGATACAGTTTTTGGAGTGTCTGACATTCCCAGCCCCCTAAATTTTATTAAAATCAATGTCACANGTAGAGGGAATTGAATAAGACAACTAACAAGTCCTGGTAGTATAACTGGAAAGTACACCGGCCCGGACAGCAGGAGATCCAGGTTCGATTCCTGGCTGGGACAGATAGTTTTTTATTTTCTATTCCCTCTCAATAATTGTTTTTAATAAGTATTGTAAATGCGAATAGTTATTGCGTCGATTTACATAGTAATTTCTTTATACTATGAAACTACAAAATTTTTTATCCATACATACTTAACTTGATATTTGAGTTTCTTTTACAAACCACTGAATGAGTTTATTTTTAAAAATTTAAAATCGTAATATCTTGATTTTTATTGGTTTACAAAAATTATTAACATTACGTAATTTGTTTAAAGTCTAATTTGCTAACAGTTATATTTTACATTATAAATACAAAGCTTACTTACTCTTATCTAAACCCATATTTAATGAAAGATGGGATTGACGAGACTACCATTTTCTTTATGGTGTAGACCATGTCTGTGGTAGCTGAGTTATGGAGAATAATATTTAAAATATACTTCAGAAACTCAAAAATAAAAATTGTAATTGTAATTAATATAAACTTGACTCTGAAAAGGAAAATATGCCAAATTACGTAAAATATCGTTAGTAGGTGTTAGGAATAATTTAAGGTATGTTGCAATAAAAAATACTTTTTTTTTATGCTATGGGTTAAGATGATAGGCTTGATTTAATAGGTTGAATGAATATTTCAAGTCCTGTATTCATGGTAAGGATTAGGATCAGGTTATAGGGCGATAAACAGTATGGTTATTACGCCCATTCATTTATTTATTTTTTTTTTTTTTTTAACTTGGCGATGCCTTCTGGAGGTAGCCGCTCAATGGGGCCGTAGCCAAGTAGATTTCTTGTTGGTGTACAAGTCCGGGGGTGGTAATCTTGTGGCAAGGGATTAAAGTCTGCTTCTTGATCCACAGTAGCCAAAATTCTGGCTTTAGTAACATATGGTGAAACATAACATTCATATTTGTTATGATCGAGTGTGGTAATGGGACCGAACGTCCCAGTTTCAAAACCATCGTTTCCATTAGAAGGAACGGCAATACTAGGTAAATTGGGATTATAACATTATGTATTATTGCGTCTGCTGCGAAGAGATCACTCACGTACTCTTTCTCATCGAACGGAGGTTGGCCCTGTGAGGCTGCTGAATCTAATAGATGTGCAGAAAGAACATTGCACATTGTATGCATGAACGCACACTGCGGCATGCTACGAGACACTCTAGGATTTAGGAGATTACAAATAATAGATGTCATTCAAGAAGAGGAGTAGTGCGACTACACCACCAAATTTAATAAGTTATCTGGTTAGTCTCGATCGCATAATCAGCTAACATGCTGGCCCGGATAGCAGGAGATCCAGGTTCGAGCCTAGCTGAGACAAATACATTTTTTGTTCTATTCCCTTGCATTTATTGTTTATCTATCAATGTATTTTTATGTAAACTTAATAGTTATGTCTATAAAATAATATACATAAATATTCTAAAATATATTGGAAATAATGTACAATTACAAGCATTAATACTTATAATTAAAACTGATCTGCTATTATTATTAATATTTAAATTATTATTATTGTTAAATACTATTAATATTACAATAGTATTAATCACAACTTTGCCAAAATAGTCATGTATCTTTCATTACTAATTAAAATTTATTTTAGGGAATAATAGTCATATTTTTTAGAAGAAATATTTTAATTTTAATGTGCAATTCATTTAATTTTATTTTAGAATATTTGTATTATATATAGTTATATAACTCATGATAGGGGCTCTATTTTCCTCAGTCTGTTTGATGTACTATATCAAAGCTCTCATGTCAGCTAGTATTTTTTTTTTTTTTTAATGATAATGTAGAAGATTTTTTCATTGCTCTTTAAGTATCAGATAAAAAAAGCTTAGGGTTTTGATCTGGGTTTGGAATAAATACATAAAAAAATTGGCTGTTACTTTAAGTATTGGTATTAATGTTAATAATGTCATCAGGGCTATAGTGATGTACTATATTCAAACAATTAATCAAAACCACTTTCTTTTTTTTTAAATTATATATCAACATTAAAGTAATAACTTCCTATGAAATTTTCAAAGCATAATATTTGTGTGAGTGATGATGGTTGATTTAACATAAAAATCAATAACAAAATTAATGCAAACTTTTCTTCATAAAATTATATAAATATNTTTCAAAACTTACTTGTCTGTGATAAATTTAGTGATAGTTCTAAACATAAGTGATATTTTACTATTAAACGAGTTTAACTATAAATATTTTATAATTTTTGAAGTTAGGTAATTAAAAATTATAATGATTAATTTAATTTAAAATGGGCAAGTAAAATAAATGTTGTTTTTAAAAATTATTACTCCAATTTATTAAAAGGGTTTAGGTTGCATATTCTAAGAAATATCAATTTCTAAGTCTCAGGAATAATATTTTAAATACCTAACACCTTATGTAGTTTAAGTGATAAAGTTTAACTCTTACTCATGGATAAACAAAACTATAATAAAAAAGAGTAAACCAATAGGCAATGCGTTCTAGAGTTTACAAATCCTCTATTCCTTACTGTAGGGATTTGGCAATCTGAAATGATCCTAAAATGGACAGTGATAACATAATAACATGTATTAAATACATATATATTATGTTTAGGGATACTTAATTTCTAGTAATCTCATAATTTCTTGTTTTCAAAAAAAGCATTTCAAGGATACAGAGTATCAAACGTATAATTACATATAGTCAAGCATACACAGAAAAAATGCTCATACAATTTACTATTGCTATATTTAAAGAAAAAAGTTTAGACCATGGTGGGACTCAAACCCACATATTATGGTTACTTGCCTGACATGACGAGTCTGCACAATGCGGGCCTTAAATCCCACTATGTTAAAAACTTCTCCCTATAGGTCTTCTAGCTGCCCAGTTGTGCAAATTAATTTGCCACAATCAGTTGGAGGCATTCTAAAAGTAGTCACTTGTTGGAGACCCAAGCCAATGGTACCAAACTAGGCAATTTTTAATAATAATCGAGAACTTGTCATATAATTTTGATAATTATTAGTTTTAAAGAGAAAATTTTTGGCCATGGTGGGATACCAACCAATGTCTCTGATCGATAGCCAGGCGTGCTGACCTCTGAACTATATAGGCCCTAATACTGCCATGTCAGAAACTCCTCCCTTGAGGCCTCCAAGCCTCCCAGGTGACCTAATTAATTTTGCCACTATGTAGTGAGATACAAATAAAATTGGAAGATAATTAAACAAGGTTCAAATGAATATTTTTATTTATGATATTCTTTTACAGTTTAAATATATATTTACCAGAATAAATATTCATAGAATTTATATTTATTATGTATTAAATGTAAAAAGTACAAGAAAATGTTCAGAAATTTCTGCTTTTCTACTTCAAATGACAGTAAATTATCAGTAGAAAATTTGACACAATAATCAGGCTTGTCATTGAACACTCCTGGCTACTGAAGATAGCATTCCTCATATAAAAACTCTAAAAGTATAAAAACCCTAGTGCATTCCCTCTATAAACCCTTCTGGATCTTTTATTGAAAATAAGTTATTGTTCTTTCTCTGATTGGTCTAGTAATAAAATATTAGAATTAGCTAATTTTGAAATGAAATTAATGTGCAATTTTATTCTGGGGCTAAGATCCTCTTGAATATTTATATATAATAATTATTAGCCTTAGTGAAAAATGAATAATTATTCACATTGGTCCAATGTCGGTATCACCACTTTCCAGCTGGTACAGAATATATATTGACTGCGATACACAAGCCAGCTTTCCTCAATTCCTCTAGCCTTAAAAGCACATTAGTGAAGAAGTGATAAAAAAATTTTCAAGAATAATTAAATGGAAAATGGAGGGAAAAAAATCTAATAGCTAAGTGAAGATAGTGATTTGCCCCATATATAAGAAAGGAGATGTGTGATCATGTAGTAATTATAGAGCCATCTGCCTCCTCACCAGAATAAAAAATAGTTTTATTCATTATTTTGAGTTTATTACTTCTATTTGATTAATGGGAGCTGGAAAATTATCAATGTGGATTCTGAAAATCTAAATGAATAACAGATAAAATATTTACTTTGAGAATCTTGATAGAAAATACTACGACAGACATTAAGACAGATACATACTCTCCAACTGATCATTGATTTTTAACAAGCCTATGATTCTTTGAACAGAGATAAAGTAATGGTGGTAATGAAGGTCCTTCCCAAAAATTTTGTAAAAATAGCAATTTTAAACACTCACTTTTCACCTTTAATTTACCATAACTACATTTACTAAGAAATCATATTTAGAATTTCCTAACATGCAATTCCTTTGCATATGTACATTTTTAAGTAATTTGGCTTGATGTTCAAGTCAATGTTACGCTTTTCTACAGAGCAGATGTGAATTTTACTTCATTATGGAATCTAAAACAAACTTAATATGTACTATTAAAATAACCATTCACAATGTTATATAATGAATTAGAAAAAAAAACTGGATAATTATGCATCGGTTGCCAGCTTTTTTCTTTTAGTATAAGCCTCTATTTCACTGGAACTTATACTGGTTATATTGGAACTTAAAACACAGTAACAGTTTGAATTTTCAGCAATCCCTTTTGATCTTATCTCAGTGACTTTCTGTACTAATTATTTAATGACGTATATCAAGAGAAATGTTTATGAATGAAACATAACCCAAAAAAGACAACCCAACAGTTTCTTTAAACTATTTATTTTATTCAGTATTTAATCTTTTTTATGACAACAGGCTTCAGCCTTTTTCCTTAATCAGTCAAGTAAATCAGTGTTTGAGAGATGTTTATGGATTTAAATCATACTTCCCCCCTCCTCTTGATGAAGAGTTAGGTCATTCTCAGGGTTAAAGTTATTATTTTAGGTTTTACTGATTAAAACAGAAAATTCCACTAGAATTTCAAGTTTTATTTTATGCATAAATATTATACAATAAAGGCCAACAACTAAGTATCATTAAGTAGAAAAGCACTAGGGATTATAAGATGCACAAGTATTGAAAAGAATTTAAGCCTACTTGAATTTTAAAATTAAAATCTACAACTCAATTTATTTTATGACTTATGTAACTGCATTAGTTCAATACATCATTTATCTCTTTATAATTAAATAATTTACTNACAGTTAAAATTCATTTTTTAATTATTTTTACCTTAAAATACAATTATTGTTTTTAACAAGAAAAGTTATAGTGGAATTTCAAACATTCTTCTGTAGTCATTTCTATTATGTAAGGCCAAAGAATGGGTACTCATTTCTCGTTCTCTTTTTCACCAATTGATAAGTTTAATATTGTATCTAGATTTTTATAGTAGATAGATCATAAAATAAAGTATACTATTGTATTATTTAAACAGTTAAAATTCATTTTTTAATTATTTTTACCTTAAAATACAATTATTGTTTTTAACAAGAAAAGTTATAGTGGAATTTCAAACATTCTTCTGTAGTCATTTCTATTATGTAAGGCCAAAGAATGGGTACTCATGTTTATGTTTAACTCGTAAAATAATTTAACTTATAAATCTAATAAGTCTCAATTAATGAATAAACTACTGGAAATACGAATCATCTACAAATAAACAGCAATGATATTTCAAAATTAATTAAATGAAAATTTTTCTCTTATTATGATTTTCAAAGTAGATCCATCCATCCTTTTTTTTTTCTTTCTTTTTTTTTTTTATCCTAATGACAGTAAACCTACCATAAGAGAATTTATTGAATACATCCTATATACAATATTGTATGCAATGTACATCATGATGTCTCTTGTACGCATCAATTGATTGGTTATAAGTAATTAATAAACAATAACCATGAAGGGAATTTGAAAGTAATGTGTGAGAGAAAATTTTAATTAAAAAATAGTAACAGATGATGATGTCTAATTTTGCTTTCTTGTAATAGAGAAGGAGCAATCAGCAATTTACAGTCTTATTCTAAACACCAATGGCACTAGGCAACCTTTCTATTTTAAATGAAACCAACCAGGCAGGTCAATAGGGATCCCTTCAGCCTAGCCTTTTCCTCCCCTCTCCCCACCCCTTCATTTCCAATGCCCATGAACCTCTTTTTAACCTGTGTAACAAAGACCAGCTACTGAATTCAGTTACACTGCTCAACTACAGAAGAATATGTCTATATGATAGACCATGTTTCTTGAGAGTTATGCCAGTGCCTAAGAGAGAAAATCTCTATATCTGAACAATTTGCTAGAAATGAAATAATTTAGCTTATCTCTTTAGTAGACATGTAGCTAATTAAAAGGAATGTTCAATGGGCATTATTGTACTTATTTCTTCTGAATTTGCTTTATAAAACTTGAAGACTGATGATCTTCATTTGATGATCTGGGAAAGTAAAGTGTGAAAAAAAAAAGATCTTAGAAGGTACGTCATGATTTAAAGCTTAATATCTTTTTCTCTTGAAAGAAAAAAAAAATCATTGCTGTGAATTTTAAAGCTAAGTTGAATTAGAAAACATATTATTATATTATTTTAAAATAGCAAATTTATAATAACTAATTTATAATAATAAATTTATAATAATTTAAATAACAGATTTGTTCTACATATTTAACTAGCTGTACAAATAGTTTATTACTTCCTAAAACCACATTGTGATTTGTCATTGAACATCAAATTAAAATAAGTCTTAAGTCTATTTTATGCTGAAATATGCAGCTGTCACATGCTGAAATATAGACAAATTATATAGGAATGAAAATTAATTTAATAAATGCTGATAACAATATCAAAAAAATGCATCCTCAAAAGAATTATGGAGGAAAGTTAAAGCAATGTGTGGCAGAAATATTGTAAATCAGATTCCACTGTTAAAACAAGGTGACAAAA
>KZ807091.1:163615-175062 GCA_000696205.2 Oncopeltus fasciatus
CCTGTGTAACAAAGACCAGCTACTGAATTCAGTTACACTGCTCAACTACAGAAGAATATGTCTATATGATAGACCATGTTTCTTGAGAGTTATGCCAGTGCCTAAGAGAGAAAATCTCTATATCTGAACAATTTGCTAGAAATGAAATAATTTAGCTTATCTCTTTAGTAGACATGTAGCTAATTAAAAGGAATGTTCAATGGGCATTATTGTACTTATTTCTTCTGAATTTGCTTTATAAAACTTGAAGACTGATGATCTTCATTTGATGATCTGGGAAAGTAAAGTGTGAAAAAAAAAAGATCTTAGAAGGTACGTCATGATTTAAAGCTTAATATCTTTTTCTCTTGAAAGAAAAAAAAAATCATTGCTGTGAATTTTAAAGCTAAGTTGAATTAGAAAACATATTATTATATTATTTTAAAATAGCAAATTTATAATAACTAATTTATAATAATAAATTTATAATAATTTAAATAACAGATTTGTTCTACATATTTAACTAGCTGTACAAATAGTTTATTACTTCCTAAAACCACATTGTGATTTGTCATTGAACATCAAATTAAAATAAGTCTTAAGTCTATTTTATGCTGAAATATGCAGCTGTCACATGCTGAAATATAGACAAATTATATAGGAATGAAAATTAATTTAATAAATGCTGATAACAATATCAAAAAAATGCATCCTCAAAAGAATTATGGAGGAAAGTTAAAGCAATGTGTGGCAGAAATATTGTAAATCAGATTCCACTGTTAAAACAAGGTGACAAAAGCTCTACTGACCCCAAGGAAGTGGAAATGTTTGCAGACTACTATCAGTCAGTATTCAGTTCTGATTCATACAGTGAAAACTTTTAAAATATCAAAAATACTACTGAAAATACTCCGCTATCTTATGCAATAAAGGAGAGAAAAGATTTTGAATGCAACCAACTATTCACGATGGAGGAATTGGACAGGTCACTTAAATGCGTTAAGCGGTCGTCGGCACCGGGGGTAAATGGCATTCGCTACGACCTTATGATTCACCACCCGATATCAGGAAAAACAAAGTTACTACAAGTGCATAACCACTTGTGAAAATTGGGAATCTCCCCGGATGAATTGATAATACCAATTTGGAAACCAGGAAAGGACCCACACGAACCAAGCAGCTATCGACCTATATCCCTGTCGTGCTGCATTGGCAAAATAATGGAAAATATGATAAATTATAGGTTAATACTATTATATATATATTTATTTAACTGANTAATACTATTATATATATATATATTAATTGAAAAAGAAAAGCTCCTATTTCCAAATCAAGCTGGTTTCAGAAGTGGATACTCTTGCATTGAACAACTAGCGGCTGTGGAAAATGTTATTCAGAATGCTTTTCTCAACCGAAAGCGTGTGACTGCTGTATTTTTCTTATTTAAAACAAGCCTACGACCAAAGAGGCTCGAGATCTATCCTCTGTCAACAAGAATCCTGGGGATTTCGAGGACGTCTGCCAATATTTCTCCAAAACTTTTTGAAAAACAGGTTCTTTAGAATAAGATTGTCAAGCACCACATCTACAAAGCGAGAACAGGAAAATGGAATACCTCAGGGGCCTTTCTTGAGTGTTACATCGTTCCTGATAGCTATTCCAAAGAGACTACAGGAGAATATAAATTGTTCTCTATTTGCAGATGACTCTTTTCGTATTTCATGATCGGGAGGACACTAGAATTCCTCAGTTGCAAAATGCTATCGACAAAGTCTCAAAAAATGCTGAGGATGTAGGCAATACATTCTCGGTTACCAAAACAGCAGCAGTGCATATTTGCAGACTGCGGAAAGAGCATGATGCCCCACGACTCAACATGGCTGGTACACCAATTTTAACTAAGCCTGAACACAGGTTTTTTGGAGTTTTTTTGGATTTACAACTGAGATGGAAGAGCCACATTCAATACTTGATAACTAAGTGCAGCAATGCGTTAAAAATGATAAAATGTCTCTCAAGGCTCAAATGAGGGGCGCAAAGAGAAATGCTCCTCCGAATATTCGATGCACTTATTGTTGCTTATGGATGTCCTGTTTATGGATCATCGAGACGAACTTGGCTGCTTCAGTTGGATAGGCTTTATATTCTTGGCCTTCGCTTAGCGATAGGTGCTTTTCGGACAAGCGCAACTGAATCGATGTACGTTGAGTCGGGACATCTTCCCCCTGATCTAAGGCGAGAATTGGTTACTCTCAATTATGTTGCTAGTATTAGAGCTAAAAGAGAACATTTCCTCACTCCCCTCTTTGATAAACAGGAGGTAATTAAAAAATTTCAAGGTATGAGAACTCGTACTAGACCTTTAACAGTACAGCACGGTGAGATATGTCGAAAATGTAAAGAAAATGAGGGTAAAGTTATTCCGTTCATACAAAAATCCATAAGCCTATGGAGCCTAAAGACACCTTGCATTGATTATACTTTGAATAAACTTGTAAAGCGCGATACACCTCCGGAAATATGTAGAAAACTTTTCAAGAAAAACTGGAAAGATGTAACAGAAGTTCAACACGACTGCGATCTATATCACCACAAGTCCGGACTTCGGTCTCGTATGAGATGCAGTTGTCGTCTCGAGGATACGTATATGACATACACGTCTAACCAACGGTTAACATCTAGTTTTGGTAGGCGACGACCCCCATGTAGCCTGTGTGGAGATCTTCTCACGGCGGACCACATTATTTATGAGTGTCCCAAACTACAAACAACAAAGCAAATGTTTGGCTTAAAAGGGGATCCAAAGAAGATGTAACGAGAAAATAAAAATTTCAACAAGATAATTTAATACCTGGAATACATCAAATTGTACCGGAATATATGAATCTATATACAAAACTTACTTGTCTGTGATAAATTTAGTGATAGTTCTAAACATAAGTGATATTTTACTATTAAACGAGTTTAACTATATTAATTTCATTGAATTTTACATTGACTACTAGATTATTGTTTATTTATTTATTATGATTAGTTGTTTAGAGGATTATTGTTGTTAGTTGGATAAGAATCATTACAATAATAGTTAAGCGCTAAAATGGTCGGGATACTGTGTATGCTATGTCTTCAGTCATCAATTTAGATAAGATGTGTCTTTGAATTCAAAATATAGGCCTTATTAATTATCTCAGTTAGTTCAGAGTCACTTTTATTGTAGTTTTTTATCAGAAATAATAATTTATTAATGATTAATTTAAAAACAATGACACTTGTTATAAATAAATATATGTCAGCAATTTATTACTTTAATCTATTTACTAAAAAATAATATAAAAAAACTTGATTAGTTATAAAACTTTTTGTATTATAAAATATCTAGAAGGCAACGTAACCTCATGCATAGTCATCTGTGTATGTGAGTTATTAAAAGTGTTAGTCATGGCGTACTGAGTTCCTATCTCTGAATTATCCCTTCATTAGGCTTTTATTTATTATTTAAGATATGGATCAAGGTGCATCACACGTGAACAGGTTATGGGTTCGGCGCGCATCCATAAAGAAATAATACGTGAAACTTTGATTGTCTTCGGCCGCACGGTAACCAACAATTTCTGAGCTCAAGATGGGGTCGCAAATGAAGTCATTCTCGGTGTCTCAAATTACTCACTTGGAAGGAAATGCCAATTGAGAAGGCAAAATACGAATGGCCTTACGTATAATACCGAGAGCGATAGAAATTGTAGATGGGTCATGGACATTGCCGGCAACTTCATTAGATGGCGAAGTTTCAGAAAGCCTTAAAAATGAACTAGCTCTGTTTAAAAGTACAGACAAACAAGCTTTGTTAATAATGTCTAACAATATGACAGAAGAAATGTTCGCGAGAGTGCGAAGATAGGAAACTGCTAGAGATATGTTGTTAGGACTGTGTCAACTCTTCGATACGTTTTCTGAAGACAGAATATTTGACCTGTATAACAGGTTTTTCGAAGATAAGTGGCTACCATGAGACGGTTCAGTGGGATTTATATCAAGACTGTCAAATAATTGGAACCAACCAATCAGGAAATAGAAAAGCAACCTGAAAGTAAAAATTATGCACATTTGAAAATAATTTAATTGCAAATGTTTCTGAAGAGGTTTTACATGCAAAGGCAATAATAGAAGGTAGAAAGATAAATAAAGATAAACTATATAAAACTTTTGATAAAAACCAAATTAATTGTGCTTACTATGACAAAAAAGGTCATTTTATTAAATAATGTGATGATCCAAAATGATTTTGGATTGCTGATGGTAGACCTCCTAAACCAGCAAAGACTAAATGTACACAAACTTATTGTAGTGACAGTTAGTTCAGATGCTCTTATGACAGAAGCTCACTTGGTTTTTAGATAATGGAGCCACTCACCATATTACTCATAGATTGGATTGGTTTAAAACTTATGATAAATTTAATGATAATGATCATGTATTAATAACTGCTGATGGTACAAATACGAAGGCCATTGGTCAAGGATCTATTGATATCCAAGTTTTTTCAATTCGATGTCTCAACCTCCTTTTTAAATGGTGAGTTAAATCAGAAAATTTATATTTGCCTGCCAGAGGGTTTTCAGGTCAAATCTAACCAAGTCTGCAGATTTAATAAGTGCCTCTAAGGTTTAAAACAGGCTCCCAGATGTTGGAACCAAAAGATAAATAGTTCCCTTGAAAGCTTAGGTTTTAAAATAAGCTCGGCAGATCCATGCTTATATGTTAAAAATTTTGTTGGTCTTGTATGTTGATGATGGATTAATAGCCTCATCGTGTAAAGAGGAAACTGAAATGATTATTGTTCACGTAGGCTTCGTCGGTCGTCAGATGTATTTACCATTTCATCTTCCGGGTTGGACCGAGTCAAATTGTTCTTTTTTGCCGAGCTTTCGCACATCATGTGATGGCTTCTTCAGGGCTGAAAAGAGAATGAGAGTTCAATTCAACTCTCATTCTCTTTTCAGCCCTGAAGAAGCCATCACATGATGTGCGAAAGCTCGGCAAAAAAGAACAATTTGACTCGGTCCAACCCGGAAGATGAAATGGTAAATACAGCCCTGAAGAAGCCATCACATGATGTGCGAAAGCTCGGCAAAAAAGAACAATTTGACTCGGTCCAACCCGGAAGATGAAATGGTAAATACATGAAATGATTATTGCTAAACTTAAAACTCAATTTAGGGTCACAGAAAAACCAGCTGATTATTACCTTGGTTTTGAGATCATTCTAAACAAGGAAGGTATAAAAATAAGTCATAGGAATACGTTAATAGGCTTCTTTAAAAAATTTCAAATGGATGAGTGCAAGGCAGTAAGTACTTCCATCTTAAATAGGCTGACAGTGAGGAATCAGGGAAGGAAATGTTAAATAAATCCAAAAGGGACTTTCCTTATCGTGAAGCAGTGGGTTCTTTAATGTAATGAACTTTTTTGTGAGAGAGAAAGTGCAAGATGGTACACTCAAGATAAGAAGAATTGCGACTCAAGAGCAAACAGCCGAGAGTTTTACTATGCCCTTTCACAGTCCTTGACTAAAGAAGATCAATGAAGAACTGGGTCTGTGTGTGTGTTAGATAGACAGTGAAAGTTTTATGATTAAACAATGAGGGAAGGTTTTGAAGTAAATAATATGTTATGTATATTATACGTTATTTTAATATATAATTTTTGTATTATAAAACATCTAGGAGGCAACATAACTTAATAACACTTTTAATGACTCACATACACAGATAGTCATGGCGTACTGAGTTCCTATATCTGAATTATCCCTTCATAAGGCTTTTAGGTATTATTTATAATATGGATTGTTCATCATGCATGAACAATTGACATTAAATCGCAATATATCATGTAAATTATATCATGAATATATATTCAAATATTTTCAATGAAAAGTAATTTGACCCACCTAATATTCATTTACCAATCCTCTCTTTTATTTAATTTTAACTTGTAATATTTTGTAATATTACATTATAATATTATACAAATTAAATAAAAAGGATGGATATAAAATGAGGAATCTTAAAAAATCTATTAAGTTAAGTCAATTATTATTGAGAAGATTGACCCTAACTGTTTATAGTACCTTATAATTTTAATGATGATAATAAAAAGATTATTACTGTTTTTTTTTTGTTTAAATTTTTCTAAATGTTTGATATTTATTAAATAGTCCTTTTAATATAGAGATTGGTCAACTATTCATATTTAATGGGAAAACAATAAATAATAAAAGTTGGTTTATAAAACTGAAACTACCAAAGTCTTAACATTATGTTTATTTAAAATTAGCATATATTTTACCCTAAGCCATTTTCAGTGAATTCTCATTATATTTTGTCTTATTAGAAACAAATATTAATAACATGCTACATAGCATGTCCACAACTAAGCAAATTTTAGTGAATGGTGAATCAATCATCTGCCAAACATAAACATGTTCCACTAAGATTTCAGTTTAAATGTTCATAATGTGCGGGACATTTGGATTTCATAAAATCATTTTTAATACTTTTAATATTTTAATCAATTAATCCTTATACTCTTTTAGATTTACTTTTCAATGAAATGTAATTTGACCCTCCTAACTATTCATTTGCCGATCCTCTCTTTTATTTAATATTAACCAGTAAAACTTGTAATACCTTGTAATATTACATTATAATATTATACAAATTATATAAAAAGCATGTTTAAAGAATGAGAAATCTTAAAAAATCTATTTAGTTAAGTGAATTATTATTGAGAAGATTGACCATAACTGTTTATTGTCTCTTATAAATTCAATTGTAGATGCTTTAAATAAATTAAATTCTTATTGAATGTTCATGTAGGCTTTTACAGTCTCCACAAATATTTATAAATTTTTCTTCCAGGCTTGACCATGTTGAAAATTTGGAACTTTTCTGAAAGAACTGAATTCTCAATTCAGCCCTGAAGAAGCTAACTCTAGTTGTTTGAAAGCTTAGTGAAATACAACTTTTTGATACTATCAAGCCTGTAATAAGAATTTGTGAATAAATTAAATTTAATTTTGTTAAAGAAGATTTATGTTATTACTAAATTAATTATTTCATAGCTTTAAAAATTGAGTTGTAACTAAGAGAATATTTGATATGAAAAGAAGAATTTATTTTACTGAACAAATGAAAGGTGAGAGAGCAAGATTTCAAAAAATTTTTAATTTTAATTATGTCAGGATTTTTCTAAACATTAAACATTTGAAGAGGAATATAAGATGGCGTAAAAAAAAAAAAAATGTTTGTCTCCTGTCCCCTTCCCACTCAAATGTAATTTGGCTACTTATCCACCTTTTATTTAATACTCTATTTGGTACTCTTTCCAATTAAATTATTCATTATTATATATCATAAGCAAATTACAGTAAATGAAATCCACAATGAGTTTGAAAGATAATTTTTAATAAAATATAGTGAAGTTGAAAAATAATAAAAGTGATATTATTAGAACTATTAATCAAACAATAGTGTCAGTTGTATGTTCTTAAACTACAAAGCGTAAATAATTTCATTAGTTGAATCATATTAACATAGTATAAAAGTATGCACTAGACTTCAATGTTCATTAAATTAGTGTGAATTTCCGAGACTTTTTTCTTTAAATTTAAAATAATTATTTTTAAGTTATAATAAAAAATAATACTTTTTTTTTTCTTTTATAATGGCATTTGAACCACGTAGGTTAAAATATTACTTTATTACTATAAGTGAGCCTCAATGTTGTAATTAAAATATCTTCATTTGACAAAATTTTTCTTGATTAAAAGTCTGGTTTACAAATGCAACACATAAGAGTGTTCAACATTTTGGGGGCGCACAGGGCAGACCCTAACAAGCACTGGATATTGTTTCCCCTAGTAAATGTCTAATGAATAGGGAAATAGAATATTCTTCCAGTTACTTCATAACTGCGCATGTTGGGCCCTGCTTACTTGTATTCCCCTCATATTCCAATTAAAAGTTTCTTGATCACTGTCTTTATTAATGTACTAGCAAATTGACTGAACTGAGTGGCACAATTCTTCACAAATATATTCTTCGAATTATATTTAGTGACTGTCAGTTTTATCCCGATTCAGGTTCATATGTAGTTTTAAAGTTACCTACTATTATCAGTGGACAATTAGAGAAAGGTATAAAAACCACTAATAATGTTAATAGTAAAGAAGGATATACTTTAAGTCAGCTACTTCTGTATAACAATATTTGTTTAATATGCATGCGTAATTGGTCGTGAGTAATCTCAGTATTTATATTTCAGCTATTAAAGTTTGATTCAAATTTGGCTTTCTTGTTAAGCTTATATGTTAATATAATGTAACAGATTATTATTATTATATTTTGCTTTTCATGGGACACATTTTTTACATACGTGCCAAGAACAAATAATTCTTAAAGTTGATTTATCTGAAGAAGTACCGTACTTTTATGCACCAAATTACTTGGAAGAAAAAATCAAATAGGTAAAATTGATGAAATATTTGTACCGATCAATGATTATTATATTTCTGTTAAACTCGGTGACACCATAAAAGCGAAGAGTTTATTTTTAAATTATGAGGTAAGTAGTGTTAATATTTTCTCTTATTTTGTTTACCATCTCCCGAGGGTGTTTGTTAGGTCCTATATTATATTACATGCCTTAAATTAGCAATAATTTTATGATGGCATTTTATACTCTTAGCTTCAGCACCTTGGAAATTGTTCTTGCTTTTTGAATGTTTTTCGAGACAAACCGACCTGAACAAATCGGTTTGGTGTTCCAATCAGTTAGAATCTGTCCATCAGCTGATACTAACAACCCAAGACTTGGAAACAAATTTCAATGGTAATTTTGAGGATTGGGTAGTAAGATCTTGGGAGAATAGTTTTTAGAAGGTTATTCAACCTTATATTAACGATTTCAGTAGCTAGATTATTGTTTAATTCCTGAGGGAGCAAAGTGTTCCTGAAAAATCAGGTAACCAGAGTTACAACACAAAGAGTGGATAGAGGAATAAAAACACACTCCCTATGTTTTCCTGCGTAGATTCCAGGACCTGGTGAATCCTAGGATTTTCCCGCGTCAGATTTAATTTAAAAGTGAGTGTCGCAACATATATAAGTTCGGGGGTTATTACCACCAATAAATATAGTACTATAATCCGTCTTCATTGGTTTCTTATGTTCTGTTGGCGAGCGCTTTCGGAAATGATCCATCTTCGTGGTCGAATACGTGTGTTCTCTGTCACTGTCTGTATTCTGTGGGTTGGTCGGATGTGTCAGGTATAAGAGTCGTTTAGCTGTAACGGTCGCTTTGTCAGCGATAAGGTCTATCAAATGCGAGAGTTATCAAGGTCTTTGTTAAGGTGTTCAAAGTGTTCCGAAAGTTTTGTTTTGATTTTTGTAAATGTGTTTGTGTTTGGTAGTGTCTGACTATGGATTATACTGTCTTATGTCTTTTTGCGTTGTTGTCGGTTTGTGTGTTCGTTTTAGTAACAGTAGCGGTCTAAATATGGTGTCAGATTGTGTGTTAAGTTGTTCGTTAATTATGTTCTTGTCAGCTGTCCTTGTTTTGTAAATTTCCATATTTTCCAGAATATCCATCTTTCGTCCATTCTCTTGTTTATGTAAGAACTTCATGACCGTTTGTATGTCGGTGAGGTCGAGACCGCTGTCTATAAAGATAGTTTGTGTAGTTGGAGTCCCGATTGTATGATCGTGAGTGTTCGTCAAATCTCGTTTTGAGTTTTCGTCCTGTTTGTCCTATGTAAGTCTGGATACATGTACATGTCAGTTTGTATACTCCGCTAGAATTGTATGGTATGTCTGGTTTGTGTATTTTCGGTTGTGCTCGTAGCGTTGGTGGTCCAGGGTTCATGTTAATGTATTTGAAGTGTGGTGCGTCTTCGAATACTTTGCATACTTTCACAAGACAATGGAGAAGACATACTAACATACCTAAACAACATTACATACTCAATGGAGAAAGAAAACAACAAAACCATCAACTACCTCGACATAACTATTACAAGAACGGGCGACAGACTGACCTATGGAATATACAGAAAACCGACAGCGACTGACACCACCAAACAAGCAACATCAAATCACCCCACACAACACAAACTTCCAGCATTCAGGCATTTAATACGACGAATGAAGACAATCCCACTCACAAAAGAAAACTATGGCAAAGAACTACAGACGATATACACAATTGCGCACAACAACGGATACAAACTACTTACGAAATACAACAAAACACACACGAACAGACAACAAGAAGAACAGGCAAATCATAGATTCACAATAACATACACAGGAACTAAAACTTACAAACTTACAAACCTATATAGAAAAGAAGGAATACTCACAGCATTAAAAACAGACAACACACTGAAACGCAACCTACACACGAACAAGAAAAAGACTGAAATATACAACTCCAGCGGAGTATACAAACTGATGTGTACATGTAACTAGACGTACATAGGACAAACAGGACGAAAACTCAAAACGAGATTTGACGAACACTCACGATCATACAAACGGGACTCCAACTACGCAAACCATCTACAAGACAGCGGACACGACCTCACCGACAAACGGAAACGACCATGCCGTTGCTACATAAACAAGAGAATGGACGAAAGATGGATATTCTGGAAAATATGGAAATCTACAAAACAAGGACAGCTGACAAGAACATAATTAACGAACAACTTAACACACAATCTGACACCTTATTCAGACCGCTACTGTTACTAAGACGAACAGACGACACACAACCCGACAAGAACGCAAAAAGACATAAGACAGTATAATCCATAGTCTGACACTACCAAACACAACCACATTTACAAAATCAAAACAAAATTTTCGGAACATTTTGAACACCTTAACAAAGGAGATTGCAACTAAACCCTGCTACCTGAAATAATGAACACTGATCCTAATAACTCTCGCATTTGATAGACCTTATCGCCGACAAAGCGACCATTAGAGCTAAACGACTCATACCTGACACATCCGACCAACCCACAGAATACAAACGAAGTGGAATACAGACAGTGATCATTTCCGAAAGCGCTCGCCAACAGAACATAAGAAACCAATGAAGACGGATTACGGAAGGTATGATAATATATAAGTTCCTTCTTATCGTATCTAATATTATGTAGGCCCTGAAGTTTTGTAACAACAGTTTTATAGTCGTAATGGGCAACGAGTACACATACCCACGAATTTGCGACAAACAACTATACTCTCTCTTAATAACACTAGAATTATCGAACCTAAAATTTTTTTTTCAATAATGATTGTTCTATCTGATCCCAGTTATATTTTATTGCATCTATAGACGATTGTTTCTTAGATTTCCTAAGCAAAAATTTGATTTTAGTAGAATTATATATATATATA
>KZ807091.1:186159-221286 GCA_000696205.2 Oncopeltus fasciatus
GGAAAGGATTAATACCTATAGCAATATAATACATATTATTGATGCCATAAAATGGATTACAGTTCCGGTGCTGAATATATTAAAGGTTTATCCAGTTAAATTAAGCACAAATAAACATGAGGAAAGAGTGACAGTAATTAATTTGAAGCTAAAAAAAACAAAAACTTCAGAATCTATATATATATATATATATTCTGCTTAGTGATTTCTAAGTGTCAACATGTATTCATGTGGTAAATGTGATTCTCTCTTTGGAACAAAATCTGATTTGGATTTTCGTCTGATTATTAAACATGGTGTGATACTTGGTAAGCAATGTAAGGAGTGTGGAGCCTATATTACCATAAAAAATTTGAATCGGCATGAATTAACATGTAGCACAATTTTTAAATGTGGAGGGAAATTTAAAAGTGAATATAATTTTAAAATCCACGAATATTTATGCGGACAACCTATTAAAAAAAAGTAAAATAGAGCCCACTAAATATCACTTATTGTCAATAGGTCTTAATGAAGAGGGTATGAATGAATATGAATGCGCTTTTAATAATAGGCATAAATCTTATTATACGATGAGAAACGGTCACTTCAGGCAAACCCAATGGTCCTCCTTTGATAGCAGAACTAAAAAGGACACTGTACATCCCACAAGAAGCGTCAAACGAGTACATCTACGGAGCGAGATTTGAAGGTCTCTGCGGTATCCCAAAGGCGGATGAAGAGAGCGACTTCGCGCTGGTAGACACAGCTTTCAAGCTCCTAACTTCGAAAGATGAAAGAGTGTCTTCCCTCGCACAGTCATCCCTCCGAAACACCCTAAAGGACCGATCCATCCAAGGCGGAGACCTAATAAACCCTGCCGTCTTCCTCTCCGGAGGAACAGACGGACTTCGTGACCGAGGCAGCCTACCATCGAACCAGTGGACCAGAGCCAGACGCGCCTCAACTCGCCTGGGCATCAACTGGTCGTTCGACGGTGACAACCCCACCATCACTGTCAGAGACTTCGTGGCGGCCTCCGACAAACGCCACCAGATCCTACGCGGACTTCGCGCCCACTTCCAAAAACTAAGAGGACAGGCGTTGCGTGCCAAACTAAGCCAAGGGCGAGTCGCCGAGTGCCTAAGAGAGTCCCCAGATTCCAGCTACTTCATGCATACTGGTGACTACCTGTCATTCGCTGACTGGCGCTTTGTTCATAAGGCCCGCCTACAACTCTGTCCTCTCAGAGGCAACAACCGGTGGAACCTGGCCAGAAGCTGCCGAAGATGCCAATTCGGAAACAAATGCCTCGCTCACGTCCTAGGCCAGTGCAACTGGCACACGAGACTGCGACAAAAGAGGCATGACGCAATCGTCGACAGAGTGGAACGGATGGCGATTGGAAGAGGATTCCATATACTCTCCAAAAACCAAACAATCGACGACTCTGCTCTACGATCGGACCTGGTGCTCGTGAAGGACGATCACGAGTACATTTGTGACGTGACTGTCGCATTCGAAAATCGAATGACAGCCTTCGAGAGAGCAAGAAGGGAAAAAATAGAAAAATATACGAGAGTCGCCGAAAATCTACAGTCCACTTACGCCAGGACAACAATTTGCCCCATCGTCGTATGGCAACTCGGAACCTGGGACCACAACAACGACAGACACATCCGGCGCCTCGCAACGAATACCTACATAAATAAGTTCAGGCGCATCGTGACAGCAGAAACTCTAGCATGGTCACGATGTATGTACCTTCAACACCTCACCGGACGACTCCAGAATCCCGCTCGATGACAGACTCAAGGCCGGGAAACAACGGACCCAACACCCACACAGACCCAAACGGAAGACATCGCTGACGACGAAGAGGACATTGAGGGAGAGAACAGAAACAACACTACGACCCCACCCAACCCACGAGAAGCGAACACTTAAAACATAATATTGTCTTATTATAACCATTTTACCAAATCTTGTTACCCTGAATTGTACTTATTATTATTTGTAAAACTTTTTTGAGCATGTACATAATTTCTTGTAAATAAAACTTTTTTAATCTGTTCTTATCAGCCAATCGGCCAGTCACCCCAGTATGTCCAGTTCGTTCGCGTCAGAGTTAGGGTGCGCGCCCCGCGGACCCCCCGCCATCGAGACTATGTGAGCTACAGAGTCTGACTTCAGGAAGGAGATGGAGTGAACCCGGATCACAGGTGAGCGAGTGCTGAGTGCTAGTGTCAAAACCGCGTCCCCCGGCGAAGGAAACCCGACGGAACACCGGACCTCACGAATCCCGTCGAATGGCCCCGGACGGAACTCTCTCAGTGCGAAGGAGCCCTCACCAGGGATCCAGTCGCTAAAAAGACATCTCCAATCCTACCACGAAACGCGCGACGCCGTGGTGATCTCTAAATGTGTTCTCTGTCGAGAAATCCTAACACTCCGGCCCTCGCTCCACGGATGCCTCCTAAGAAACCCGGCACCACTAATAGAAGAGATACCGGGGCAACACCTGTCCTGCGACGACTGCGGCGAGTTCTTTGTCAGCAATAAGTCTCTACAGAATCACAGGACAGCCGTCCACGTCATCGGGCCGCGACGAGAAGCCGCTAGAGCAAATATCCCCCAACCGCGGACAAGACAGCAAAGACCCGCCCGCCGTAACGCGGCAAGACGACCAGCCGTCCCAGGACCAAACGACGGAGAAGAACCAGCCCCCCAAGACGGCAGGCGTGGACCGGAAGAGCCCGCCCCCGCAGAAGACGAAGTCAGTGAGCAGGGAGAACCGGCCTCACCGCAACAAAACGACGCAGTAGCCCAGAGGAATAACGACCGGCAAAATGAGAACAATCCACCAGACAGAACCGAGACCCGGGAAACGGAAACGGACACACCAAGTGGGCCCGCTTCCAGAAGACCTCCCTCAAGAACTCACCGTGCCCAGAGCCCAACCCCCGACCCAATAAGGGAGAGTAGTAACACCGTGAACGCGACACCCCACACGCCCAGCAGACAAATCACCGACCAACCGGTGAGAGAAGACTGTGAGACGGACGACCACCCAGGCCCAGGCGGCCCGCGAGGAGACCAACCAACAGAAGAATCCGGCCTCCTCAGCAACCTCGAACACGATCTCCGCAGCCTCTCTTCACAAGACCAGTCGCAGGAAGCGAGGACAACGTTCACGGACATTATAGACGCGGCCGTCGAAAAGATCCAGACGCGATTCCACAGGGGGACGAGGAACATGGAAAACCCTCAGCAGCACCAACAACCGCAGACAAACACCACCGCAGATCCCAAGCGCCTGCAGTCACTCTACAAGAGGAACAGGAGGCGTGCCATCCGACTCATCTGCGAAGGTGAGTCCCAACGGATAGACCCACCTCAAGAAGTCATCACGGCGCTACAACAAAACTTCACCCGCCAAGAATGGGACCCTTCCTGCCTCGCGGACCTGCGAATAGCCGAGTCTGAAATCGACCTCACACACTTCAGCCCCGAAGAGGTCAAAGCAAGACTGCGCAGGTTTGAAAATTCCTCCCCAGGCCCGGATGGAATAACCTACCGCCATTGGAAAATTGCCGACCCCAAAGGTAAGTTCCTTTCTCTAACGCTTAACTTATGCCTCCGTTACAGGAGGATCCCCGATGATTGGAGAGTATCAAACACCATATTGATACCGAAGTGCCCCAACCCCACCGCCCTATCTGACTGGCGCCCAATAGCGCTCCATCGGACGATCTACAAAATCTATTCAGGTCTCCTGAATGATCGTCTGATGCAGTGGTGCCGATCCAATGATGTGATCGCTCACTCCCAAAAGGGATTCATGCCCCATGACGGAGTGTTTGAGCACAACTTTGTGATCGACCACCACTTAAAACAAGCACGCTCATCTGGTGGCTGGATGTCTCGAACGCCTTTGGGTTAATCCCACACGAGGCGATATTTGAGACTTTCCGGCTCCGTGGTGCGGGGACCCACTTCGTGGACCTGCTTAAAGACGTCTATAACGGCGCTATGACGCGGGTGAGGTGCCCCGGGGATTGCGGCGCTCTGGTGTCAATAGAGAGGGGAGTCCTACAAGTCGACCCTCTCAGTGGCGTGCTCTTCAATCTGGGGATCAACCATGTATTGGAGCGCTTCCATGTGAAAGGGCCTCCCAACGAAGACGCCTTCATACTTGGTCTGGCGGACGACCTGACCATCGGTGCCACCACCCCAGCGGGACTCCAACAAAACATTGACCTGGTTGCCGAGGACGTCGCACGACTAGGGCTAGACGTGAGTCTCCGGAAATGCAGAACGATGCACATGTCAGGGAGTCGACCAGTTGGTTTGAGAGAGACGAGCTTTTCTGTCCTAGGACACCCAATACCCTTCCTCAGAGAAGGGGAGACTCACTCTTTCTTGGGCCAACCTGTCGGCTTCCGAGCGATACCATCGTCTGCTCCTTTCGAAGACATCTTATCTCAAGGTCCTCAAATCGCACCTTGCTCCATGGCAAAAACTTGATGCCCTCCGCTCTTTCATCTTCCCAGCACTAAACTTCCCGATGAGGAACGGACATTTTCAAAAGACCCAATGGGCGTCCTTTGATAATGTCTTGCGGGCGGAGCTAAAGCGGATTCTTTACATACCGCAAGAGGCATCCAATGAGTACATATATGGAGCACGATTTGAGGGTCTGTGCGGCATCCTGAAGGCAGAAGAGGAGAGCGACTTTGCGCTGGTGGATACAGCTTTCAAACTTCTAACCTCTAAAGACGAAAGAGCATCCTCCCTCGCTTTGGCGTCCCTCCAAGTCGCCTTAAAAGACCGCACGGCTCCAGGTCAAGAGTCAACAGACCCTTCTGTCCTATCCCGTCCAACCAGTGGTCTCGAGCCAGACGAGCATCCACTCGCTTAGGTGTTGGCTGGTCATTCGATGGAGATAGTCCAACTATCACCATCGGTGACTTCACAGCGACTCCTGATAGACGACACCAAATTCTACGTGGGCTCCGTGCCCACTTTCAAAAACTGAGAGGACAGAGCCTGCGGGCCAAACCGAGCCAGGGGCGGGTTGCCGAGTGCCTGAAGGAGTCTCCAGATTCCAGTTATTTTATGTACACTGGTGACTTCCTGTCATTCGCCGACTGGCGCTTTGTTCACAAAGCCCGCTTACTGCTTTGTCCTCTTGGAGGTAGTAATTGGTGGAATCTAGCCAGGGGCTGCAGGAGATGCCAATTCCGAATCGAGTGCCTTGCACACGTCCTTGGCTGTTGCAACTAGCACACCAGACTCAGGCAGAAGAGGCACGACTCCATCGTTGGGAGAATAGAACAGATGGCAACCAGCAGGGGATTCCACGTCCTCTCAAAGAATCAGGCGGTTGACAATTCCACCCTACGACCAGACCTGGTTCTCGTCAAAGACGACCATGCATACATCTACGATGTGACGGTCGTCTTTGAAAACCGATTAGAGGCCTTCGAGAAGGCTAGGACAAATAAAATAGAAAAGTACGCAGGGGTAGCAGAGAACCTCCTGGTTAGCTATGCCAGGACGACGATCTGTCCCATTGTAGTTGGCCAACTTGGGACCTGGGACCAGAACAACAACAAGCACATCCGCTATCTTGCTTCGAAGTCCTACATCAAAAAATTCCAGAGACTCGTAGCAGCTGAAACGATAGCGTGGTCCCGTTGTATGTACTTACAACATCTGACCGGCCGGCCTCAGACTCCAGCCCGATGGCAGACAGCTCCCCAAGACCAGCAGACCCCTGCTACCGAAGAAGACATCACGGACCAGACCACTGAAGAGGAAACCGCCACCACCCGTGCCTCCGAAGAAGATGGCATCGCGAACCAGTCCAACGGGGCCGAGAACACCACCACCTGTACCCCCGAAGAAGATGACACTACGGACAGGACCACCGGAGACGAGACAGAGATACAACACAACGAGGCTGTCTAAAAACAACATGAAACCCCTCTTTTGTACATATCTCACCTTGTAAATAATTGATTTTATAATGTAAACATGTATATAATATTCTGTAAATAAACAATTTTAATCTGTTCTTATCAGCTTAATCTCTGGTACGACCTTCATTGAAGGTCCAGAAGATTAAACTGATTTTTGGTAAATGACGGAGTGCTAGGGGCTTGCTCCACCTCTGTCGCGGGTCGACCCGGTATTGCAGTACCTCCGGGACCGGCCCACCTTACTCTTATATGATATATGTCTTATGATCAACGAGTATCACTAGTTCTCTGGGTAATTAAATCTTTGAGTTTCTTCATTCATGAATATTATAGTGTGATCTCTCTGTATAAGCTCTGGATAAATTTAATTTATAAATGATACCTATGAAGCAATTATGTTCTCAAAGGAAAGAAAAAAAAATGCTTTAAAAGACTCAGGAATTTTTTATTTAAAGTGTGTAAATTAAATTGAGTGCTAGTTAGTCTGTTTTTAAATACAGCCATGTACAGTTCGTATGTATATTTTACCACTTGGTAATTTAACTTTTATTTTATTTTTCCCTCATTGCCTACTACAGCTTATAAGATTAAAGTAGTAATTTCCTCATTGTCTATTTCTATCTTTAATGAAATATGGGTAATGTTTTTCGTTTAGGCAATTACAACTACTGTGTTATGAGTTCTTATAATACTGTGTAAAGTTTGATTTAAATTATCCTGCAATTAACACATGTTGGGCGTTATTCTTGTGGGTCAAGAACAACACTCTTAGTCTTCATTTTAAATTGGATAATCTGTTAATTTCTATTTACGGGGAGTGTAAGAAAGTTTTGATCAGAAATATAGCAAAAATTGTCTCTGATAAAAATTTCACATAAGAACTACCAATTAAATTAATTAGGTAACATTGAAACTGACTATCCCACAAACTGTCCACATTCCTTGAAGTACATCTATATTTTCGTGCTATTGTGGAATTTTTACTTTTAATTATGACTTTTATTTTATAAATTCATAAATTCGTAAATTTTTTAATAATAAATACCCATTTCTTGAGGATTTTTATTAAGAACTAAATTGCTTTACAAAGAAGGTGGTATCCAACTATTTTTAAATCCATATTTTTTCTTATTTTAATTAATTACCTATTAGCATTCGTATGTGATGAATCAATTTTGTAAATGTAGTGAAGTAGGTCTTCAGTTCCTTCTAGAAACGGAACCTTATATTTTTAAAGACTTTTTTTTTTTTTTTTAAATGAATTTTGAAAGTTTTGGATTTGCAAATGTGTTTTAGTGCTACTTTTTTTTGTGGTTTTTTTTGTGGTACTGTAATTTTTATTTTTTTCATTTAATAAGGCTTTTCAACCATGTAGGGTTATGATTGCGTCACGAAGACTGTAATTAATGGTGTACAGTTTCACTTCTGGACCAACCTAATATGGAGGATAATGCAGTGTTTATTATAATTAAAAATAAGGTTTTTATTTCCATAAAGCAGAATAATGTCAAATTAATTAATGGTGGTTAAGTTCTATTTCACGTTGACTTATTTTCTATAAGTTTTTTTTCAAGTTACTACTGTTAAAATTGATTTTAACCACAAGCACCTGTAACAGTGTTTACTAGCAACTCCTTTGGAGTGCTTACTGACGGCCCTGCTAAGGAACATCCTCCACCCATTATAATAAGACCACCGGTACCCTACCTAGAGCTCATGAAAACTCAGCTCCTTGCTCATGGACTCAAAAGCACTGATTTTTACATCAGTGCTTCCAAAACCGAAACAAGAGTAACTCTTCATACTGAGGAACGAAGAGCATACATTTGTGAAAAAAACTCCTAATAGCTCAAACACCGTACGAATATTACACCTTCGCTAATAGGGGTAAGAAACGGTCTCCCAGATTTCTTCTCGTGGGGTTTGACCTAGACTACCAAATTAAACGAAATA
Source organism: Oncopeltus fasciatus (assembly GCA_000696205.2). Taxonomy (NCBI): domain Eukaryota; kingdom Metazoa; phylum Arthropoda; class Insecta; order Hemiptera; family Lygaeidae; genus Oncopeltus; species Oncopeltus fasciatus. Next base: position 194,076 of record KZ807091.1, read on the forward strand.
CAGTAGGAACTCAAAGAGAGTCTTCCCTCTTATAAACAAGCACACCGTCTCCGTAGAAGTGAGGAAGATGGGACAAAGACCGAAATTCTTTCCATCCATCTTATTGCTGACATCGGCACACGGTTGGAAAAAGTTCGAAAACTCAAATACATATGCAACATGAAGTTTAAAGTCAACCCGTTTGACGGTAAGCTTGGACTTCCACAGTGTTCAAACTGTCAAAGGTTTGAACACACCTACTGTGGTCACTACTACTGCTGTGCAAGGTGCGGAGATAATGAAGACATCGAAAAATGCCAAAAGAAACAAAAGTGCATCAACTGTCAGGGAGAGGCGACATCCCTCTTGGATCAAATGCCCTGCCCGACTTAAACTCATTTGAGAGAGGAAGAAGAAGAATAAAGAACAAGAACATACCAAATATTACACCCTCCTCCATACCACGGACTGAGGACTTCCCACAGCTTCCAGAGTCAACAACGATGAAGGGACCTATGAGAGTCTTTAAGCCAGCAATTCACCCAGTACAACCTGTACCAAACCCACCGACATAGGGCAGTCCTCTAGCCTGGGTCTCGAAGCTCATGGAGCAAATGACTACCCTGCTCTCGACAATGCAGCTAATGCTTCAACAAATTGTAAACAGCTCTTTCAGCTGTAAAAGAACAAGTCCTTAAATGTACATGTCTTTAAGTTAGTATTAAGTACCCTTATTTGGGTACCACTACCCTGTACTCGCTGGGATTGGCCCTGCCGACATGCACATCCTCCTCCTCCAACCCACTCCTACTACACCTGAAAATGCCGACAGGAAGAAACAGGTCTCTCTCCTCTACACCTATTGACCTTCAGAGGGCTAATACGGTGTTCACCCACTCCTATCTTAACCGGGGAATTTAAAAAAAAAAAAAATAAATAAAATAAAATAAAAATAAAATAAAAGATTATGATAATCTTAAAGTGATGAAGCACAAAAACAAACCTGTGGTTGATCAGCAAATTCACCANAAAACCTGCCAACCAAAGCGCTCAAATCTCACCAGAGCTAGCGGCTTTTGCTCAGTGCCTTTCACACCCCCCCCACCCCAGGCCCTTCACCGCCCAAGCCCCAATTATAGATTACAGTCTTCCTCAAAATAAATAAGTTTATTCTTTTAAGAATGTTTTAATAAATAATTCATATTAATAATATAGATAGAGCTAATGATTGATTAGTCTTATGTAGAGTTAGAATAAGTTCGGTATTTCTTTAAAATTCATATGTATTTGTAATAGAGACAGATTTATCATCTAATAGTTCTCTCATATTGGGTGGTAATTAAATTTCTTTCTGAGCCCCTGATAGCCTCTACACTCTTCAAGAATTTGATTAATCGAAATATAGACAAACACAGATTTGACATATAGGCCTCGGGTCCTTCGCCATTATGTAGCCATGCGTCAGACGAGTGTGTCCAATTCTTATTCTGCAGAGTATTACCTCTTCTCTTCTCTTTGCCCTGATGGAAATTTTGCACATTCCCAACCCTTTTTTTATTTCCCTAAATTTTCCCTCAGACTCTAACGAATCCCATTCATCTTTCCAGTAGTTTTTGATTCTAAACTTAACTGCAGAAATTATGCCACTGACTGGAACTTCGTTATATTCAAGACCTTCTCTACTGGCAGCTTTAGCAAGCTTGTCCACTAGGGAATTCTCTCTGATATCCGGGTATCCACATAAACTTTACTACTATATTATTTTTATTTAGTTCATTAATTTTATTAATAATGTCATTAATAATAGAATTATCAGATTACAAATCTCTCATAGTAAAAAACGTACTTTGAGAGTCTGAGCAAATCACTATTCTTGAATAGTAAGGCATTATAATATATATAGCTTTATTTGTGGCAATGAATTAAGCCGTGAAGCTAGAACACAAAGGGGATAAAGAAAACATATAACTTCTCACTATAAAAAGCCCATCAGATGACTTTGATCAATCTGTAAAGATGTAAGACTTACTTGGTGAGTTAAGTTTTATTCTTTAACATTCATTTGGGAATAAATGTGGTGAAGTGTCTTTGTTATGATTCATAGCTAAACTGAAATAAATTTTTTTTTATTACATTTTATTACTTCCCCTGAGTAAAGTTTATCCCAGTCATGTCGAGCTATGGGTTCATTCAGTGGGTTGTCAATTTTGCTTCAACTTTTTGATAGTGAGCCGCAGTTAGTAGGAGCCTTCGATTTCTAAGTGGGTGTTCTCTTGACTCAACCAGGTATACATGGAACAGGGCTAGACCTAAATGCCCCCTAAGCCAGTCCGAGTTCCGCGCGGTGTACTGAGTCTAACATTTGCAAAATTCTATTGCATATAAACTACACACGCATAATCGAGTTTTGAATGTACGGTCGGCTCCCCATGAGGTGTTGCTCAGAAATTTTAATAAATTTAAAGATTTTTTTTATTAATAAGTCTTAGCCTCCCTTTCAACTACTAAGGGTCATGGAGGGACTGGCTATCTACATTCTGCCATCCCATTCTAAAGTACCATGGCTCCGGAAAAGCTTCTGCTAATAAATAAAAGGTTGTCCTGGGCGGAATTCGAACCCGCAGCGCCAAGATTGCGAGACCCGAACGGATCCCATGAGCTACCCCTTAAAAATTAAAGATCGTTGGCCTTCAATTTTGAGGTATTTTATGTGAGAAAGCCAAGAGAGAGTTTTATCAAAAGTGATTCCTACGTTTTAATAGAATCATTAGCTTTTATGAATTTATCTGTTTTTAATTGTGGGAGATTGTCAGGTTTCTTTCTACTAAAAATTATGCTAAATTATTTTGAAGTTTGATTTTAAACATGAATTAAATTTGTCTAATTTTTCTTGGAGCATACATTTAAGATTATTAATATTTTTATCCTCGCAAAACATTAATACATTATCAGCAAAATGTATGATTTACATACAGGGATGAAAAACTGTTAAACTTCGCTCGATGTTAACGCTGTGTGTGCTATTCTATTTAAACTTTGAATTCAAAATTGTATGATAGACGTGATAAGATCTAAGTCATTTAGATTAATTAAACTTTGATATTTAATCCAATCAGCCTCTTTCAATTTCCACCGGGTAGGTCTATTTAATGGAGTAAAACCTTTTTGTTTTTTTAAGAGAAAATCGATTGAAAAAAGGAAAATGATCGCTATATGTGTCGGTTAATACTGGCCATTTTAAATAGGGTGCAATGGAAAGAGAAGAAAAAGCTATGTCAGTGGACGAGAATGAACCAGTTCTAGATTTGTTGGAGATAAGTCATTAAGAATTACTAGGTTTGTAGCATTTAGAAAATTTTCAATAATTCTTCCTGTAGAATTACGCTGAGAATTACTCCATAGACCAGAACTCAAATTAAAATCCCCGGAATTAATATTGGGCTCGGGTGTTGATCATATAATAATTGCAGGTAAAAAATTTCTCCAGGAGGTAAATATAGGTTACCAATTGGTAACAAATTGGTAGAGGGAATAGATTATGTATTTTAATTGCAAAAGCCTGTAAATTAGAATTAATATTATTAGGTTTATGTCATTTTTAATCACTACAACACCCCCCCCCCCCCCNTAAAGGCCTTTCGAGTGGGATGGAGTGCTAACGGTTAGCTTACAGTTGTCTAATAAGTTAATTAACTTCTTAGAGCTGCTGAGTAATTTCCGATGCCATGATTTTATAGGGTCTCTAGTATGTGTATTCACCAGACCCAGTCAAAGAAGTATATATATATATAATGTATTATGATTATGCTATTTATTAATGGAATTTCAACCCACAAACAAGAACTAGGATGTTTAATAACTGATACAAAAGTGGTATTATTTGTGTTCAAGAAAATTAACACTAAATTTGAATATTATTTTATGGCTTAATGAAAACTTGTGTAATGGACATGGAATATACTAGAAACTATTAAATTTATGTCGGCTGTTGTTATTGAGTATTTATACCAATCAAAGATATTTAAGACAAAAAAAAGTAAACAATTTTTAATTAAGTATTATTGAATATTTTAATACTTTTCTTTCTTAATAAATTTTAATTTAGTATTATTTAAATTCTTAATATTTTTCTTTCCTCTGATCTCAGTAACCGTTTTTTTTTCTTTACTGGATTTACTACTCCGCCAAATGTAAATGTTGATAAATAAGAAAGGAGGCCTTTCGGTTAAATTATTTTTAAGTTAATCACTATTTTTATATTTGATGGTCATTATTTGATGGATGTTTTTTTCCTTGTCTTTTTGAAATTAGAAGATCCGATTTTTTTTAAAAGAGTTTTTATTGTACGATCATTGATTAACAGCAAAACATTTATTATTCTCTGGTTCAAAAGATAAGGAAAATTTAGTTCTCATTCAATAGAATTAATTTTATTTGTTGAATCAGCAACTATTTTTACAAGTTTCTGTATCTAATTCTGTGCTTAATACTAATAATTACTACTATTAATGCTAATACTAATAATTATTATTTACTACCGTAGAGGCAGCCTCAACATTATTTCTGCCTGTTCATACGTGACTCGTTCTGTACCTCTAACTTTTTCAATCTCTTTCTCTGAGGATAAACGCAGGGCATGACCCTTGCTCCAGACAGGGTGTCCCGTTTCTCCACAATTTTGTTCTGCGTTACATATACGATATTTTCATAATAATTTAAAACAAATTTCCCACAAAGATTAACATTGCAATTATTATTAGTATAATGCCTAAACTTAAATGAATTACAACACTGCATAGTAATGGCTCGTAATGTCTAACCTTTACCCTTAAAAAGTCGAAATGAACATATTACGGAAAACTGCATCGCTCAAAAGTTAATAACACTTCATTCCTTCATCATCCATTGCTACACATAAAAGGCATTAATGACCCTAGTGGTTGAGATGCCATAAAAAAAAAAAAAAAAAAAAAAAAAAAAAAAAAAAAGTTAATAACAAAGTACTTGTAGGTATTTTATTCCCTCTCACATTTTTTAGTACTCATCGAACTTTCACTAGTGTTTTCCAACAGCACGTTTTTAATTTATTCTTCAGAACAATTGCTTAACTCAAAACAATAAATCACTCCCCTAGTGTAATTAAAAACTTATGAACACTAAACTCAACTGGTATATTTTTATAATCTTTAATATATCCTAATTTTCAAGTTCTTTTGGATCATTTATTTCTAACAGTGCAGAACCATGTCTGAGAAATTTGGTTTTTTATATTTGTGCCAAAACTTTTGACGAATCTGTAAATCTAAAAGAGCTATAATTATTTAAAGTTTTGTTATCTATGTCATCTTAAAGGGACATTATTAAGAATTTTTTAGAGAAATTTTTATTTTGGCTGAATAAGGTACAAATATCTGGAGGTTTCGTAAACATCAACTTATTCTTAAGCTCTTGATCAACTTATTCTTCTAGCTCATTTTAAAAATAAAAATTATATAATTAACTTATGTTTAAAAAAATAAAATTTCTAAATAAAAAAATTATTTGAATGGAGGTGGAGAATAAAAGGTACTACCTGCAGGTCAGAAGGGAGCTCATTATCTCACTAAACCGCTGGAGCTGTAGATAGAACACGTCTTCACACTATCGGAGCTAGAATGATACTGACTATAATTTTAATTCGTTACCTGTTAACACAGGGCTTCACTCACACACTCTGGTAGCGAACTCATAAACCTCCTCCGTGTCTTTTTCCTTTGCCAGATATCTCTTTGAAGCTATTTTTATAATTATTACCTATGTCTCACCATATTGTTAAGACCATGAAGGTTAATCTTTGTTCCGTCAGTACCGCTAAAGCCATTTTCGTCACTTTTCGAAAGTCCGATTCGAGCGATCTGCAAGGGACTTGCTTCCCAGCATTCTTGTACTTTATTTCTTTATTACTTAATCCTTAACCAACTAATTAATTATATACCATTAAAGGTACCCTTAACCTCTTAAAAATAATATTAGAAATACTGTAAAGGTATTGTTTATAACAGAACAGTATTATATTACTTTCAAATGTCTAAGGACTAAACAAGGAAATATTACTACTCCTCACCTCTCCATCACGTTACGCCGGGTGGACTAGGTATACTCAAACAAATCATATAAAAATATTGCGGGTTTTTTTTTTTTTTTTGGCTATGTTAACCTCCCTTGCAACCACTAAGGGTCATTGGAGGGAGGGAGGGAGGGGCTATCTAGAGGTTGCCACCCTATTTTAAACACCCATGGCTCAGGACAACCTTCTATATTATAAATAAAAGATCGACCTGGGCGGGATTTGAACCCGCGGCGTCAGGATTGCGAGACCCGTACGGATCCCCTGAGCTATCCTGGCGCCCCATGTTATAATGAGGGTTAGAAAAAAAAAAAAAAAAAAAAAAAACGTCAACTTTATTAGTAATGCTTCTTGGAACAGTTTCTCCCGATTATATTATTCACCATGACCTGTACATGTCTAAGGGACGCTTTAGATGGTTTACCAATTATGCTCATACAACCACAGCTCACGGACTTCTATATCGTAGCAAATATATACTAGAACTCTTACGAATTAATGAGGTAGAAGTAAAAAAAAAAAAATTTTTATCGGGGGCTCCGGCCCTCCGACTCCTTACTATGTGAAACCAAGAATTTTCCAAAATGCTGTAATCAATTTATTCACTCCTTCAAGTATTACAAATCTATAATTAATAATATAAGAACACCTCTTACATAACCACCTAGTTCGCCAATTGGTGGCTAATACTTTTATAACATATAAAAATAAAAAGAGGGTAAGAAAGAAAAAATATATAAAATTTTATACTGAATGAAAAAAATTTAATTGTCCAAGGAGGAAACAAGCTTTTCTCCATACCCTCCACACCATCACGGTCCGCCGGGTAGTATAGGAACACTAAGTAGATCTATTTTAAAGGGTAAAAAAAAAATAAAATTTAGTAAACGCATGTCAAAGAGAGCCCCTCACCCTACTTTCTTATATAATTTGTATATATTGTAACATTATGAAAATTGTAAAACCTTAAAATATAAGAATTATAGTATTAGGTCCAAGCCCATATACGGTACACTGACACTGCTAGCGTACCGTAATATATATGTTAAAAATATTAAATTAGAGGCTACAAAAAAAAAAAAAAAAATTAGTAAATAAATGATAAATACTTCAACAATTGCCATTATTTCATTCTCGCAAAACATAAATACATTATCAGCAAAATGTATGATGTGATCTGGTTATAGACCTCTCTGTTGGCTATCTCTCATCGATATACCGAAGCACGAAGAAACACCGCCCTGAAGTACCCCGTTCTCAAATACATATTCATCAGAAAGGTTATTTCATCAACTTACAAGGGAGATGTTAAACTTCACTCGGTGTTAATGATATTTATTTATTTATTAAAGATGAGTCCTTTCGAGACTGAATGTCTCATCCTCTGAGCCTCAGGAATTCCTCAGGAATCGTTCAGAAGAGAGTCTTGTAATGGACTATAATGTATACCATTTCCTAGTCCATTACTGGATTTTTTTTTATTGGTTAACTGTTAATATGGTTGATGATTAGTTGGCCGTCTCGAATATCGTGTGAGAATGGTCGGGGTTTCGGCCAGGAAGAAAAAATATACACCACAATTTGGAGTAATATTTTTATTTATGCAAACGTTTCGGCTTAGCTAGTAAGCCATCATCACGTGTATATTTTTTCTTCCTGGCCGAAACCCCGACCATTCTCACACGTTAACTGTTAATACTGGGCTTCACTCACACACTCTGGTAGCGAACTCATAAACCTCCTCCGGGCCTTTTTCCTTTGCCAGATATCTCTTTGAAGCTATTTTTATAATTAATACCTATGTCTCCCCATATTGTTAAGACCATGAAGGTCAATCTTTGTTCCGTCAGCAACGCTAAAGCCATTTTCATCACTTTTCGAAAGTCCGATCCTAGCGATGCGAAAAGGACTTGTTTCCCGCCATTCATGTGCTTCATTTCTTCATTAATCAATCCTTAACCAGCTTAAAAATAGTTTAAATGTTAATTAGTGTTTAGTGCTTGAAGTATCTCAAGACATACCGGAATAACGTGGAATTCGGCTCCCAGAACTTGGGGTAAGTAGTAGTTAATAAGTTCCTTATTCTCTTACTCCGACTCAGATAGTCGGAGCTACTACGAGCCGCCGCACCCCTCTGCTCAATTCTGCAGAGGGACCCGCTTGGGGAGCTCTCTGTCCTCTACCAATCCCTCGCGGGCTGGTGGTCGGTAGTGGGTTCTCCCCCGGGTCCCCATGATGCGACGAGCGGCAGCCCCTTACTAATGTATCGGGCTATCGCACCCTCACCGTCCAGAGAGGGTGACGGGGTCGGTGCTGCCCGTGGGGCTCCTCTGTCTTGCGGAGAGACTGCGAGAAGCGGTGGTCCTCAGCAGCCACGCCTTGGGACCGCCGCTCGCGCACCCGGTCGTCACACTCCGGAGTCGCCTCCCCGTGGTCGGGCATGGTCAACACGGCGCACTTTCGGAGCTGGGCTTTTTAGGACGCCCCCGACCTTGCGTTCGGCATTCGGGGTGATGCCCCTCTCCTCACACTGACTTATCGGCTCTGGTGGACCGTACTTCCCGTGCCCTAATATGGTCCTTTTACCGTTGGCCCCTATATCTCTTCTGCCCCTCTTTCCAAGGATTACCCCGGCATTCTATCAGCAAACTTTTACACTTCATTTTGTCATGGCCGACAGGCATCTATTTGACTACGTCCATCGGCGAAGATGGACACCGAGTCTTCATTATCTCCTTTCCATTGTATTATCAGGACAAGCCGTTATCGGCTGCTTAAAGAATATTGTAATTCTTAATAGTAAGAATATTGTAAATACTATAATAAATATTGACTGTAAGTAATATTGATTTTAAATATTTATTACAAGGTAACTCAGTGCTGGGATCCAATGTCTGAAGAGACATCTCCAGTCCCACCACAACATCCGTGATTCCATTGTAGCCTCCGAGTGCGTGCTCTGCCGTGAAGTCCTCGGCTCACACACACTAGGCACAGTGTAATAGATTAATTAATCTTCTGAATTAAGGCTTTATTTGACTTTAATACAAGCACTGTTGAAATAACGCGTTACATTTTGAGGAACGATATAAAATTACCAGTATAGGTTATAACATATATTTTTAAGAACAATAATAAACTAGCTGTATAGGTTAAGCCATATGTTTTATATGACATTAACCCTTAGTTTGAGCTTTTTATAAAATTAGCTAGCGATCGTCTAATACCCCAACGAGGCAGCTAGTCAGGAAATCGGTCTGTAGCTATTCAGATCATACTTATTTTTACCTGGTTTTAAAACGGGTATGATAATCGACTCTCGACAAGCTCGAGGATCTGATGAAGATTCCCAGATTTTAATTTATAATTTTAACAATGAATTTTTTTTTCAGCTGTTGGAAGTTTTTTTATCATATGATTGTGAACTTCGTTTTTTCTTGGATTTTAAGTAATATATTGCTGATTATAGTTCCCATGGAGTAAAGCGAAAGTTGTAGTAATTTTGGTGTAGGTTGTCTCTAGGTATAGTTTCATCTAAGACTATTGTTTCTGTAGACCTTTATTGACTAATAGTATAATTAGAAATTTCTGCAAAATGGTTAACAAAATGTTATGCAATTACTTGTGTATCAGTTAATATATTATTTTGGATTTTTAATATGGGTGTTTTAACCCCTTAATAATGGGTTAATTTAGTTTCTTGTAGGCATATTATGTCAGGCATGTTTTCGTTTATTAGTAGTTTAAGTTCTTCATATTGTGTTCTAACTCCATTACAGTTCCATGCAATTAAAGGCATTACGTTTATGAATTATAAAATAATTACAAGATATTTCTTCATTATGCTGTACGTTAACTTATTTTTGTGTCTTAAAACTATTAACTGCATCGACTTAGAAGAAAACTTAAAATCCTCCACATATACTCACATAAATAGGAGTCTACCATAGAGCGATGTGTCCCACATTCCTTTTTGTTTCTCCTTTTGGCTTTGGCCCACATAGACTCAACTCTTTGAGTATGAGCACCGGTCTCTTGGTCCACGAAATGTTTGGAGTGATTTACAATAAAATGCCTGTAATCCTTTCCAATTATTTCTTCTATCCCACTATATGACTTCCACATGTCAGACATTATAATGTGGTTGTACGTTTAAACGATGGTAAAGTGATTCTTACTGTGTTTATGCCACTTATGGACGATGTTTTCCTGTTGTTTTTTTATTATTTAAAAATTATTAAATTCTTGTCAAGGGAAGTGCCCAATAAAAGAATTTCTATGGGGGAAAAAACTAAGGGTCTTGTTTAGATTAGGCCCGCCAGTTATTTTATCTAGAAACAGTTACTTATTGATAAATTAAAAAACATATGATTTATTTAATAAAAACTTTTTACACATAACCAAAAACATTATCATACTTTTAATCAGTTCCTCCACGTACCTCTGGAGGCCAAAATTCTACTATGTCCTTAAGGATTATATCAAAAACGTTTTCATTTGAGCTTCTCTGCCTCCACATATATTCACATAAAGGAGTCTACCATAGAGCAATGTGTCCCACATTCCTTTTTGTTTCTCTTTTTGGCTTTGGCCCACATAGACTCAACTCTTTGAGTGTGAGCACCGGTCTCTTGGTCCACGAAATGTTTGGAGTGATTTACAATAAAATGCCTGTAATCCTTTCCAATTATTTCTTCTATCCCACTATATGACTTCCACATGTCAGACATTATAATGGAACCCGGTCTAATTGATATTTTTATGCACTCCTCCAAGGTTTCTCTTGTCCTATCGGTGAACGCGGCCCACACTTCTGGCGATTGGCTCTCTGAGGAGTGGCTGGGCTGATTTAAGAACAGAATAAGTATGAAAATTTAAAATTCTGAAAGTACTACTAAGCAAGTGACATTAAGGGTTTGGTATACTTAATATTATCAAATATTAACGATAGGCAGGGCAAAGATAACATTTCCTTAATACGGAATATTACAATATTTTCCGTATAATCCAATGGGTAAATAATTTTCCTGTGCTTTGGCCTTCCCAATGTTCCTTTGAAAGTATCAACCCATCGTTACCTGGGTGAAAACTTCAGGGACAATCGTTACCTGTCTACCTTTGAAGTTTGCCGACAAACCTCCCCCTCCAACCACATTTTACCGGTTGTTTCTCAGTTTAGTTCTGAACTCTGAGGTGTGAACATGAACCTCCTGCAGAGATCTCTCTTATACACTATTATCGGTACATATAAAATGGCTTTATTTTTTCATATTTATATTGTTAAATTTTTAGATTATTCTGCATGTATTATAAAATAATTTCACAAACTTGAAAAAACATATTTTTTGGAAAACCGCTTTGTTTGTTTTCATTTCAATAATGCGTTAATAATTTGTTCGTCTGTCAATATGCTCCGTGCATAGGTATTTCAGTGTAGAACCATTCAAAAGATTTAACCAATTTCTATTAGCTTGGTTTAATCTACCTCAATTTAATTTACACACTTAAAATAAAAATTCCTGGGTCTTTGGAAACAATATTTTTTTCTTCCATTTGACAACATATCTGCTTCCTGGGTTCTTAATGTTAATGTTCTTTAATACATTAAATTGACCCAGAGCACATAAAGAGAGCTCACACACTAATTTTCTTAAATTAAGATACTTGAGGATTAATTTCCCAAAGAAGACTACTTAATCAGTGATCTTAGGACATATACCATATGATAGTAAGGTGGGCCGGTCCCGGAGGTACTGCAATACCGGGTCGACCCGCGACAGAGGTGGAGCAAGCCCCTAGCACTCCGTCATTTTCCAAAAATCAGTTTAATCTTCTGGACCTTCAATGAAGGTCGTACCAGAGATTAAGCTGATAAGAACAGATAGAAAGTTTTATTTACAAAAATTATGTACATGGTCACAAAAGAGACGAAGTTTTAAAAAACAAAAATGAACAACAAATAAATAATTTTCAGAAATAATATAGACTTTTCTTGCAATTCTTCCTTTCACTCGTCAGTGCTTCGATGGGCGTCTTCCTCCTCTAAGCCCACTGCGGTTTCATCTTGGGTCGCCTGTTGGTCTGCAGCATCGCGGTCCTGGGTCTGCCATCTTGCGGGTGTTTGAGACCGACCCGTCAGATGCTGTAAATAGATGCATCTGGACCACGCGATGGTTTCCGCCGTCACTATTCTTCTAAATTTCTTGAGATAGGACGTAGTCGCAAGACGGCGGAGGTATCTGTCATTCGCGTGGTCCCAAGTCCCGAGCTGGCCAACTATGATAGGGCAGATCGTTGCCCTGGCATAGTTGGTCAGGAGGTTACCTGCGAGTTCCGCATATTTTTCCAACTTTCCCCTTCTGGCCCTTTCAAAGGCGGCCATGCGGTTCTCGAACGTGATTGTCACGTCGTAGATATACGCATGATCGTCTTTGACGAGGACCAGATCTGGTCGCAGGGCAGAGTCATCTACCGTCTGGTTCTTTGACAGGACGCGGAAACCCTTTCTTACCGCCATTCGCTCGATCCTATCAACAACGGCGTCATGCCTTTTCTGCCGTAGTCTTGAGTGCCAGTTACATTGGCCGAGGACGTGGGCAAGGCACTCGTTCGTGAACTGGCATCTCCGGCAGCCCACGACGTTACTCCACCGATTGTTACCTCCGAGGGGGCAGACTTGCAGGCGGGCTTTGTGGATGAAGCGCCAGTCGGCGAATGACAGGAAATCACCAGAGTATGTAAAGTAACTGGAATCTGGTGATTCCCTAAGACATTCGGCGACTCGCCCCTGGCTCAATTTAGCCCGCAGTTTCTGTCCCCTCAGTTTCTGAAAGTGGGCGCGAAGCCCACGTAAAATCTGGTGGCGTCCGTCGGGAGCTGCCGTGAAGTCACCGACGGCGACAGTTGGACTGTCGCCATCGAAAGACCAGCCAATTCCCAAGCGTGTTGATGCTCGCCTGGCTCTGGACCACTGGTTTGACGGTAGGCTGCCCCGGTCGCGGAGCCCCTCCGTCCCCCCCGAGAGGAAGACGGAGGGGTCTGCCAATTCACCACCTTGGGTCGATCTGTCTCTGAGTGTGTCACGGAGGGAGGACAGTGCAAGGGAGGACACTCTTTCGTCCCCCGAAGTGAGGAGTTTGAAAGCGGTGTCCACCAGTGCAAAGTCACTCTCCTCGTCTGCCTTCGGGATGCCGCAAAGACCCTCAAATCGCGCTCCGTATATGTACTCATTTGATGCTTCTTGAGGTACATATAGTATCCGCTTCAACTCCGCCCGCAGGACACTGTCAAAGGAGGCCCATTGGGTCTTTTTGACAGTGCCGGGAAGCAAGTCCCTTTCAGATCGCTTGAATCCGACCTTCGAAAAGTGACGAAAATGGCTTTAGCGGTACTGACGGAACAAAGATTGACGTTTATGGTCTTAACAATATGGGGAGATATAGAAATTAATTATAAAAATAGCCCCAAAGAGATATCTGGCAAAGGAAAAAGCCTGGAGGAGGTTTATGAGTTCGCTACCAGAGTGTGTGAGTGAAGCCCTGCCTAAGAGCGGGATTGCCATCCCACTCCTAGTATTAACATGTAACTAATAAAAATTATAGTACCACAACGAAAGAAAAACTAACACAAAAACTAGTCTCTAAAAATATACGGTTTCATTTCTACCCACTGAGGGCTTATTTCACAGACAATTGGGATATATATTACACCGACGAAAAAACTGCTATCCTATCAAGAATGAAAAACCAAAAAAGAAATATCATTCCAGAACAATCATAAAAATAAATAGCATGTGCTTAAAGGAATGTGGACGGTTTATGGGAAAGCTAGTATTTCAAACTTTGTAGGATTAAACCATTAGGTACCAAAAGCTGGGACACATTCTTGTGTGTCCAGGTACCCTAAGTCCGTTGTTGACTGCGATTGACCTTTTAATACATCCCAATTAATTTATTACCGAAAACTGGGGTTTTACAACATGATTGAATATTAGAGTTGCCGCCGTAATCTATTCCTCATAAGGGGTTTTTATTATTTAGGTGTAAACCTGATTAAAATCTAATTGAATGGATAAATAAATGAGGAAAGGAGTGAAAATATTTGAAGGAATATGTTTTTAAATATCAATCATGCTCATTTACCACAATAATTATTTAGCTATAAAATAAGTAAATAAACTACTACGTTTATAAAATTGATTTATCACATACGAATGCTAAAAGGTAATTAGTTAAAATAAGAAAAAAATGGATTTAAAAAAAAGTCGGACACCACCTTCTTTGTAAATCAATTTAGTTCTTAATAAAAATCCTCAAGAAATGGGTATTTATTGGAAAAAAAAAAAAATTAAGAATTTATGAATTTGTAAAATAAAAGTCATAATTAAAAGTAAAAATTCAACAATCAGCTCAAAAACAAGCATGTGCTTCAAGGAATATGGACAGTTTGTGGGATATAGTCAGTTTCAATGTTACCTAATTAATTTAATTGGTAGTTCTTATGTGAAATTTTTATTAGAGACAATTTTTGCTATGTTTCTGATCAAAACTTTCTTACACTCCCCGTAAAGAAATTAATAGATTATCCGATTAAAAATAAAGACTAAGAGTGTTGTTCTTGACCCACAAGAATAGCGCCCAACATGTGTTAATTCCAGGATAATTTAAATCAACCTTTTCCCAGTATTATAAGAACTCACAACACAGTAGTTGTAATTGCCTAAACGAAAAACATTACCCATATTTCATTAAAGGTAGAAATAGACAATGAGGAAATTACTACTTTAATCTTAAAACTTAAAAGCTGTAGTAGGCAATGAGGGAAAATTAAATAAAAGTTAAATTACCATAGGGAGAAGTGGTAAAACATACATACGAACTGTACATGGCTGTATTAAAAACAGAATAACTAATAAAATTTATTATTATTAATATTATCAAATATTAATGATAGGCAGGACAAAGATAACATTTCCTTTGCTTATTGCAAAATTTTCAGTATAATCCTATGGAAAAAATTCAGGTAAATAATCCCCGAGCGTCGGCCTTTCCAATTTTCCTTTGAAAGTATTAACCCTACCGTTGTTACCTGTCTACCTTTGAAATTTGCCGACATACCTCCCTCCAACACCCCTTTCCCGGTAGTCTCTCAGTTTAGTTCTGCACTCTGAGATGTGACCATAAACCTCCCTCGGAGATCTCTCTATACATCNGGGGGGGGGGCGGCGGCGTCGGTGTTCTCGTCGGTCTGTCTGTCTGGAGAGATGTAGTCGGCTGTTCCGTGCGGTCTTCTTCTTGCTGCCAGTTGTCGGTGGCCGGTTCTTCTGTCACCCTCCGGCCATCATCATCTTCTCTCGTTGTCACGTCAGGCGTCGGCGGTCATGTCACGCCTCTGCGAGCGGGTCTCGTGGTCCTCCTCGTCCTCGGCTGGGGGATATTCGCTCTGGCGGCCTCTCGCCGCGGGCCGAGGACGTGGATTGCGGTCCTGTGATTCTGCAGAGCTTTGCCGCTCGCAAAGAATTCTCCGCACACGTCGCACGCATGATGTTCTCCGGGGATGTCCGTTATGAGGGGGTGCCGGGTTCGTGAGGAGGCACACGTGGAGCGACGGGCGGAGGGACAGGACTTCTCTGCAGAGCACGCACTCCGAGATAACTGTCTTTTTGTGGACAAAGCGCCAGTCGGCGAATGGGGTCTTGTTTAGATTAGGCCCGCCAGTTATTTTATCTAGAAACAGTTACTTATTGATAAATTAAAAAACATATGATTTATTTAATAAAAACTTTTTACACATAACCAAAAACATTATTATACTTTTAATCAGTTCCTCCACGTACCTTTGGAGGCCAAAATTCTACTATGTCCTTAAGGATTATATCAAAAACGTCTTCATTTGAGCTTCTCTGCCTCCACATATACTCACATAAATAGGAGTCTACCATAGAGCGATGTGTCCCACATTCCTTTTTGTTTCTCCTTTTGGCTTTGGCCCACATAGACTCAACTCTTTGAGTGTGAGCACCGGTCTCTTGGTCCACGAAATGTTTGGAGTGATTTACAATAAAATGCCTGTAATCCTTTCCAATTATTTCTTCTATCCCACTATATGACTTCCACATGTCAGACATTATAATGGAACCCGGTCTAATTGATGTTTTTATGCACTCCTCCAAGGTTTCTCTTGTCCTATCGGGCACTGTGTACAAAAAACACTCTTTTGTCTCACGACAGATCCCGCCAAACACCCATTGCTGTGGATAGGTTCGTCCTACATTATACTTTCGACGAGAAAAACAGGACTCGTCAATCTCAACTGTCAGTCCTTTCCCTCCAATAACCATTGGGTTTTTCAGCAAACTAGCTGCGCACACCTCCCGCAGATAATTTTTCCAATCAACAATTGTAGCAGAGCTCATATTGAGCTCTTTTGAACAAAATTTAAACGTTGTATACTCCTGTGCCCATGAGTAAATGAATAAAAGGGCTTTACTTAACGGTAACCTGCTGCCACATAGCCATGTACCCGTATACATGCCACATTCATACCGGCATTCTCTTTTGTTGCACCTATATTTTTTCCTTTCTTCGTAAAATTTCATAATGTGGCCTTTTTTACAATGTCTTTCCTTAGGTAGAATTCCTCTTTCTTCAAAAAAAATCCTGGCTCGTTGTTCTTCTTTGCATAAATCGTAAACATCAAAAACATTCATTTTGTAATACTTTTATAACCGCAATTACACAAACAATACTAAATTAAATAATATTTAAACATGTGATTTTATTTCTGTATAAAATGTCAATATAAAATAACTGGCGGGCCTAATCTAAACAAGACCCGGGGAATGACAGGAAATCACCAGAATATGTGAAATAACTGGAATCTGGTGATTCCCTGAGACATTCGGTGACTCGCCCTTGGCTCAATTTAGTCCGCAGCTTCTGCTCCCCCCGAGAGGAAGACGGAGGGGTCCGCCAGTTCACCACCTTGGGTCAATCGGTCTCTGAGCGTATCTCGGAGGGAGGACAGTGAAAGGGAGGACACTCCTTCGTCCCCCGAAGTGAGGAGTTTGAAGGCAGTGTCCACCAGTGCAAAGTCGCTCTGTCAAAGGAGGCCCATTGGGTCTTTTTGAAGTGTCCGTTTCTCATAGGGAAATTTAGTGCGGGGAATACGAAGGAGCGGACCGCATCTAGTTTTTGCCATGAGGCTAGGTGCGATTTGAGGATCTTTAGGGCCTTGGATGTGATCTCCTCAAGAGGTGCAGAGGACGGGATCGCACGGAAACCGACAGGCTGGCCTAAGAAAGACTGAGTTTCCCCCTCTCTCAGGAAGGGGACTGGTTGATTATGGATCGTGAACTCAGTCTCTCTCAGGCCGACCGGCCGGTTGCCCGAGAGATGCATCGTCTTCCGATGATTCAGCTTGAGCCCGAGGCGCTCGATCTCATCGACCACAAGGTTGATGTTTTCTTGTAGTTTCACCGGGGAGGTAGAGACTATCGTCAGGTCATCGGCCAGGCCGAGCATGAAGACGTCGTTATTGTTGGATCGATTCATGTCAAATCGCTCCAGGATATGGTTGATCCCAATGTTGAAAAGGATCCCACTGAGAGGGTCGCCCTGGAGCACTCCCCTCTCTATTGATACCAGGGGGCCGTCAGTCCCCGCACACCTGATCCGTGTTTTTGCGCCCGCGTAAATATCCCTTATCACGTCAACGAAGTGGGTGCCCGCACCGCGAAGCCGGAGAGCGTCGAACAAAGCATCATGCGGGATAGACCCGAATGCGTTCGACACGTCCAGCCAGGCGATACAGAGCTCGCCACCCGTTGAACGCACTTGTTTTAAGTGGTGGTCGATAACAAAGTTGTGCTCGAACACTCCGTCGTAGGGCATGAATCCCTTCTGGGAGTGTGCAATCACATCGTTGGATCGACACCACTGCATCAGACGATCATTCAGGAGACCTGAATAAATCTTGTAGATCGTTCGATGCAATGCTATCGGGCGCCAGTCGGATGGGGTGGTGGGTTCGGCTCGCTTAGGTATCAATACAGTGTTGGACTCTTTCCAATCACTCGGGATCCTCCTGGAGCGAAGGCATATGTTCAGGGCGAATGACAGGAACTTACCTTTGGGGTCCGCAGTCCTCCACTGACGGTAGGTGATTCCGTCCGGTCCCGGGGAAGAGTTTTCGAACCTGCGGAGCCTCGCCAGGACCTCCTCGGGACTGAAGTGGGTCAGGTCAATCTCATTCTCAGCAGTCCGCAGATCCGCCAGGCAGGTGGTGTCCCATTCCTGCCGGAGACAGGCCTCCTGCAGCCTCTGGATTACTTCTTGGGGCGGGTCCGTCCGCTGGGTTTCGCCTTCGCAGATGAGGCGGACGGCCCTCCTCCTGTTTCTCTTGTAGAGGGACTGCAGTCGTTTCGGATCTGCGGTGGCGCTCGCCTGTGGAACGCGATGCTGCTGCTGTTCTGTATTTCTCGGCCCCCCGTGGAACTTTTGCTTGATCTTTTCCACGGGCGAGTCCATAATTTGTTCAAAGTTGGCCCACATCTCCGGCGAGTAGTTCTCTCTCGAGAGGTTGCGCAGACTAGCCTCGAAGGAGCTGAGGAGACCGGCGTCTTCTCCTTCTTCCTCGTCTCGTGCGTTAGGTTCTTGTTGCTGGGCGGTCTCGCTCTGTGCGTGTTCCTGCAGGCCGTCTCGGTCCTCTGGGTCCGTCTGACTGGTGGTCCTGTCTTCTGGGTTCTGTTGGCAATCAGCCGGTCTGTTGACGGCCGTGCAGGAGGTTGTACTCGGCTCCGGGGCGATCTCTCTCGCCGGGGCTTGGGTTCTCTCGACTCGGCCAGTTTCCGTGGTGGGGGGGGGGGGGCGTCGGTCTGTCGGTCTGAAGAGGTGTGGTCGGCTGTTCCCTGCAGTCTGCTTGCTGTCGGGTGTTGGTGGCCGGTTCTTCTTCCACCCTTCGGCCATCGTCGTCTTCTCTCGTTGTCACAGGCGTCGGCGGTCCTGTCACACGAGCGGTTCTCGTGTTCCTCCTCGTCCTCGGCTGGGGAATATTCGCTTTGGCGGCCTCTCGCCGCGGGCCGAGCACGTGGATTGCAGTCCTGTGGTTCTGTAGAGCTTTGCCACTAGCAAAAAATTCTCCGAATATATATATATATATATATATATATATATGAAAATATTTTAATAAAACATAGGATTCAATATTTTTACTTTAGGAAACCAACACACACACATATAAATGTATGTATTTATTTGTTTATGTCCCTTCTAGAATAGTTAAGGGTTTAAGGACAACAGTGAGGTAAACAGTAATAACTTACTCTGCCTTAGACGGATATGTGACGTAATTTGGTAATACGTTTTATCTTGTTTTCCATTAGCGAATGAAACCCTGAAAAGTGGTTTATCTTCCTCGATTTAGACTTTTTTTTTGTTTTTGTTTTAAGGGATATTTTATTTATGCTGGTGTCCTGGGCTAGAAGAGACGAACTTTCTCCCTCCCCCTTCCAGTGTCGTGCGCAGGGCCGATCTCTCGGGGGTTGGTCACATCTACTTTGGAGAAGTTGCTACTTCGGCATACATAAGTTATGTCCCCACGCTAATAATTCATACCGCAAACCTGTTCAACAGTCAACTTATCCTTGAATTTCACGGCGAAGGAGATCCGAATGAGGTCTGAGGGGACCTGCAGATATACAAAATGTAACGCGCGTTTTGGTTATGGAAATCCTTTTATTCACAGCTGGAAATTCTCTTTTCACACTACAATTATTTATTATAGCTTATGCGACTCATGCAAAGTAGATATCCTAATCACGTTGTACCTGAATGTAAACATTACAGAAAACATTATGTCCTAATTGTGTATAATGGCGTTAACTAAGCCGATCTACTATCGCGCAATTGTAAATGTCGAAGAAGGCTGTCAAGTAAAATGCTGATAATATCTTATATGAATAACCGTTATCTTTATATGACCCTCGTTGTGGCTATCGGTCAATAGGTTAACAAAATAATGTGATTAATAAATTTTCGNATGTTTAAGTTCTTTTAATGTACTATATATATATATATATATGCCGTGGTTTGACTGGAGATGTCTCTTGAGGGATTGGATCCCGGAACTGTGCTCTCTTGTTATAAATATTGGAGCAGGCGATGCCAGTTCTACAGTTCTGGAGGGCCTTTCCGCTCCCGAAAAACTCTCCGTAGTCGCTACACGAGTGGTGCTGCCCCGGTATCTCCTCCTCTGCTTGTTGTCGACAATCAGTCGATCTATCGTCATGGTCGGCTGTGCAGGAAGGCGCCTGGTTGGGGGGGGGGGGGATTCTCTTGCCGGAGTGAGGATGTTCTGGACCCGGCCGATTCCTGGAGGGGATGTTCGTGTGGAGGGTCTGTCGGTTCTTGTTGGTGAGACTGTCTCATATTTTCTGCGGTAGCTGGTTGTTCTGTTCTGTTCCGGCGAGTGGCTCTCGTGCTTCTGGTTCTCGGCGAGGGAATGGTTGCCCTGGCGACTTCTTGGCGCGGCCCGAGGACGTGTATGTTCGTATTGTGGTTTTGAAGGGCTTTCTCTCTCGCGAAGAACTCCCCACACTCGTTACACGTGTGTTGGTGCCCTGATATTTCTGTGCCGGTATTTTCCTGGTAGGCTATATTGTTTTTCTCTTCTATTCTGAGGAGATATTCCTATTCCTGGTTCTCGCCGGGGGATTGGTTGCCCTTTCGACTTCTCGACGCGCTCCGAGAACGTACATTGCCAATGAGTGATTTTGGAGAGCCTTTCCGCTGTAGAATTCCCCACAGTCACTACATGTGTGCCATGAAGTGGCAGTCGAAGTGAGAGGATTTCACGGCAGAGCACGCATTCGAATACTATAATGGAATCACGGATTTTATGGTAGGGACTGGAGTTGTATCTTCAGAAATTGGAACCCAGCACTGAGTTACCTTGTAATAATTTTTTATTATTACAATATTCATGGCCCCGCGACCTCCTAGGGACATTGTTAATAATTTGAGTGTGGTGTCACTGGTCACCTCCTCTCCTCATGTGACTTTCATTATTGTCATTTATTTTCTATTATACATTGTTATCAAATTACAACATGTTTTTATTTATTTTTGACAGAATTTAATATATAAATAAAGGTTATAATAAAAAAAATGATGAGTGTTATTTTGGTTGAATTCACATAAACACTAGTTATATCGAACACATATTAATATTAAATACTTCTAGTAGTTCCNTATATTTATGTATTTATTTATTTATTGGGGCACCCGATAATGGCCTATCCTATCCTGATAATTTGATGGGAAGGTACGGAGTCCATTTTCGTCGATACGGAGGTATTCAAAAAGACACCTGTCGGCTATTCGGCAAAGACAAAAAGAAGTAAAAGTTTGCTGATGGGATGCTGGGATAATCCTTGGAACGAGAGGAAAATAACAGGATCGGAGAGACATACCTGGCTAACGGCAAAATGACCATATTCTTAGTTCATCCTATACCACACGGGAGGTACGGGGAGGCAAGACGGCGTCTAAATCTCACCGGTCCACCAGAGCGGATCGGTCAGTGTGAAGGCATCAGGGAAAAACCCTGAATATCCGACACAGGTGAAGGACCCTTAACCGTACCATTAGTCCACCGAAACAACGAATGAATGGGAAGCACCCGGCAACAGTCAGATCGGCGAGCAAGTACGAAACTCGGCTGCTGCCGGGCGCTTGAAGGGACCCGGACGCACGAATAAAGGAGACCAGCTCCAAAAGTACGGCGGTTTACCATTTTCCGACCCCGGAGATCAGCTCTGAAGAACGGCAGACTGTTGTTCGCACGTGCGGCGATCCCAAGGCGTGGTGTAGTAGAACGGTGGGGACCGCCGCTTTTCGCAGTCTCGACGCAAGACGGAAGGAGCCCCACGGGCAGCACGGACCCCGTCACCCTCACCATGTGGTAAGGGTGTGATGTCCGACATAGTAGTGGTGGGCTGCCGCTCGTCTCTTCATGAGGACCTGGAGAGAAGAGCCTCGACTGACCATCCGCCCACAAAAGAGGATGATCAGCAAAGAGATCCCCCTTCGAGGTCCTTTGAGTAGAAGGGTACGGCGACCCGTAGAAGCTCCGACTATCTGAGCTGGACAGAGCGATAAAGATACTTATTACCTACGACTCCTCTTGTCTCTCGGTTCCGCATTCTTCGTCTCCTCTAAAAGGATCTTGAGTCCCTCACAACACTTCCTCAACACTTCCTTGGTCAGTGCAACTGGCAAACGAGGCTGAGGCAAAAAGGCATGACGCCATCGTTGTAAGAATCGAGCGAATGACAATTGACAAGGGGTTTCGCGTTCTCTTGCCAGACGGTGGATGATTATGCTATAATACCAGAGCTAGTCCTTATAAAGAACGATCATGCGTACATTTACGACGTGACAGTCACATTTGAAAATGCATGGCGGCCTCTGAGAGGACAAGAAGAGGAAGTTGGAAAAGTATGCGAAGCTCTAAGGAAACCTATTGGCCACCTATGCTAGGGCAACGATTTGTCCTATTGAAGTGGGCCAACTCGGGACTTAGCACCACAACAACAACAACAACAAGCACATTTGCATATCTTGCTTCGAAATCATACATCAAGAAATTTTAAAGACTCGTAAAAGCAGAGACGATAGCATGGTCCCGTTGTATGTACCTGCAACATCTGACCGGTCGGCACCGGACTTCTTTCTGTACAATGGCAAGCAGCAGCACAGAGCCAGGACGTCGTGAATGTGAGAAGAACCGATCCAATTTCTGAAGAAGATGATAACAAAGAATTCTCATTGAGGAAGAGTCAGTTATGCAACTCAGTGACTCTGTATAACTAGCAAAAATTAAACTTTTTTTGTATATATTATCTTTTATATTTTTTTGTTTTTGAACTTTGTACCACGCATATAATTTTTTTTGTAAATAAACGATTTTTGTTCTTATCAGCTTAATCTATGGTACGACCTTCATTGACTACTTTACTCTTCTAAATGTTCATTTTTTTTATTCCATATGAATTCTATTGATATTCACTACAAAATTTATAAGATTTATTTAATCATTCTCTAATACCTCCTTCCTTCTCTCCCCCTACTACAAAATGTATGGATATCATACTCCCAAAACATATTTGATATGAAACCAAATTTGTACTGTTTATCGAAGCAAAATTCGGCTCAGTTAACCCAAAGCAACTCAGCGGGTTATTTACTAAACATATTTACTCTCAGAGATAGTGCTCCCCCCCTCCCCCCCTCATACATGTACGGAGCTATAACCTTCTGATTACACAACATATTGATAATTTATTTAAATCACCCTATAAAAAATTGTTTTTCTTTTTAAAAATTTTTTTTTTATATTTTCTTTATTATATGGACCAAAATTTGTACTTTTTTTCTGAGAATAAACATTCTGGTAATGTTTAAGAATTTAAAAAAATAAATAAAATTCTAAATGAGATTCAAATAATGAAGGACTTTTGGTATCTAAAAGCTTTCAAGGAAGTCTGAAACCTTTTAATGATCTTTGTCATCTTCACCTGACCTTTTATAAAGTCATCCGTTTTTCCTCAAATCATTCATCATAGGAGACAAGTTATTTTAACTAAAAAGCACTGGTACGAAACTGCTATTTTTCAGTGATTGAACTATTGCAGTTCAACTAACTCAGAGAAAGAGCAAAATAACCTTATATATTGATAGGAAAGATATCTTAATTATTTAAATGAGACAAACCCTGGGCTGGTAGGTGCCGTTGAGTAACTTATAATTTCTAAAAGTTGGTGGATTGAACTCATGTGTAGTTTTATGCATTTTCAGAAAAAAAAATCCAAATCCAAAAATTTTCCAGTTGATTAACTCATTTACACAATTTTTTTTTTTTTTTTTAACATTATTATTTATTACTTTCTACATGATCCATAATTAAAGGGCCAATTCTTTTGGTTTTCTTTTTCTTGAAATAAATTATTGTAATCACACTGTAAAATCTATGTTTGTTATGTAGGGAATTCATAAGTTAACCGAATCCCTCAACAGCATAGTCACTGAATGTTTCTTCTTGTAATTTGCATGTTATTCAGGGATGTTTTTGGAATTGTTGCTCCAAAGTTATTCGGTAATTATTTTATTATTGTTAACATTTTGACTTAACTTGTAAGTCATCTTTAGGGCTGTAATACTCACACACACAATTACACTTATAGAATTTGATTGGAACGAACAGACAGAGATGTGGTATGTTATATGGCAGAATAAGATATACAGAATAAACTAAAAATTTAACTATATATATATGTATATGAAAAAAATTTATTTTCTTTTTCCTTTATTATCTTTTAAGATTCAAGTAGTAATTTCTCTCTTTAATGAAAGATCAGTAATGTACTTCGTTTAGGCAACTAAAACTATGCTTGATGAGTTCTTATAATACTAAAAAGGTTGATTTAACATATCCTGAAATCAACACATGTTGTGCCCTATTCTTGTGGGTCAAGAATACTCAGTCTTCATTTTTGAATTTGATTACCTATTGATTCCTTAATTTCTTTACTAGGACTGTAAGAAATTTTTGATCAAAAACATTGCTAAAAATGTCTGTGATAAAAATTTCTCATAAGACTACCAATTAAATTAATTAGGTAACATTTAAACTGACTTTCCCACAAACTGAGCATTTCCTTGAAGTAGATGTATATTTTTACGCTGATTGTAGAATTGTTACTTTTAATTATGACTTTCATTTTATAAATTCTTAATTTTTTTTAATACAATAAATACCCATTTCATAAAGATTTTTATTTAAAACTAAATTGCTTTACAAACAAGGTGGTATGCGACTATTTTTAAAATCCAATATTTTTCTTATTTGAACTAATTGCCTATTAGCATTAGTATATGATAAATCAATTTTATATGATGTAGTTAATTTACTTAATTTATTCCTGAATAATTAACCTCACTCTGAGATCTCTCCATACCTAACTATCACCCTGTTGATGATTTACAAGTTAAGTCGAAATGTTAGCAACAATAAAATAATTACCCAATAATTTTGGAAAATTTTATTTTTCTAACCCTGGCCGAAACCCTGACTAATTTCTCCAGTATAGATTCTACCCTTTATTTGTCTATTTTGGGATTAGGAGGAGGTAATACATAAGGATACAACTCTTATATTGCGAGTCATTCATTAGTTCTCCTTGTAAAGAATCATTAGTACACCAAATATGTGTACTAACGAGTGGTTCTCTTGCTTTTCTGTTTTGTTTTGCTTTTATTATTCATTAGACTTAATTTCAGATGAAAATAATTTAAATTCCTAAATATTAAAAATATTGAAGAATTAATTTGCAAATAATTCTTATTAGTACTTATGAAACTGACTAATAACTTAGTTTGGTTAGAATTGACAAACAAATAAACATAAGCTAATACCATTTGGTTTAATATTCCTTCTTAGCTTCTGCAAAGCAAAATGAGCATATTTATATTAAAAATACAAATTAACAAACAAAAATTTAAAATGTATCTTACCAAGCTCAGCATCATTGCCGACTGCATTACCGAAGTGCATGGGCATAGGAAAGCAGAGGTATTGGCTGTGAGGCAAGGCAGATGAAGTGAAAGGATGGCAGGCTTATATCAGCATAGGAGCTCAATGAGCATGTAATAACCCTGAATTAATGAGGTTATGGCACTAGGACTGTGGTGAAGAGACCTCAAAGTAGAAAAAAAGATCAAAGATTGTGAACAATTAATGAGAGGGAATAGAATAGGTTCGTTTCCTGGCTGGGAAAGTTAGATTTTTTATTCTATTCCCTCTCATTAATTGTTTAAAATTTATGTGGGATAAAAATACCACAACCAAATAAAATATTTATCAAAGATTGTGCTTCTACCATGAGCGATTCTATACAAATGCAGACAAGTCTGTGGCTACCTTGTGATTGGAAGTATTCATCATCTTGAAGGGGCGGAAAACTAGCCTCAGCAGCAGGTTTAGCTATTATCATTTGGGTTACTAAAAATGGATTTTTTGTCAGGGTGCAGTCATTATGGATGAGGGGGACCTAGGTTTTTTGTAGAAGACCTCACTGGATGTTGGCTGGTGCACAGCATTACTGTACTTGCATCCTAGAATCCACTATTTCTTCTGTGACAGTGGAGAATGGTTCACCTTCATTCCCAAAAGTGACATAAAACACAGTTTTCTTGAAGCAGCCTATGCCCAAACTTCAGGGAAAGATGCATGAAAAATAAACAAAATTTAATCAAAACAATATTTAATAAGTTAAATACTGACATAACAATTAAAAACAAAGGCACACAAAGGCCAAGGGTTTATTATGAAATGAAGCTTGTCAAACTGATATGTTTAAAGATTTTTAATACTAGAGCAAACCAGTTTTTTTTTTTTTTTTTTTTAAATTTATACAATTCAAACAGCATTTATAATACAAGCATCAATTGACATCCCATATAACAAAAAGTTGTCTTCAAAGACAAATGACTATTATAATAACTTATTTAAAAATACAAAATAAATGGTAATTTGTCCACGTAAGGGTGAATCCAATTGATAGTTTCAAGTGTTGTACATCCCCTTCTCCTGCAGAAGTATACCATTTTTGATGGGATCAAAGGAAAGTTGAAATATTTGAACTTCTCACCCATTCTTGATGAATTGAATAAAATAATGTATATTGGAATGAAATTGGCTGGGAGATGAGGAACATTTTCTATGCGAATGCGAATTGTATTCTTGAAATATCTTATACTTGAATTTATCTTACATCTCTCTATTTAATAATTGCCATATAAAGCAATTATTACATTTTATCCAACTATAAAGTAGTTAGTCACACTAATTTCAAAATATTAAAAGGACCTTAAGGACAATTCTTGGCAGCTTCTTCAATTTGAAAGGCTGTTCAAATATTTAAGATGTTTAAACTAATATTGTAAGTATGGTAGTATAATTTAGCAAAAAATATATTAAAAATAGAGTTGAAAATTTTCTGACCATTGTGATTTTTCCCTTCATCCTAAATATGACATATTGAATTTAACAAATTAAAAAAAAAAAAAA
>KZ807091.1:231135-256732 GCA_000696205.2 Oncopeltus fasciatus
TACAATCACATATAAACTAAAATAAATTAAAATCAAAGTTATTTCAAACAAATTATGGAATAGAATAAAAAAATCTATCTGTCCCAGCCAGGAACCGAACCCGGATCTCCTGCTATCCGGGCCGGCATGCTTAACCATTACACCACCAGGACGAGCTAGATATCCCATTAAATTCCCACTACTTTAACGGGATATCTAGCTCGTCCTGGTGGTGTAATAGTTAAGCACGCCGGCCCGGATTGCGGGAGATCCGGGTTCGGTTCCTGGCTGGGGCAGATAGATTTTTTTATTCTATTCCCTCTCATAATTTGTTTAAAATTTATGTGGGATGAATAAACCACAACCAAATTAATAATTACAAAGTTATTTTATCCTATCCTAATGACTAACAAAATTAATATTTATTCAATTTTCATTAATATTAAAAATTTTAAACTTAGATCTATTTTAAATAGAAACAAAAGCTGAAAGCTGAGCTCTATTTTGTTGAGTCAATGTAGCCGGAAAAAGATCTATATTAAACCATGTTGGATATTCTAATAGTTATCTGAAGGTTATAACATATGAAATTAATATTAAACTCATATTAGAAAAATATCTTATCTAGTATTTTATCTAACTCTTTAGTCAGATTTCTTCTTAGTGGAATTTAAATATTGGAAGTTATCTGAGAGTATCAATAAAATAATTTGTTTTGAACCATTATTGGGTCTACAAATTGTTGGTGATTAAATTGTAGGACTTGAACAGAGGACATAAGGAGTGAAGGAAAAAAGGGGAAATGTTTAGTACTTTGATGTTCTGACACCATTAATTTTAAAAAGAATCTTATGCATAAATCATTACCAATACCTATGCAACTTATAATAAGCTTTACCAACTCACAATTTGTTATTGATCTGTTTCTCTAGTAAAGAAAAGGTTGATCAAATATAACTAAGATAGATTGCTCCAAAAAACAAAAACAAAAAAAAATAGATAGAGTTTTTGACCATAGAGATTATTAGTAGAGGTTTTTTGGGGGGTTGACTGGCTTGCATTGTAAGCCAAAACATCGGCAGATAATGAAAAAAAAAATACAAATTTTACTTAAATTGTATTTTTTTTTGGATCAACCTTGATCGAATACCAACAAAAAACCTCAACTAAGAATCAATAGATTTTCTGAGGGTCTATTATTTCTACTTTGTTCAGGAACGATAAAAATAAAATCACTATTTCCTTTATTACCAAATTAGATTAAATATGAATTTAAAATGAATTACAAGCAAAACTCACCCAAATGTCAGTTCTTTGATCAATCATACAGTAGCTTTCGACATTAAAGAGTTCAGGAGCTCGGTAAGGCATAGAGCACCTTTCAGAGGCCAAGTCTTGTAACCTTTGAGCTTCTGTGCTGCCACACACTTTGACACAAGCTGGAGCAACAGATCCTAAATTAAAAAACAATCACCAATTTAAATATTATTACACTAAATAATCATTTCCAAAAACATAACACTTCTATCAGGATGAATATGAAGGATTTCATTATATAAGAATGTAGTATCAATGTTTTTCTTACTGTGTTATAATTAAAACATTGTGTGAGTATAAAACACTTGATACAAGAAGAGTAGTTTAGATATTACAATATTTGACACAAAGTCAGTGAGCCTCCAAGCACTAGTATTTCCTTTAATTTCCTAGACCTAGGCTATTGGAATAGTCAACTATCCTATAAAATCCAAATGGTGCATGCATCAAGCCCCTGCTCAATTTCCAAGCGGAACTTAAAACTCAAATGAAAATACATATTTTTAAATAAGCAATATGTGCCTTTCTTACCCCTGGTCATAAGATAGTTTAAAATAAAATTTAAAAGGTAAAATAATGACATAATTTTGAAAAGCCTCTGATTCTACAACCATAGTTATAAATTCCATGTGTCTATTAATCAACATAAAATGGTAATATTGTTATCTAATTTTATACTCTCATTAATTCTTAACTGTATTAAAATATTCCTCAAAAACATTCAGTAGCACAAAGAGGCTAAAGAATATTTAGATGAATCAAAAGGCTGTCATGCAGGAGCCGCTCAATAGATTCCCCATTTCCTATATTTCATAAAGTATAAAATGTATAATTATAAATATGAGTAAATGATTAATTTGATCTGACAAGCTGGAGAAAGCAATGGGAGTAAAAGGTAAGTTTAATAAAGTTTGCTCTAGACTTAACTATAATTACTTTCTGAAAAATCTTCGTCAATGTACATTTTTTAAATGAAAATTTTATGGAACAATATGTATGTATGTGTATATATATATATATATATACACACATTTATATTAGTAACTACTTTCATTTTTTACATCTTGTTTGGTAGGGACCGCAAAAAATCGAATATTTTCAAAAAATTGTCCAAGATAACAACCTCAGGAAAGGTTAAAAGTAAATGGACTATAGTTATGTAGTATAATTATCCTCTTTCAAAGCTGGATATAGTCAGTGAATATGTAAGGATTTTATATGTGATATTTCTTGAGTAGAACTGTCACACTGTCTGAGTATCTTGAACCTTCTAAGTATCGTTTGTAAAATCATCCACGTTCAGTGCTTCATAGACAACAACAGGGTAGAAAAGATAATTTAAGTGAGTTCGGAACATTTGTTTTCCTTTGAGACCTCTCTCAAATAAAATAAAAGCACTCTAATGTCTTGCGCAAATGAAAATAAGTGTTGTTTTTTTTAACGACTACGTGGTAAACCACGTAAGTTAAAACCAACGAAAAAATTGATTATCACCATAATTACCATACTTAAATAAAAAAATGTACGTTACTTTGGAGCTGCGTAAGCTAAGCATATTCTCAAAGTTTTAATGGTAAAGAAAGTAAATAAGGACTTACAAATGACAGTAAACAGCTAACTGTGTCGGGAGAAAGCGGTTAACATTCATTTTTACATCCTATATTGATATTATTTATAATATGAAAGTTTTAAAAAAGTGATAAAACTAACCAATTAACTTATATGTCCTTTACATTNAAAAAAAAAAAAAAAAAAAAAAAAAAAAAAAAAAAAAAAAAAAAAAAAAAAAAAAAAAAATGTGAATGGAAATACAATTAAAAATACTTTCTATTCTAAGTATGTGATTAAAATTTTACAATGAATTATGAATAAACAGAAATTAATTTTGATTGTGACACATTTTCTATCAAATATTAATCTAAACTGATCTATAGCTAAAAAAATATTGAGTACGGTATTCTTAAAATACCCTTCTCCATGCATTAATTTTATTAAAATTGGGAATTTGAAACATATTATGAAAATTTATCAATACTTGAGAAAAGTGGTTGATTTAAAAAAATTACTTCATAATAAAATATTGTGAAGAAAATATAAGTTTAATATAACTTACTGCAAATAAATTAATTAATATGTACAAATAAATTAAATATAATTATTTACTAAGAGGCCTCAGGATAACTCGTTAGTCACAAAACCTAGTCACTTATCATTGTTACCGAGACGTAGAACACGTGATCTGCCACAGACGGAGACTAACTTATCACTGACTGAGGGTGCTACTGGTGAGCTGCTTTTATAATCAAATGGACATGTCTCATAGATACACGAAAGGACTGGAACATTCTTATTTGTAATTCCCATAAAGTCGACTTTTCTTTCCAAGACAAAGGAAGCAGCTGTTATCCTTCAATTGACCCCCTTCTTGTGCAGGTCTGTTTCACATGCCACTTACTTCCCTAGTCTTTAACAATATTTTTTTGTTATACAATTTAGATAATTTACATGATCTATAAAACCTCTAAAGTACTTAAATTAAAATTATTGAGCTCAAATTTTATCAATTACTACTGTTTTTAAAAATATATTTTGCATTAGGTGTCATTGCCTTGATAATGAGACTTTTGGTTTTGAAAGCATTCAGTCTACATAAATAAAAGAGTCTGAAGAATTGGCAATTATTTTCCCCAATATAAAATTTAGTTTCTTTAATTTAAGAAATGAGGGCACTGGAACATGTACAGACAAATATATGAAATGAGTACATATATTCTTGAATGGAAAATAGTTTGATTTTATGCCAGAAAATCTGAAATTTCATCCATAATACTTTTAAAGAACCCATTTTTAAAATCTTGCAAATATGGATTCTAAGTTCAGTTGATTATTTTTAATAATACCTACTTACCTAAATCCATTATAACAGGAGTGTTGTCAACATCTAACAAAATATTAGCTGGTTTTAAATCTCTATGGGCTAAAGCAATAGGCTGGGCATCGTGAAATGCCTTTACTCCATCACATATTTGCAGGAACATTCTTAGGACATCACCCTGGTCCATATATTGCTTATTTTTACTTCTGATTTCTAAGCAAAAACCAAGAGTTCCTCTCTGAAAAAAATAGTAATACACAACATACAGTTTTGACCTTTGTGTTTTAAATATACTTTAGATTTACCAAATGAACAACAAAAAAATACATTGAAAGATTCCTGCTGCACTTGACCATTTTGAAAAGTTCTTTTTTGTCAATCTTTCCCAAATCCTGTGAAGGCCTCTTCACGCCTGAATGAAGAATAAGCTGGGACAAACTCCCACATACATCAATGGGCCAGCTCATTCTCCATTCAGCCATGAAGAAGCCTTCACAGGGAACGTGCAAAAGCTGGGCAAAAGACAAGTTTTTGATACAGTCAAGTCTGGAAAAAAAATCTATGAATGTTTCTGGAGTTTGTGGAAACCAATGTGAACAAAAAGAAATAAAATTGTCACTAATAAGTAAACTACATTTAAACTATCCTTTTATTCAGATATTTCTAAACTAGAAGAAGTCTAATGGAACTCGCTATAAAGCAAGAACCTGTGAGACTTGCAAATACATGAATAGATAAAATACCTCATCCAGAATTACTTGAGACTTCAGCATTTAGGCTAAATGGCATGTGGGAGATACCAGACTAGATCTTTATAAAACATTATTCAGTTTTCCAAATTTACATTCTCCAGTCTTAAAAATAAATGTGCATTATGGGAGAATTAAATATAGTTGGGAGGAATTGGTAATTTCCTACCTTTATAAGTTAGCCTTATATACTTGACCTTAAAATAAGTGAAATGCTAATTACTATCCGGGTAAGATTTCTGTACCCATCAAGACTTTAAATTTATTGATCCTTTATTGCCCAAGTACCAAAGAACCTTACAGTCAATTTACATTGATGACTTTCATGATGTATACATATTTCTTCTCTACTAAGCAGTGTGAAGCAAATTTTTTTTAGCACAGACCTGACTCAGAAGTTATATTTTATCTTAGCAAAATATTGATTAATATAATAATTAATAACTTTATACAAACAAATTATAAACAAAAAAAAAAAAAAATNAAAAAAAAAAAAAAAAAAAAAAAAAAAAAAAAAAAAAAAAAAAAAAAAAAAAAAAAAAAATGTGAATGGAAATACAATTAAAAATACTTTCTATTCTAAGTATGTGATTAAAATTTTACAATGAATTATGAATAAACAGAAATTAATTTTGATTGTGACACATTTTCTATCAAATATTAATCTAAACTGATCTATAGCTAAAAAAATATTGAGTACGGTATTCTTAAAATACCCTTCTCCATGCATTAATTTTATTAAAATTGGGAATTTGAAACATATTATGAAAATTTATCAATACTTGAGAAAAGTGGTTGATTTAAAAAAATTACTTCATAATAAAATATTGTGAAGAAAATATAAGTTTAATTAATTTTTTAAATCAAAATCAAAGAGAAAAAAAAGTTTTTTTTCTGTTTACAGACATAACTTTAATTTTAAAAATTAATATCCTAATGGTAATTTTAAATAATAAGTCATATGAACAGCTGAAAAGAAAATCACTATTTTCTATTTATGTTCTCTTTTGAACTACCATTGTTCTCCCTCTGGTCTAATTTTGCCTAATAACTATGCAGCTTCTTAAAAAGGTATTCTAGAGATTCATTCACAAAAATAATGGTATACCCAGATTCTCACCAACATCAATGGCAAAAATAACAAAGTTGAATTCAGGTAAACACTTAATGGAAACAATTTATTTCATGATTAGTATACTTATTATAAAGTAGAAACAAACCAAGAGTATATATGCAAGACCAACATATAGTGTACATTAGAAAATCAAATATATGTTTGTACTAGCACAGATAGGACAAGAGCATTATGAGCCTTTCAAAAAGACAGTCATTCTTACTTAAACTTTCTCACAGAAGCAGAGGGGAAAGCATTTCAATGAATCACTTTGCTCTGCAGGAACCTCATTTAAATAAGTAGCATGGAACTGGGGTAGCCAGTACCCCTTTACGTCAGGAGGGGCATGGTCTGTTAGCCTTATCTTTAGAAAAAACACAATGGAGATCAAGGATTTGAATTGAATAGTCTTTCAATAAAGCTCCTAGGTTCTCATAGGAAGAAATTTCTCAGTGAACAATTCCAGTCTGGAATTATGCAAGCCTGCTGAGATTATAGTTTAACTATGTAGCAAGATAGAAAAAATATAACTAAAAGCATTAGGGGAAGAAGTTGTTTATTGGATTCAGAAGGATCATGAATAATGAATGTTCCTTGAATGAACCAATTTGTTTATTTTACCCTTTTTATGGCTAGATTACAATAGAAAAGTAATTGATAAAAGAGTTTATGTTCTAAATAGAAAAGCTACTTGATAGCACAGATCTTATAGTTAAATATCCACAAAATGGGAGGTATTTATCTATATCCATTATAACAGAAATAATTAAAAGTCAATATAAAGGAGAAAAAGAGTGTGAACAAAATCAGAAGTGCTGAAGCTATACGAAGACAAGGATGAAGTATTACTGATAGTAGAGCAGTTGATATAAACAGACTATGTATGAAGTCAAACAGACATTTTTCTTAAAGATGTTTCAGTAGGCACTTGGTGTCTGGTAGATTCAAGGTTAGTATTAAAGGGTACATTCTGATGATAGGGAATATTACTACAAGTGGCTCAGGTCTATCGTACTTTGTAGTCCCACATATTTAATAAAAAAAATGTGCTTCATTTAACAATGGACCATGAAAGAATAAAACATCATTTTTCAACTAGACACTAAAAATAATAAATATTCCTATTCCATCTTTTCTTCAATCCCCTCAGAAAGCTCATAAACTATTATACATAACTTCAATTGTAAAACTTGCAAACCTGCAAGAAGATAATTTATTTACTGAGATAAGCAGGTACAGCTGGCTTTAAAGGTACTTTAAGGTAGTATCAACGGTACTTTAGAGATCCTGATTACAAGAACTAAATAATTTTAACTTTGAGGGACATGTATATATATATATATATNCATAATCAAACGGTAGACGATCCGGAGAAAAAAGTGTGTATATATATATATATATATATATATATATATATATGAACACAGATGCATAAGAACAGGATACTTTAGTAGAACAGAACAGAAGTAGAACAGTATTGAGTTAAATTTCCTATCTGGAGATTTGAAGTCAACCTGAACAACTATTAAAAAAAAGAAAAATTAAAGTATATTCACCAGACTGTATACCTACTGAATAATATGGTAAGAGAAGTAAAACTTGACTGGTTGTATTCAGAACAGGATCAGGACATCCAGAAACTGAGTACTCAAGGCAGGGGATAATATTTGGATGAGTGAGAATTTTATGGTATTCTACTTCTTGAAGTGCACATTTTTGATCTTCTCTTCCGTGGCAAATAATTTTTTTAACTGCATATCTTTTCCTGGTCCTAGCATGTTCAACTAACAAAACAGTGCTAAAGCCCCTAAAGACAAAAATAAATATGGAACAAAATTATGAATTAGATTAAATGAATCATTATTAGCTATTAAAAAAAATTAATTATTAAAATAAAACATGATGGGTTCATTACCCTTGTCCAAGTTCTTCAAGAATGTAATACTTAGCGTTATTTATGGCAATATCATCTTTAGAACAAAGACATCCCATTTTCAGTATCATACTTAGGCCTAAAGTATTCATTGTGCCGATATAATAATTCCTGGACAAAAAATATGGTTTCAAACATTACATATTGACAGTGACGTAACTTATGATAGCACACACCCCACCAAAAACATCGATGTTGAAAATATAAAACAAATTTAAAGATAAGAATAATCGAGTTATGCAAAGAGTATTAGATTAAAAAAAAAAAAAAAAATAAGTAGGTAAGATTATAAATATGAATCACTATTTTAAGGAAATTATTGCATGGTGACATCACATGTATAGTACAGCTGTCATAACATGGATTTAAGGCAAAAACAAAAAATACTCCTAAGCGTGGTTACCAAACCAGCTTAACAGAAACTGCCAAAGTGGTGACGTTAGGCGTATAAAAAAAAAGTGAACAAACTGTGAAGAAATTCAATCTGTTCTTTGAGAAGTATGTTTAATAATTGTAGCAATTTTATAACGTAATCAGTATGATAATTATAATGTTCCAGGTTGTGACAACGCCTTGTAGGGAGAAATGTGCCATTTATATATATATATGCTCTTTTCCTTTGGCGGCAGAAAACTTGTTAGTTCAAAAGTGTTTTAGAGAAATTTTGGTGTTGATTTTGAAGTATATTTTGTCAGTTCCGTTGATTTTAGGTTAAAAGTTTATTGCTTAGTCATGGGCTCTTAAACACAATCTGACTCAGATCTTATCCTATCTTTTGATTTTGTCAATCAGAATGAACTTCGCATCATTGGCACTACACTTGATCTTGGTCCAACTTACACTGCGTTTGTTGAAAATCCCTTCACTTAGGAGCTTCCTTGGATTCACTTCTTTAGCCATCCTGGCCAAATGACCGCATGTTGAAACCTGCCGAACTTTATATGCCCACAAAATTATCTTAAAACTGGACTAGCTTACAAACGTTCGTTCTATGTCGTCGCGTGTAACTTTTTCATTCAGGGCTAGTGATTATTCTTCATATTTTTCTCTCGGACCTTGGAGGCATTGCTCATCTAGTTCTGTGACCGTCAAACATTCCGAGGTATACTAGTGATATGAGCATACATATATGTTATTGAACCCGGAGTGACACCTATTAACCGCTACCATTCTTTTAATTTGAGATTGCAAGTCATTATTACCAGATAACTGGCTTCGAAGATATATACTTGTCAACTTCTTCAAATGTTTACAATGTTCCATTCACCTTTGCCTTCTCAATGCTCATATATTTCGTCTTCTGTCCATTTGACGTTCAGCACTCTCTCGATTTATGAGTGACCCTTTGTTCGCATCTATTGACTATGTGCCGACTAGATCGATATCATCGGTATATGTTAGTCATTTAGTGCTCCTGTGAAATAGTGTCCCTCTAACCTGAATGCCCCAGCTACTTATTACCTTATTTAATGCTACAATGAAGAGAAGTCATGTTTGACAGATAGCTGTCTCCCTGTCTTCTCCTCATGCAATCTCAAAATAAATAATGCTCATGGGCATTTCCTATAATCTTTCGGGTGAGACGATTAGGTCCAGTACCGTCTTAACCTTTCTGAAGCCTATCTGATACTCACTTTCATCTTAAGGTAAAAGCTTCGAATAGCGTATACTTAATAAGAATTTATATATGAAAAGAAGCAGTAATATCCCCTATACTTCTTGCAGTCAAGAGCACCTCCTGCCGTATAAATGGGCATATCATAGTTATTCCCCCAAAGGCATACTTTCACTAATCTGCTAGACTGTTAGTTACATGAAATTAGTTATGTAAAAACGCGAAGTTTTTATTAGTTCATTATTACCATGTTTATAGAGCTCAGTAGGCAAGATTTTGTAGTGGTTATACCTCTAGTATCTCATTAGTATCCAATAACGATTGGTTAACAAAGAGGTACTATTGGTCATTGGCAAGGACCAATAGATTAGCCTGTGAATTTAGGTGACCATTAAAATTCGAATTTACTTCGAATCCCTGGGACACTCTCGCTTAAAGAACACTCATCCAGTACTAAAGAGTGTCTACTGAAGATGATAAAATCCTTCAAGTTTGACGTCAGATAACAATCATCAAAGCTTCTCACATTTGGTACGGCTCCCTAAAGAGGTCTGAACCCCACTCCAGACTGCAATCAACGAGATACGTTAAGTAGTATACCTTAAAAATTATGACGTCATGAGTCTCATAATATTTTTTCTTTATTGTGTTCATTAATTTATCAGAAAGTATTTGTTTTTAATTATATCGTTACTTTTCTTCAGACATTCAAAAATATCAAGATCTGGCTCCCTATAATTTTTCAGCCTTTCTATGGCGAATTTCTTATTTTTATTTAAGCACATCTATCTGCCAATTTATTAATAATTTGTTCTGCTATTCTGTTTTCCTGTCTGCACTTTGTTTCATTTCGTCATCTTATTCTATACTCTTACACAGAAATAGAATCATTAGTTAGAAGGTTTCATTATTAGACTCAGCAGTTCTATGATATTTTTCCTCATCTTAGTCAATCCTATTTTTCTCTTTTTAAAACCCAATTCTCCTGCAATAGTTATCCGCTTAAATGTTAGAATTCAGACCTTCTGACTTATTTCAGCTTCCTTTTTTAATTTTACTATTTTCAAAACAGAGCAGATAAGCTATCTTCCTTTTGACAATTGTTATTGTATCTCTTAGGTAGGGGACTAGGTATTGACCTCACTTTAGTCATTCATAAATGGACCCTGGCGAGAGGAAGAGAGTTTTTGGAATCCGCGAGTGTTCGATATTGCTTCATGACATAGAAATTGTTTAAAATTCATTTCATTTTTAGAGAGTTAATGGTGAAATTTATCAGTTACTGCTTTTGGTAACTTGTTATTTTTTTTCCTTAGAGGCATATTTGCCAACTGCAATTGGCTCAACATTTTTTCAGTCAATGAAGACATACTCAACTAAAATAAAATAAATTTAACTTAAATCAATTTATTCACTAGCACGTAAGAAAAATATAATAATTGAAATTTTACAAGTGGAATAAGCAATACAACCATTCAGTCTCAATTTTTCATCTAAAATTTAATGAAATTATTTCTAAATAATTATAATATNTTACCTATAAAAATTGGTAATAGACTATATATACAAACTTACTAAAATAGTTATATAGTATCTTATATAGTTGATGTAGTTATTATTGCATAATTAGTTTATATTTAATTAAATATTAAATGTAATTTATGTGCATATAAATATATGTATATGCATATTTATATAATTATTGGATATGATTTGTTACAAATTTTGAAGTCTTCTGCCCTAATTTTGTTAATGAATATTTTATTGATTTTAAATGGTCATTTATGAAACAAGAAGTAATAAAGTCCAAAATTACTGCACTGAAGAAAACCAATAATAGGAGAAAATTCAAAATATCCATATCCTTAAAAATCATTATATCGAAATCAATTATTGAATATGATCCCATTAATTTTTATCTATTCCTGTGAGAAACTAAGTTTATGAAGTTTCTTAAATAGCAATTCTTAAGTACTAAATTTTCACATCTGTAATTAAGTCAAAATATTAAATTAAAAATGTAATAGTAAGTTTGCATACAACCTTTAGCAATTGATTTTACTTATTAATCAACATTTTTTTATTATTATTGCAAGGTTAGATTCAGAAAAGCAACAGCTTTCAAAAAATCTCCTGATGAGAAAAGTATCCCATCATACTGCCAATAAAATGTCTTATTTATTATCCA
This sequence comes from Oncopeltus fasciatus, assembly GCA_000696205.2. Taxonomy (NCBI): domain Eukaryota; kingdom Metazoa; phylum Arthropoda; class Insecta; order Hemiptera; family Lygaeidae; genus Oncopeltus; species Oncopeltus fasciatus. The sequence goes on from KZ807091.1 coordinate 242,906, forward strand.
TCCAACAGAAAGAGTGATAGTCTGAATTTTCAAATTATCACCCTATTCGACTCTTCTTGATCTACAAACATTACATGTATATCTGGGGTTAAGATTAAGACTATAAATGGAGCACTAATTCCAAGTAATAAAATTAGTCGCTCAAAGTTAGAAAATTCTGAATAGCTTAGTGGTTGCTATCTAATCTAATCAACCCCTTTACTATACAACCCCATTATACTAAATGGGGATGATATGAAAGCTGATTTTTCGGAGGAGAATTGAGAGGATGAACATAGGGTGTAAAATATAAACTTATACTGATACATACCTCTTTGTGAAAGATGTTCTTGTTTAGGATTCCTCAGAATAGTTGTACAACTAGTAAAGTATGGTAGTTTAAATAAGTCCTCTGTAGATCAATACCAACAAAAGCAGACTAATTTGGTCTTGCAGGTGGTGTTGGACATTACTTGTCCAATAATAATTATACCTGTAAACATGTCTTAGCATTAACATCGCATGTGGATGTGGTGTGTTTATATGTGTGTGTGTGTGTGTGTGTGTGATACATATATGTTATTATCAATACTTGAGAAAAGTGGTTGATTTAAAAAAATTACTTCATAATAAAATATTGTGAAGAAAATATAAGTTTAATTAATTTTTTAAATCAAAATCAAAGAGAAAAAAAAGTTTTTTTTCTGTTTACAGACATAACTTTAATTTTAAAAATTAATATCCTAATGGTAATTTTAAATAATAAGTCATATGAACAGCTGAAAAGAAAATCACTATTTTCTATTTATGTTCTCTTTTGAACTACCATTGTTCTCNCCCCCCCCATCATCATCATTATCTTTGTTCAATCCCTCTCCACAGCTAAGCAGTGGAGGAGCAGTTGTATAGAACATTCATTATGGGTTATACAGAACCCTATCCTCTGTGTGTTCTATTTCTCCAATTATGGCCAGTCCTGGCTAGAGCATTCGGGACACCATCTCCCTATGTTAGTCTGGGTAATTCCTGAGCTTTTGTAGTTGTGTTTCGGTAGTACAGTTATACATAATCTTATAAGATATAAATTTATTTTTCTAAATAGTTGCATAAATAATAGACAGTCAAAATTCACTTCCAAAAACCATAACATGTAAAAATAAATCCAAATTTGTTATCCTCATGTTCTCATTAATATTCAAAACTAATGATTAATATCACAATTTTCTTCATTAAAGGATTTTTACAGGTCAAGTATTTTAGTAATAAGAGAATAAAACAAAGGAGAGAATTTGGAATTACCTATTCATCATGAAACTAAACATAATAAATAAAAAATATTTAAAGCATAACAATTATAGGACTCTATTAAAGCTATTATTATTACACAGAATAACATTAATAAAAATATATGAATTATGTACAGTATCAAATAATACTTTTTAAAAAAATTGATGAAATCTGGTGGATTTAATATTTATTCTTGAATATTTTTCAAAAAAATAAAAACAAAAAAATTCTCTTATGTCTACTACAATGATTATTTAAATTTAATATTTGTACTTCTTCTTCTATTCTCTTCATCTGATTCTACTATTTCCACTTGATTTCCTTTTTAATTTCTGGCATATTTAAAATAAAGATGAGGTTCTCCTATTATTAGAGAGGGAGGGTTGCCAGTTAATGCCCAAGTGGAATATCTAACTCAGAGGTAAGTTCTTCCTTGCATTTAAATCAATTGTTATAGTTGATCAAAGCAGAAGTTTTGGAGGCTAGAATTATGAGTGGGCCACCTTCACTTCCTGTTGCCTGTTGCCCATATGCTTCTATGAATAGGTCAAATTTAACAACCTGTAACCACTTCTTAAAATTTTCTTTAACAATGAAGAATTAAAAAGTTGAAATCCATTACTTACAAATTACAAATTCTTTATCTCTAATTCATATTATTTCAAATGATAATGTAGACAAAATCATTTAATGGTCTTATTAATTTGAATAAATGTCAATTAATAAATCTGAGTAAACATTATTTTTGCTATTTAAACTATATATTTAACATTCTATATTAATTATATTAATATTTACCTATAAAAATTGGTAATAGACTATATATACAAACTTACTAAAATAGTTATATAGTATCTTATATAGTTGATGTAGTTATTATTGCATAATTAGTTTATATTTAATTAAATATTAAATGTAATTTATGTGCATATATATGCATATTTATATAATTATTGGATATGATTTGTTACAAATTTTGAAGTCTTCTGCCCTAATTTTGTTAATGAATATTTTATTGATTTTAAATGGTCATTTATGAAACAAGAAGTAATAAAGTCCAAAATTACTGCACTGAAGAAAACCAATAATAGGAGAAAATTCAAAATATCCATATCCTTAAAAATCATTATATCGAAATCAATTATTGAATATGATCCCATTAATTTTTATCTATTCCTGTGAGAAACTAAGTTTATGAAGTTTCTTAAATAGCAAGTCTATTAGAAAGCATGGATTCTAAAAATGAATTTTTTTTTTTTTAAATGTATAAATATAGCTCTTTATAAAACAAAGAAAAGTATAAACATTCATAACTCATAAATGTTCCACCCATTTTTATTAAGTAAATAATTTATTTAAGTTAATAATTTGATAATCATTTAGGTATATTTCAGTTGGAAATTATTTATGACTAATAATAAAATAAAATAAAAATCCATAACGACAATAAACTCATTTTAGGAGCTAATAAAAAAGTTATATCTTGTTTTTATCTTAACATAAGAAGTATATTTAAATATTTGATGGACTTGGGATACTGTTATATACACTTTCTGTATACTTTGTGTATGGTGTTTTTCTTAATTTTTACGTGAGAAACTAAAAGTTAGGAACTCTCTGTTGTAATTTGACAAAATTCCTGAGGATAAAATGGTATTTTAAATTAGAATTGACATTTAAAGCTTATATTTTAATGTTGTTATTTTCCATGGTTATGAATACTTATTATTCTAATGAAAAAAGTCATGAGCCGAAATCAAAGGATGGAAAATAAATCTAATATACAAAATGCTTCAAGAAAAAAAAGTTTAGACCTTGGCAGGGCTCAAACCCATGTTTTCTAATCAGCAGGACATGCTGACCTCTACACTACAGAGGCCATAAGCATTATGGACAGCAGCATGCTGTGTCAGAAGTTTCTCCTGAGCCCTTATTAGAGACCCACATACAGGTAGTACCACATCAGAGAACTTTTAAAAATAATTGATAACCTTGTAATATAATATATAATTATTATTCTTAAAGAAAAAAAAATTAGGTCACCTAGTTTAGGAGACCTCTATGGAGAAGTTTCTTATGTGGTGGGATGAGGGCCACGTACTGCAGAGGTCAGAATGTCTGGCTAGTGGTCAGAAAATGCTAGTTCAAGTCATGGCCTGAAATTCTTCTTTAAAAATAATAATTATAATTTATATTACAAGGATCTCAATAATCTATAATATACTTATTTTAAATTTTTTACAAGCTATTCAGCAAATCTATCTTTCATTTTCCTATTTGTAATTTTACTGGAAACTATTAGAAACAACAGAAGAAATATTTACTCCAGGTAACGTGTTTTAGCTATATATTTCATGTGTGCTAATTTCTTTATGAATTGTTTTCTAGTATTTTATTTCTATTATTCTTTCAATTATCTTAATTTTTCAGATGGCATCTCTGTTTGGTCTAATAGTTTCCTCTGCTTACATCATTCTCTCTTGTTTGATTGCTTGGTGGGCAAGAAAGTTAGTTGATAAATTATGCTCCAAACCTACCACCCCTAAAGTTTTACTTTTAGAAGGAATAGCTACTTGGGAACTGTGCTCAACATGCTTTGAGCTAATTATCAGTAAGCAATTTCATTACTTTATTTTAATTTATAATAAATTTGAGTAATTAGCAAAATTTATTTAAAATTGTTGAAAGCTTTGAGGCAAGAGGATGCTTAATGACTGAGTATTTTAATCAGGGAAATTCAGAGAAAGGAATGTTTAGAGAAATTAAGAAATGAATTTCTGTGGTCAGAGATTATTGTCTATTATTTATGTATAAATAGCTGTAAAAATATAGGATCAAATAGAGCCTTACATATAAGTGCGTATAAGATATGCAGTTCCTAAATACAATTTAATGAATAAAAAAAATTTCGATGTATGCCAAAGAGACAGCTAACTGCGACAAGTCAGTTCAGTGTCGTCAAGTCATTTATATATTTATTGTTGTAATTTACTTAAATAAAAAATATTGAACTAACTTGAAGTTAAAATTGCAATCAAATCAACTTTAATTAATATTGCCAAAGTCAATTTTGAAATTTATGTAACCTTTTACACTGATTTTTCAACAGTAATTTTAGTTTCTATATAATAGATGGCAGGTGGAGGTTCTCAATCAAAGGTGGTGAAATAATTTAGAACACTAAACTTTGCCATACAATTAAAGTGTTAAAATAAATTATAATAGATAACATATAATAATAAATAGTAGATAGGATATTTCACATATTTAAATGTAAGCTTAAAAATTATTAGCTTTTTAAAAAATAATTCTATTGGCAGTAAATTTAAATAACAAATAAATACATATAAAACATTTTTTCTCCAAAAATTTGATCTCAAAAATTGTCAATAAAAAGTCAACTTTACATGTTAAAACCATTTATAATCTATCAAAAAATTGAACTAAAGGGTTATTTTCACTACCAATGAATATAGAACTATCATACCTCCTATTATTCCTCTTCATTGGTTTCTGCAAACCATCTTGTGTTGGCGAGATTACAGAAGATGGTTTGCAGAAACCAATGAAGACGGATAATAGAAGGTATGATAAAAAATTGAACAAGTAGAACAATTCTTAATAAATTAATCAAGTATGAACCATAATATTTAAAAAAACAATAAACCCTACAAACCAATAAATTTAAAATAAATTACAATTAAAAATGAATTTGACCCATCTCAATTTGACTCGCGGTCAACCTTATTTCACACCATGTACCCAAGAATTTAGAAGCAAATGTTATTGGAGCTACTTACCTAAGTTGGTCTAGGTGAACTCGTTCAGACCTCTGGCTATATTGGCTTTTTGTATTCTTCAGAGAGGAACAATATAAAGCTCTTTATAGCATTTCATTTGGAACAAGCCAGCTTCGCTTCGCCTTTAATGTTGAGACTATTTCCCTCTTCTGTGTTCATTTTAATCCAAAGGCTCTCGGTGTTGTCCATTATTTTTCCTTTTTTGAGGTTGCTCATTATTTGTACATCAACTGCTCACTCATTATGCCCCTCTGCAGGTAATTATAGGATCCTCAGCATTGATTTATTTATAGTATTTTTAAGTGATTTATTATGATAATAGTCTGTCATATTATATAAAAATTGAGGAAGAAGCTGAAAATATGTTATTTTGTTTTATTCTTTCATGTAGTATATGCTTTTTAAACGAACAATCGATTAAAAATGAAAGCCAACATTTAATTCATACGTACATACATCCAAAATCATGCAAGCATGGGTGTAACACATAAACACATTATACACACACAAAAGTTCACCCAAATTTCACTGTAGAATTGTTGAATAGTTAATTATATTAATAAAACTAATAATTTTAAAACATTTAGTGGCTATATAGTACTCGCTTAACCATAATTTGCAGAAATATGCACATTTCCAAAGGACTTCTCATGATAATTTAGCAGAGCTTAGGATTGAGGGTAGATGAATGGAAAGGGTTTATTTCTCAATAAAAATATTTAATTTATTTAGAAGATAATTACATCTTTGAGTTTACCATAAAGAGCATACTAGTTGCTACTAGTTTTGAGATTAAATGATGAGCAGGAAAATAAACCTGAGCTGTCTGTCAATAATTTAAATGTTTAAAAAAAATACTGCATATTATTCCATTTTATTTCTTGCAATTTCAAAAATCCAGTTTAACATATATTTTTAAAAATATTTTTCATTATGAAAAACATAGAAAATTAATTTAATTTCTATTTTGGGCCCAGGTTATGAAAAATATTTAACCCACACCAAATTTCTCAATGAAATTTGTTGGCACACCCTTTATAAAAAAGGGTAGGTTCACCACCTAAATTCTATATTATATCTTATCTTAAAAAAATATTANAAAAAAAAAAAAAAAAAAAAAAAAAAAAAAAAAAAAAAAAAATACTAAACACATTTTCAACAAACTTTGTTCCTTGTCACAAGGCTTTTGTCTTCATTGAGTCACCATAGAATTCCATATAAGACCTTAAATTAGATCCTCTATGATTTTTTCAACAAAATTCATTCTTTGATACAACCATTGCATGCTTGTGGAAAGGAATTTCCTCTTATGAGCCTGCCATGTAAAAATATTTGAAAAAGAGTCTAAAAGAATATTAAACCAAAAATTTACATCCTCAGAGAAAGTTTCTCATTGACTTATAAGGTTGGTCTCAAAAATAAATACATTTAGGACCATATCTTGCCAAAAAAAAAAAAAAAAAAAAAAAAAAAAAAAAAAAAAAAAAAAAAAAAAAAAAAAAAAAAAAAAAAAAAAAANGCCACCTTTGAGGTATAGTCTCATAAATAAAATTAAGTAAAGTCAGGTAACACTGAAAGAGCTAAAAAAAAAAAAAAAAAAAAAAATAAAAAAAAAAATAAAGATTAAAATAGTAAACCAGCAAAACATTTCTCAATTAAATTCACTCCTTGACTCAACTCTTGCTTCATCAATGGGTAACCAACAAAATTCCATAAAAGATTATATTTTTTTATATAAATTCTAAAAGTAATATTTATTTGTAAATCAAAAAAACTTCTATTCACAGGACTGTTGAAGGTATGAAAAAATTAAAGAGACAAAAAATGTAAAGCTTAATGGGTTTGTCAAAGTGGCATCAATTCCAAGTCGATAGATGTAATTATTTGGTTTTTAGAGCAATTTAAAATTTTAACCTTTATCTCGTTAGCAATTATTGGTTTATGCTTATAAGTTATCTTTATATCATATAAATAAATTAATATAATTACTTTTTTTTTTATTAGTTTGAATGTTCTGAGCTTGGATTAACAAAGATTTTAATTGCTCTTTACAGTTGCTGATAACTTCGGAGTTTGGATGTATGCATTATATCTGTTCTTGTTAACTATATGGTGGTCAGATGTATGGGGTGAATGTTCTGCTTGCCCTTATACTCACATAGAAGAGGTTGTTGAGACTAGTCAATCATCCCTCTCTGCAGTTGCTAAAATAGCTGCTGAATTAGCTGGGGGGGCTCTCACCTACAGGTAAAGTAAATTATTTAAAAAAAAATTTTCAGGTTTAATTTTTTAATCAATCAATACCTTAATTTTTATGTATAATCATAGTGATATGAAAAAATATTATTCTTATTAATTGGTTACTTAGTGGAGTGTAGAAATCATACTATTTGTTAAACACTTTTCCACAGTGTCTTCATGGATACATTAAGGAATTTGGGATATGGAAAAAGAAACTAAGAATAAAATTAAATGTCTGTTCATGTGTATATGCTTAATTTCATTAGCTCTTCAATTATTTTTCAATATTGAACTATCAAGAGCTTGCTGGGAAAAATCTGAGGAGTTGCTTTATATGCTTACATGATTTAATGTTAATATTCTTAAGATTTTTCAGTAGAATTTTTTTGCAAAATTTATCTGGTCTTTCATACTTAAAGAACTCCATTTACCTCAAAAGGTCAAAATACATAAAACTTTTTTCTTTAATCAGTATTCAATTTACATCTCATATATCCATGTAATCAAAATGTAATTTGACAACAATAATTGTCATTTTTTATATCAAAATCATCTTTCTCAAATTATTCATTTCAGCATTTTGTATGAACTTTTAAATCAACTATTCTATTCAGAAGCAATCTTGGATTTTAATAATAATTTTATTCATAAATATTTTATCCAACTATTTGGTTTTAGAAAATTTACTTTCCCATTTGAATATTCAATACCTTTAATATTCAGTTAAAGTTTTTTTTTTTTATGAGTCTCCTAACCATTTGATCAATATGAAAATAACAAGTTCTCTTAAAAAGAAAGTCAGTTACAGAGGAGCAGCATAAACTAAACAGATTTCCTATGTTTGATAAAAGATGAACTTGGAAAAGAGTATGACTTATTTCATCATACAAGGTGGAAAAAGTAAAGTGGTATAGAGTTAAAATTGCTAAGATTGGCTATAGACTAAACAGAAGGGAAGACTGAGGAAGTACAAAAACATTCATAGTCACATTGCAAAATTTAATCTTGAATATGCATCTTTCAAAAATTTCATAGAACATAAACATTCGAAAAATTAGACTCACAGGAGTTGTTGCTGAGCTTGAAGATATATGAGTTAAGAGGTAATTGAGATTTGGTCTAAAAAACTTTTGGGCCGAACCCGTTATCCCTTATATCTTAGAAAAATGTTTTCTGCCTATTATTCTTTATGTTTAAATCTTAGACTTAATAACCACAGAGCATTCTGTCAAAATCACAGTTCCCTCTCCCCATAGCAAGGCATGCTCAGAATCATTTAATTGTTTTAATGAACATTTCCATGATCAAGTGATTCAACAACTTCCTGATACAGCTTCAGATTTGCAACTGAAGATAAGAGAGTGCGCCTATATTCACATTCTCAAATCCACAACAAGATCTGACATCAATTGCCAACAATAGGAAGATTTAGGAAATCCCAATTGTCTTTCCCTTCCTTTGAGTCCTTTCTGCAGTCCAGACTCTCTTCACTTCTCACTGATGAAGGGCGAGAAGTCTCCCTGAAAATTTTACTCTTTGTAATTTTTTTTGTATGTTCACTACACTCTTTCTTTCACCTGTTCTTATTTATTATATATATCACAGCTGCAAGATATATATATANGAATATGCTTCGACTAAGTTGAGGCATAAATGAATCGCAGTATATATATAATAAAATATTTGAAAGAATGCTGTTAAAATAATTCTAGCTAACAGCTGAAACAAGAAATGAATTTAAGGATCATTCTGGCTCCCTCTTATTTTTTGAAATATAGAAACCAAAATAGGCTTAAATGCATGCAATCTTTTGGAAGCAGTTCAAAAAATTAATTTTTGTTTGAAATTGGATATGAAAGAGGGGGTTTTAAGTGAAAAATCTGAATTTTCTAAATATATAATTGTGATATTTTTATTTGATTAATGAAAATTTTTATAGCACCTAATAGGTGTAAAATGTGGGTTTTTAAAGTTTATGTTCTGTAACATTTTTACAAAAATACTTATAGAGTAAGATATTTACAAATAGAACTACAATGGCTGGACCCTTAGAGGGCTTAGAATGTAATGTTTACTTGTAGATAGCCATTCTCTCTGCCCCCTAAAAAAAATGAGTTATTTACTCTTTTGATTTACATATTTTATGAAATATTGGAAATCTGCTAAGTTTATGCCTTAAACCCATTATACAAAAATTTTAGGGAACTTTTAAAATTTTTTTCCGATGAATCAATTTTTCTATCAATGTAAAACCATTTTAGACTATTCACATTGAAACATGTATGAGCTATACTTGTTTTTGTGTGTGTTGTTATGCCAAAATCCTTTGCACTTAATGAAATAGATTTCTTTTTGTAGAAAAATAAATGAAATATTTTTTCCTTTCATAATTCTTTATTGAATATTATTTTGTTTATCTATTCCGAACTGCAAGTCATTCTCAAAGAGGAGCCTAAGTTAACCTGTGATAGACATTAATAATACTGTCTTCCCCTAGTCTGAGGAAATAATTGTTTTAACTCCCATGCAACTACTCATTCACGCTACTTATACCCATAGCTCAAAGCTTGGCAGTCCCATGATCAGAATTAAACTGTCAAAAATTGATAGCATGTAACAAACACATACACACACAAATGTTTAGAAATTTATACGGCTTAGTATGTAAATTTTATTTAGACATAAAATTGAAAATTAATGATCTACTATTATGTTAACTTATGTAATAGTTATAAAATGTCTTCTGTTAATAAGACAAATTGCATTTCAGGAGTAGAAGTTATTGGAAGTCAGTACAATACATTTCATTATAAAGTTTAGGATACATCAGAATGTAGAAGGTGAAACTGCAATGAATATGTTGTAGCGTGGCCTTTTGACTGTTTTTAAAATTTTTTTTTTAAATCTCCAGTGATCTACCACTTACACCCATAACATTTTTTTGAAGGGAAGCTCCCCCATATTTAAAAAGTAAAAATCCATTTACTGAAGAAAAATCTCAAAATTCAGATAATTAAACCACATAAAAGTGACATACCATCCAAGGTTAGATTATATATACCCCCTAAACTCCTGTTTTTTCAAAATATTTCTTAGCTACAGCAAATTTTGTGTGAAGTGAACTAGTTTGTGTATAGTTGTGAAAGCATTGTTTATTTAACAGAAGAATTATTGAATTCAATATTAATCTTTAGTTAGTTTAACTAACTATGAAGGTTTTATTCTCATTAAATATGAAGAACAGCACTAAATGTATGTATGTTAAAATTAATCAAAATAAGTGAAGGAAGGAATGGTACTCTCTGCAAGGTAGAGCAGGCAGGAAGAGGGCAGGTAATCAACTTCTAATCTCAAGGAGATTAAAAGTTCATACTTCAAAATACCTAATCTCATACTAAGCATGCATTCTATCTAAAGAAGACACTTAAGAATGTTACTCAAAGTGACACTCCTCTTCACTGTCTGGCTGCCTGTGACCTTTAAAGGCCTTTCTGTGTCACCTTAATTTAGTCAGCTTCTGACTAATTATTTTTTTTTTTTTAAAGGAGAATTCCGAAGGAATGTATTTATTGAGGTTGTTTTCAAGACAACTACAAAATTGTTTTAATATTACCTTCGGTTCTATCTACTAGATACAAATAGCGATATATATATATATATATGTGTGTGTGTGTATGCGTATATATCCATCTATCAACGATTTACAGTTCTGATTTTTTTCTTAATGAAATACGTCATGTAGCTGTTACATCAAAATGAAAAGCTGAAATCGTTATTGAGGGAAATTACCTGAATTACCTGATATATCAAGTGCGAGTATAAAATGTTTAGAGTGATTAAAATGAATACAGATATGTTTTTTGCTGTAAATATTTTAGGAGTTAAACAGCCAAAATTAACTAGAAGTTGAGGCTGAGTTGTACCGTAAATTTTTAATCTTACGGTTTATAAGCTGATTTTATTCGTTCTCTTAATGAAATCTCGAATTAAGCTTTTAAATTTAACAAGGAAAGCTGAGTTAGTTACTAAGCGATATAGGACGCATATGGCTATCTGTTACGTCAAATGCAATTATTAAAAAGTTTTTTTTTAAAGACGATGGTGTAATATTTAATTTAATGAAATGAAACTCAACTGCATAGATTTGTTTAATGATAAGATACATGTTCTACAAATTTTGAGGATTTAATGACATGTAATGTCTGAGGTAAAATGTACCACGAAATTGAGGAATATGCTTCGACTAAGTTGAGGCATAAATGAATCGCAGTGTATCTGTAGCGGTTGATTCTCGACCCGGCAAGTGGAGGCGGATGACGGGCCATGAATTAAAGAACTCCCAGGGTTCCGCAATATGGAAGTTGGGAAATACGTGGGACGAATCCACACGTCCGCCCAGGATATGCCACATCACATTTCTACATTAATGACTGGATTGTTTCATAATTTGCCGGGTTGCGGCTTCACCCCTCTTGGGAAACCCCCCTTTCCTTTTTGAATTTGTTCCTGCTCTCCTACAACTCTCCACAGTCGGCATGCATACTGTAACTCCCTTACCTTACTGTCATCACTACTGAGACCACTAATTTCACAAGTCAGAAGCTGTGTAAATTAAGCCAGTTACTCGGTATCGCGGTGGATGAAAATTTGTATTTGAGCTTACTTTATCATGCATTCCTTCACACTTAAAGAATATCTCCATATCACCAATAAACAAATCAGTGCTGAGTCAACATCACCGACTGAAATATCTCGTCCCCTACTTCATTGCAGGCGAGTCCCCTTCTTCATTTAGTCCGATTTGTCTCAATTTTGCCTTTCGCTTTGTATTTAACAGCTGCATGCCGAAAAAAAAACAAAAAAAACAAAACAACAACTGTAGTTCACCATCATACACACAGGAACATTATAAATATTAGAGGCTATCATTTTTTTTTTTTTGTGTAGAGTTGGTAGCATTGGAAAAAATATTAAAAAACTTCAAAAGAATCAAACGTGAGAATAACTTAAAGAGCTACATTTATAAATATTAATTTTGTTTTGGTGTTTTATCCCACGTAAATTTTAAACAATTAATGCGAGGGAATATCATTTATTCTATTCCCTCGCATTAATTGTTTAAAACTTGGGATAAAACACCACAACAAAATTAATATTTATAAATGAAAATTAAAAGTAAATAATGAGAGGTGATAAATAGCTAGACAATATCAGCTCCTTCGCCCATAAGACGATGTATTTGTCTTTCTCGGAGGTTTAGACTCTCGCTAGTGTGTTGGTAATTTAATAAGTTATCTGGCTTGTCCCGATGGAGCAATAGGTAGCATACTGGCCCGGAAAGCAGGAGATCCAGGTTCGCGTCCTGGCTGGAACAGATAGATTTTTATTCTATTCCATCGCATTAATTGTCTTAAAGAGCTACATTTTTCACCGTAATTTTCTAAAAATAAATCTTGAAAATTTAAAGTTACGTCATGAATTGGTACATATTGAATATTAACACTCATCTCTCAGTCCTAATTTTACAAATTAATTAGTTTGTTATATATGTATTTAAATAATAAATTTAAACCAGAATAACAAGTTTTGCTGCGTAATATTAAAGTCAAAATATGGTTGTTGTAGTTTTGAGAATGATTTTAATCATGAGTCAGTTAACATAATTTCTTATACTGTGATTATGCTCAATACACGTTTGAATAATTATTTTAATAGTATATAGCTAATTTCATTCCTTTCAAGGAATAATTACATCCTTTAGACCGTTAAAATTATTCTAATCATGTTTAGTTTTACGGGTAAACCCCTTACTCTTATTTAACCATATATAAATGTGTGTGCGTGCGCGCGTGTTTGGGCGTGTGTGTGTGTGTGTGTGTTCAACGTTCCATTACAAATGTTCTAATCAAAAGGGTAATTTCAGGTTATTGCCCTCCGCTAATAATCTGTTTTTACGTGTTAACTGGAAACACATCCAACTATTATATTAAAGCTTCATGACGAATTTCGTCTCATTGAAATGACAGTTACGCCCGGTTGTTCGTTCTATTCAATAAAAAGTTTCCTGATTATTTCATCTCCATACTTAAAAAATCTAAATGAATAATATCTCATTTAAGTTTATTATGTTGAGTTTCGTTCTGATTACTTGAATATGTAGGCCGCGGCAACCCACATGTGATCTCATTTGTGTGTTATATGTCAATATCACACACAAATTCCGAGGTCAAGTGACTCTTCTAGGAGAGTTCTAAAAAGTGGCCAGTCAATGGGACCACTTATTAAGGTTGGTGGCAATTGTCTAGGGATAGGTGTGAGAGGCAGTGTGAGGAAGACAGGGTTGTGGTCAGAGGAAAGTTCATTTAATGTTTTTACAGAGTGATGGTAGGTAATAAGATTTTTACATATGAAAAAATCTAGGATGTCAGGAAGACGGTTTACATCGGTAGGCCAATAGGTGGGAGAGGACGGACTTAGAGTAGAGAGATTGTGAGAGGAGATAGCATTATACAGAGCACGG
>KZ807091.1:274338-285075 GCA_000696205.2 Oncopeltus fasciatus
GGGGGGGGGGGGGGGGGGGGGGGAGCTTGGAACAGGACGGCGCACTGAAAAGGCGTTATTTTGAGTGAGACCAGGTCGGGATGATCACCACAAGGCCGTTCGTTACGTCCCATTCAGGAAAACTTGGGATTTTATTTTCTCTAACAAAAATAAGTTACGGGCTAATTACTACTATAGGCTAAGTAGCGGAAGTCTTCAGAAAGGCTTAAAACTTTTAAACTTAACAGCTTGATCAATTTATAAAAATTTCTTTAAAAATCTTTTAATAAAAAATATCTTCAATATATAACTTTCATAATAAAATATATGTGTGAAAATGATGAGTGCTTATAGTATATATGCGCAAAATTTTGAACGAGCTAAATTTTTAACTTAAGATCTGATAAATCTGATTTTCCTGAAGTAAATATTTAAAATTTTTCAAGATGAACAAGGGAGTTGTCTCTTTCAAAATTCTATGAAATTGATAAATAAAACTAGTTACTTAAGTTTTTACTCTATTAAGATAAAGAATTATATAGTGATACATATAGAGTAAAAACCTATGGGTTCCATCACACACAGGTATAAGGGGAAACGAAATGGCTGATAAAGCAGCTAAAGAAGCAGCCCTTAAGGACACTCCGCCCACAAATGTTATAGAACCACGAGATGTCAAGACATGGCTTAAAAGGAAAACTTATCTGGACTGGGACACTGTGGAAATCCGAATCGACCAATAATAAACTCCGAAGAATCAAGGACACCACCAAGGAGCGGTCCACATCGAACCGGGAGAACAGAAGGGAAGAAGTCGTATTAACCAGACTTAGAATAGGTCACACCAATCTTACCCACATGCATCTAATCACTAAAGATCAACCGCCAGTATGCCCTAAATGTAGCTCTCAAATGAGCGTTCAACATATCATCGAGGAATGCCCATATTACTCTAATTTATTCACATGTAAAAACCTCCCAAGACAACTGTCGACATCACTGGGAAACCATGAANAAATAAATATACAACGAATTTAAAAAAAATATATAAAAAAAAATTGTTATTTTGTTGTTGTTTGTTTTTGTTCTAAGTTTTATTGTAGTATTCACTATAGAAATTTAATTGTATCATATTGTTAAAATTGTTGTCTATTGTTTCTAATTTAATTGTTAATTTACCTTTTAAGCCATATAATTCATATTTCTGGTTTTAAAATGGTTTTATACCTATATTTATTTGTACGAATATAACTTGCACACCAAGTACTATAAAATGAAATGTAACCAACAACTAAAAAAACGAAAAACATTTAAAAGAATGGATAACAGATTAACTCTAGAGAATCCCCAATAGTCAGGGCGTAATAACCACGATGTTGATCGCCCTATACACTGATCCTTATCCTATAGAGTAAAAAATTACTATTTATTTTTCTTTTCTTTCGTTTTTCGAGCGGCTTAGTGTGGAGGTCCTTCGACTCAAACGTTGTGAGCGATCTTGTCCAAGACTTCTCTGTAAGGATTTAATCCCCTAAAATATACATAATCCCTATAAACATAATTTTTTTGTAGTGTAATCATTTTGCGAAAAAAAGGCATATAGAGGAAAATATGAATTTTTAAATATGAATTTTTAAATAAATAAAACGAAATCGGTATTTAGGTTATTCATTGCAAATATTAGAAAGATTTAATTTTAGGTTGATTTTTAGTTAGTAAAAAAAGATGCCCCACCCCTAACATTAGATTAGATCCGTCAGTATGCAGGGCACAACTTATCAAAGGGTCTAAGGGAGTAAAACCATAAGAAAATTAATGTTCCTCCAAGATAAGCGGAGATTGGGAACAGGAAAGGGTTCGTGTATCCAAATGTGTGTATCAGTCTGAGTATAGATCTGTTTGGTTTAGTCAAGTGCATATATGTAATACATGATGTGGCTAAAGATACATCGATCTATAAGTCTAACGCAATATATTTATGCTTATAGATAAGTATAGAAAAAAATGTCACGAGACCAAAAAATAGAAAAGTTACATTAACTCGGAATGCTCTATGAAATAATATTTATGGATTTCATATTGTGAACTTATATATTTTGTAGAAATTTTCAATGGACCATATTTTTAACAAAGTCGGATCAGTCGGATAGGAAGATCTTTAAATAGTTTTGAAACATAACATTTTTCATTCTAAAAGCCGAATTTACAACTTGTGATTGTATAAGTCAATCATTAAATTCATATTAATTATTATAATATTAAATTCAATGAAATAAAGAAATAATATTATAATCTGAACATAGTTAGGCTGAAAGTTAAAATGAAACAATAATAGAAGTTAAATTAATATATAAAACAATTGGTCCTATGCATATACTTTTGCAGAACATTTTTTTCCCAAGTCTTTCCCTCGAGAACTCAGTTCAGTGTCCCATCCCCTATGGGATTTAGACCTGGCCTAGTCTAGCATTTACAGATATCACCGAAGAATCGATATGACTGAAAAAAAAAAAAAAAACTAATATGATTATTGTGAATTGATCGTCGTTGACCTGGAAAAAATCCGAGTGGCTTTCCGCAAGTAAGAGGTGTGGAATAGCTGGTCGGAACATACAAAGCTGGTGGGGCCCTCATCACTTTATATATAAATATATATGTCATCATCATCATCAAATTGCCTCCAGGATAGACCTATGAGTGAGAATGGAAACCTGTCTTTGACAGCGCTTATATATTGAAGAGGCTTCCACCAGAGGGGGCAGTGAGAGAATATACGCATACACATCTAACGGGCTGATTAGTATTGACTAGTTATTATTGAGTAATTAATGTCGGCTCTCTTGGGGTAGATTTGTTTGTTACAGAAACTATTACATTTTAACCCTGCGGCAAAGCAGACAGTTCTATGAGTTCATTAGTGAATGAATTCGGCTAGGGAGGGAGAGAGGTCACACTGAATATTTATAATTTTCTCCCTATTGTTTGTAACAGGCATAATATTTACAGAGTATAATATTTGATAAATTTAATTTGATATTGTCTATGTTCTGTGACATAATAACGAAAAATGCGTACGAAGAAAGATATTTATAAATGTATTCTAGAAATCTGAGTGATTCCTCTCTTTACTATCTCTCGGGCCAATGGTCACTCCTCACTTCTCCCCATCGTTCTTTTCGTCCTTGAATATGACAATAATCACTTCATTTTACAAATATTTAATTATGTGATTATTGTGAAAAATGATTATTTAAATAATCCATATTGTAGTCCGAGAGTTGTCTTATTCTTATCATTATCGATTTATAAGAAGAATCAAAGATGGCATCAGAACTTTTTAATTCAGACCGAGTTGATTGTAGAGTTGAAACATACTATCGAAGAGTAATTTCTTGGAAAAAATGCATAAAAGAAGCATTATATTTTGATTAGTCCAAGGATCTTTTCGTCTTTCGAGATGTCTTAAGATCTTGTCCTCAAGCATCGGTGGTCAGATCTTTCTGACCCTGCTAGATGCCTTGGAGTTCCTTCCATTCTAGTACCGGCCTTGCGGTTATGTTACTGTGGGCCGAGAGATGTGGCACCTTTACGAAGAGAAATGCTGTTTGTTCAGAGAACAAAAAGACCTCTACACTTGTATTACTTACCATTCGTCTTCTTGTAACCTTCCAAGGTTTGAGACCTGTAGCCGATGTGAAGTGTTTACTTCCACCGCTATAGAACGTTTAGTGCTCTCCTTATCCACTCTATGTGGCTTTTGTTATCAAGTGAATTCCACCACCTGGTTGTAGTGGCCATTTTATGCTTTTAATTCTTCTCCTCTTAGAGAGGTCCGCCATGGATGAACTGTGTAAACTAAGCGAATCCATAAGTATCGTTTAAATATTTAATTTTATTGTTATGGAATTAGTGTTAATATTAATACTGCTGAACTCAACAAAATTTAGATTTAAGGAAAATATTTTCACATCGAATCAACCGATTTCGCTGGGTTGACGAATATATTTTAGAATAATTATGTTTATACAAATTACAGAACTTAATTGGGATAGTACAGATTTAAGGCTTTTCTTAAAGACTTAATGTATACTTACAGATTTCCCTCACTATTTATAAAGTTTTATTAAGGTTGAATGAGAATTGTGCAATGATTAAAAAAAATAAAAAAAAATAAATTGTTCCCGATAGAATGATGAAATATCCTTGATTATATTTGACTTTCGGATAAACGCTCCCGTAATCAATCTGGTGAATATTGTTTGAATAATCATTTAAAAAAAAAAGAAAGGTGTATGTGAAATTAAATAACGTTTATATGAAAACTGTGGCTAATGGATGATTAGAAATTATTTTAATCAAGTTCAATTTTTAGGGCAGTCTTCACTACAAATAGATTCCAAAAAACAAAAAAAAAAAAAAAAAAAAATTTTGAATCTTAATTTTTCTTATCAAGTTTTGCTATTTGCTATGTAAACAGGATGGTTTGATAAATTGTTTCATTAAGAGAGTCTATCTCATTTATTTAGGTAAATTTTATAATATAGGTAAATAGATAACTATTTCTTCTACCATTTATTTTTCGTAAAATTTTAGTAAGCTATGTTTGTTTCATTGCGCAAAAGTAAGAAATTCTCTTTAAATCGCACGTTTAATCTTTTATTTAAAAATGATATATTATGGTAAATAGTCTTGAATACATTAGTATATTAATATCTCTTGTACAAGTGTAGGTTTCTTTCGTACTACTAGAGAAATTCTTAGCTAGAAATCATTCTGCATAAAGATCGATCGTGCCTTTCTAAATACTTAGCATAATAAATACTTACCTGAAACTCTTATGCTAATACTTTGGGTTCAATGGTCTGTGAAGTATATATTAATATAAACATTATTATGTAAATTGCATCAGCTATTGTCTGTCTCCAAATAAAAATTCCCTACGCCTAATAACCGAAATATTATACAACATATAGACTAGAATTCATTAGACACAATCTAAATTTTAAAATTAGTATCGCCTCGAAGTATTGTACAATATTTTTTTATATACTTTAAAAAAAATTAATTAAATGTTCATTAAAAATAATTTAAATGTTTATAAAAATTAAATAAGGAAAATGATCAATCAAAATTTTTGTACTTAAAGAACATATTTTTCTTAAGTCTTAGCGATTTTGAGGCGTATAAAGTTATCAAAGCACACATCACTTGTCAGGGTCCTTCCCAAAACGCAGTATACTCTTTTTTTTCTGTGTTGAAATCCTATTATTGAAAGATTTTCATTGTCCGGCAAGTCCCATTTAATTATTGACTTTCCATGTGATCCTTTTCTAAATGTTCTGGAGCTAAGATGCTTCCAGAGAGGAAAATTATTTTTTTTAAGTTGTGGTCTAGCCAAATGCTCACTCAAGAGATTCCTCAAGATCCTTGGGGCCCGTAAAGCAAAATATACTTTATTTCAGATGATTTCATTTGCAATTTGTAAGTATGATAAATTAAATTCGAAATTTGACCTTTTTTTTGTAATAGCTTTTTGTAAACATTAAGTTTATAAGTTGGAATATGACACCTTGACTTCACTAAATGGACAAATATGTCTGTATTAGCGTTTCACATCTTTTCGATAACACTCTCAATTAATGCACACAAGAGGAATGAAATTTAAGAGTTTATGTTCGAGGAATTCCCTCTCTCTCTCAATGGTGACAAAGCCTCTAAATATGACGTTACGTCGTAAGTCCGCTCATGTTCGGCTTGTCAAACGACACTTCTTTATGTGCCAACTTGAAACAGGGGAAGTGCTGTGTGTTTGCGCAACTCCTGCGTCCAGGAGACATCACGCCAAGCGAGCACCTTGTCTTTACACACGAATTACGCCTACAACTTGTGACTGATCACCACTTGCAAGCAATACAAAGGAATGGGCTCTATGGTGACAAGCGGTAACGGGGCACCCCGCAATCGTTATCTATCGACTGCCAACCACTTCCTTCCTTAACTTTCTTTCACATTATCACCTCATCGATTCGATGTAAGTGCTTCTTCTCGGTCGTCGCTCTTCCTCATGCCACGTAATTGTTTGAGAAGAAAGTTTATAATTTTTCCATATTTTTCAAAAGACATTAAGAATGTTGGAGTGGTCCCACTCCAATTTATTAATGCATCGGTCTAGGTCACGTTGACCTGTTACAACAGTACCGAGAACAAAATGTTAAATACGTCTATTTCTAAAATAGAGATACGGATCGTCCTGTCATTTGTATATGATCATTACATTTTTCTTGGGAGGGGTGGGGGATAATTATTGGTCACACTGTTAGATTAGGCTAAGTTCACATTAGGCTAGACAAGCCTAGGACAATTTTAAAATCTCTTAATTTTTGTACATTATTTTTACATTTATGACTCCTTAACTATTTAAAAACATATTTTTCTTTCCCTTCCTACTTTTGCTGGTAGGGGTAGCCATCAACCAGCTTAGAGTACTGAGCACGTGACAGTGACCACGAAAATGCTCGAAAAATACTTCTAATAAAACTAACACTAACACTTACCCTACCCTGACCGACCATCCCCCCCCCCCAACCCCCCCAAAACATCTAATAACACTAACAGTGTCGAAAAGTTAGAATTTATTTTATAATACAGATAATTCACAAATGAGACTAATTAGTTCAGAAAGTGATCTTAAATTATTTTTTAAAAACACTTTATTTATAAATTACACCCTGCACAGCGTGCATCATGCAATGTGCTCTCAGAAGATATAATAAATAATAATAAAAATATACTACAAATAATAAAAAAAAAAAAAAAAAAAGACAGTAGGTGTTTGCTGTAAGATGAAATGTGTCTATNAAAAAAAAAGAACTGCAATGTATAAATATTTAAATTTGCGTGTAATTCACTTGATGGAGAAGCTGCCTAATGGCAGTACTCCTAAAGCACTATTTACAATATTTACAATTGTTTTTTTCAATTCTTATTGGGAAGTGTTGGCAATGAGGAGGTCACTCGGCCATTTCCTATTCAGGCGGCGTGGTGGATTATTAGGATGGGTAATACGAGATAGAGTTTGGGCTAAAGAATTGGGATGCATGGAAAGGTCAGAGATTAAAATGGGTTGCGACGACGTCTTTTAATTGTGGTTGTGAAGGATTGGAGTGGATTTAGGCTTTTGCAGACAAAATTCTATGAGATCTGGGACTCGGTTGCCATCTGTAGGCCTGTAAGCAGGGGTATTCGGAGAGAGGGTTGTGAAGAGCCTGGAGGAAAGGGAAGTGTTCAGGGTACGACCATGGGGGTTGGTCGTCCTGGTGCCCCATTATAGATGTTTGCATTGAAATCGCCATGAGCGAGGCAATGTTAGCCCATTGAGTCAAAGAATTGCCGTGCATATATAGAGAAAGAGAGAGGGGAAAAGAAAGAAGAAAAAAAAAAGTAGAGTGGCCTAGTCTCAAACCTGTAACGTTGGGTTAAGAGTCTTGCACGGAGCCTCCTACCCGGCAGGCTGAGTGATAAGGGAGGCTATGAGAGCTTAGCGCGGCGAGGTGGGGGCCGGACAGGTCTTCACCTGTCGTCCCCAGTGCTAAGGATAACGGCTACAAAAATAGTTCTCTTATCTCACTGTTTTTGGGGTGATCCTCGTGACGCATCGAGCCTAAATTGCACTCACATGTCACTGACAACTGCATGATCCTAAATTATAAATACAATGTGTACAAGGAATATTCATCTTGAGTTTTCAATAAAAACACTTATGTTTTATTTTATTTTTTTTTAAATTTTTTTTAGGCAAAAGGAAATATTTATTATTGCTTACAGACAGAGAAATTTGCTTACGTGTGTCTATTTACAGCGTACTATATCAGCTCAGCATAATATCCAGATAGAGGAAGAATCGGAGCTAATGCATAATTTGAGAAATGAAAAAAAAAAAAGTTAGTAAAAATATAGAGTAGAATAATTATAATTTTGAAGTAGCTCCTTCGCGTTATTTGAACTAATAAGACTTTCAAAACAACATTTAAAAAAAACATAAATGTAAATATGTAATATTTTACATAGGATAAAATCATATAACATTAAAAATATTAATTTTGTTGTGCTATATTATTCCGCGTAAATTTTACATAGTTAGTGGAAAGGAATAGAACAAAAAAATCTATCAGTCCCAGCCAGGACTCGAACCTGGATCTCCTGCTATCCGGGCACGAATGCTAACCATTTCACTACCGGGACGAGCTAGATAACTCATTAAAATCCCAGCATTCTAGCGAGAGTACATATAAGAGAATACATCGTCTTATGCTCGAACGAGGTGACATTGTCTAGCTATTTATCGACTCTTCATTATTTACTTTTTATTTTCATTTTTAAATATTAATTTAGTTGTGGTGTATCATCCCACGTATATTTTAAACAATTATTTCGTGGGAATAGAATAAAAAAATCTATTTGTCCCAGCCATGAATCTAGGAGGGTTCTATTCCCTCGCATTAATTGTTTTTTATATAACAATACTTTTAAAGGAAACCTTTCCAGACATTTAATGCTATAATACATTTTAATAACTAATAACTATAATACTATTATAACTATACTCACACACACACACACATATATATATATGGCTTGTTATATTAGAAGATGTTATATATATATATTAGTTTCCTTCAGGAAATTTGGAATATTAAGAAAGGTTGAATTAGTTATTGAGCGAAATGTGATTCAGAGGAATGTACTTTTGTACCCTCAGTTCATATTTGTCGGCCTTTTACTAATTATTGCTGCAAATATAAAAAAGGAATTCCGCTCAGCTTAACTTGTGGAGCATGTTTTTATCCTCGTGCCTGTAGAAGTTAATGAATACATTTCTATACTGCCTTTGTCTACTTGAGATATATCTGTCTGGGACCAAATATACCATGTCTCAGAACCTTAACTAGAAAGTGATTTCAATTTCTTATCACAAATAAGGATTCGAGATAATACGAGTCCCTTGGCAAGTCCATTGATAAACCTGATTAGATTTATTCTTGCTGTAACTGGTCTTATCAGAACTTTCAGTACATTTACAACAAGCGGCTATTAACGAACCCCTCCTAATAAACTCGCCTAACTGGATTTCTATAAATCATCCCTAATACTAATAAAATTTAAGAATTTTTATCTTATTTGTCTCAAAGCTTTAAAATATATTCCTCTTTCTCAAGCTCAGTAAGAGCATACAGCCTTTACTTTTATTATAACTTCTTGTAGGAACATTTTTTTCTTCTAGTAATAAAAAAGCAACTTTAACCAATGCTCTTAATAAAGTAATAAAGTTTAATTTAGTTTTTAACCGAACAGAAATACCAACATAATTTATTCGGTAGTTCGCACGCACGCACGCACGCACGCACGCACGGGGCGCGCACACACACACACACACACACACACACACACACACACACACACACACACACACACACGTATGTGTATATATATGTTGTATTTTAAATATGCATAAATGTATGTATAAATATAATGTATGTAATTAAATACAAATATTACATATAGACTCACATTTGTTCATTAGTTTATCAGTATAATATAATGTAAATCAAGCTTTTCTTGGAAGTGTTAGGTTTTTATTAGGTATATTTAAAAAAAAAAAACAATTTTGGGAGTAATATAATTCCAGATTGTCATATGAAAAGTTTGAGATACTTAGTCTGACAACATATATGTAAAATAAAAAAAATAAAAATTCACTCTTTTTCATAAATATTCATTTTTATTAATTCGAGGTAAATTTTTTATGGTCAGTTTCATAATTTAGATTACATTGAATTTATAATTAAAGTTAATTTTTATGTTTCAATAGTTTGCTACTTTGGCGAATTATAGAAAAAACTTCTTCCCCGTAACCTAACATGTGAATTTTAAACTTTCCAGAAATCTTTTCTCTTTAGAGCCTCTCCAGAATCATTAATAAATGAATAATGAAACATGGGAATTTCTATCGCTTAAGTACTGTGTTATTTTTCTTAACTCTGAAGTGGTTTGCGTATTCTCTTTGAACTTAAATATTTACTTGACTATAAAATCCATATTTTAGGTTTTTATCCATACAATTTTCTATATTTTACCATAAATGTTAATGCTTAAATCTTGTATATTTAAATTATTACTTACAAATACCAGTCTGAAATTGGATTATTGCAAATTTTTCAAACCTGACTCTAAATTATCAGGGTTATTTTTGTATTGAAAAATAAATTTTGTCAATTGCTTTTATTAATAATACTAGAAATATTTTGTAAGTTTATATTTTTAAAGCTATCTATTAAGGAATTCCGGAGGAACGTAGTTATTGATTTAAATGAATTTTAAATTATACAAAATTGATTCGGATTTTTAATTAATGGAAGTGGGGGTTTACCTGAAACTCTTAATTGTGAATGAACTCACTACCAGAAGTAATTGTTATTAAAACGTGGCGAAATTCCACTTATAGCATGGTGATAGTAATTATAAGTGCGTTTTCAGTTAATTAGTAAAAACATATTAGAAGTGGAGTTTACGTGATTGTACAAATATAAATACTGTTTTACTCCGATGCTGAGAAATCTGCTTGACTTATGTACCACCTGTGTGGCGGTCTTTTACTTTTTTTCTTTGCACTGCTAATGAGCGATGATTTCTTTACTAATAAATAATAATTAATAAACTAATAATATATTTGTTATCTAGTAAATTCCACCACATGACTGT
>KZ807091.1:325659-345881 GCA_000696205.2 Oncopeltus fasciatus
AAATTATATTTTACATATTTCTAATATATTTTAATTACAATAAGTTAGTACGAATATACATCTATATATATTCTATATTTTTGATAATTTAATTCTTGTAATAATGCACAAATATATAATTTAATTATATTACAATTGCAATTTATTTTACTCTTATAAAGTAGTAAAGTGATTTTAATGCAACATATCAAAGCATAAATTATAGTTCCATGGCATTAAAAATACTTAGAAATATAGTAAGTTTACTAATTTCTGAATATACATCCTGAGAGAAGAATTTAATGAAAATAATAAAATTCGATATAAA
The DNA here is from genome assembly GCA_000696205.2 of Oncopeltus fasciatus. Lineage (NCBI taxonomy): Eukaryota > Metazoa > Arthropoda > Insecta > Hemiptera > Lygaeidae > Oncopeltus > Oncopeltus fasciatus. Next base: position 325,967 of record KZ807091.1, read on the forward strand.
CGATTAAGATTTCCTCAAGCCATTTCGTCTTCCGGAGGATCTCTCAGCAAGCCTTCGAGTAGTGAATCCTTCCTCCTGAGGTACGCAAGCAGGCATGTATAGCTGCCAGTTGCTTTTTTTTCCCCTTTTTTCAATAAACTCAAATTTTGCTCAATGTATTCTGCCTTCAAATCCTCCGGAAGGAAGCGCAAAATCGGATCTTCAGATCTCACCCTCACTCTTAATTCTTCGTCATTATTTGTGTATAGCATAAGTACTCCTTCTCTTCTGACGATTTCCACCTCTACGGTGAATCCCTCATTTTCTGCCTCTTCGACGAAAACGGCTAGCGGTTCGTCAAGATAGCGGTATTTATTAAGGGGCAATTTGTATTCAGGAATAAATTGACGCCATTTCTCATAATCCACAAGATCGTCCCAGACTTGGAAAGTGACATTATCGAGTACGATATGAAGGAAAGCAATCCCACCGGGTCGGAGTAATGCATGTATGTTGTACAGCGTTCTTCTCCTATAGTAGGACAAGTGGAGAGCGAAAAATGAGACTATTTTGTGGAAACCTCCGGCTATTTCGATCTTGCTATCGAAACTCCACCATGGATTCTGTTTCGTACCCGCGTCCATCACTACATATATGAATCGATTATCGATTTCCCAATTGTTACGTGCATAATTTACGATCACTTCGTCTATATCCGCTCCCACCAGACATTTGAAATCCGGTCTCACGAATCTGCTTAGGATTTCGCATGTAGACTGACCCGTGCCGCAGCCCAAGTCCAGAATGTATTCCTCGGGTATGCAGGGCATCTTGTCCCTGTACCTGTCTAGAGCCCATTGGCACTCTCTGTTGTAGTCGTGCACCAGGAGTTCATAGAAGTCCGGATCGATGAACATCTCTGCTGCAAGAAAACTAACTCCTGCTCTGATACTATCTAGTTCTGCTATTCTCTTTGCCTTATCACCTGCTTAAGGGTTTAGTCCCAATCCCTTTAGGGTCGGTTTTGGTATTTGGGTAATATTGTGAGGAATTATGAATCACGATAATAGTATTATTTCTCATAAGAATTAAACAGCCAGTGCTACAGTTATATATTAATTTCCTTTGTACCTTGTCCTTTATTATATCCTCTAGGGTTATTGCCTTATCATATACACATTGTGACAAATGTGATATATCTATAAGTATTTATATAGTTTTATATTTATAAATTATATAACCATATTTTTCTCAAGCAAATCAAGCTATTAACATTATAAACAAGTCTCAACTTTAGAAACAATTCTAATCAATCCTAAATAAGAGATATTGACATTATTGTCAAAATTTGATTCGTACATTTATAAGAAATAACTTTTTTATTTACTATATTACTCAGACTGATTTATATATTTCTGAATACTGACTTGTTTAACTTATATCCTGTAACTCTTCGCAAGTTATATGCACAATAAGCGTTCAAATTCATATTAAATTAAAAAAAAAAGTAATTATTGTCAGCAGCAGTACTAACAGGTCTAACTGAGAAATGGAGAACTGATTTACCAGCAACAATAAAATCTTACCAAATTAAATGAAACTATGAGACAGAATAGATACCATTCATTATTTTGCAAATTTACAGTTATTTATCGTAAAATTTCAGAGTCAAATAATATGTGAAAAAATATTAAATCATCGCTTGTGAGTAATCTTACATATTGTTTTAATTTTTTCTTCTTCAAAATATTGTGTAATTATTTTAAAATTAAATTATATATTATGTCTTTTTTTATATGAGCTAATATAATAATACAGCAATGTAATATGTTATATTATTCAAAGTAAACTAGGTCAATTAGCTTGGAAATTCCATGTATATTGTCTTCTATTTAAAAAAAAAATCATTTGTTTTATTTAATAAACACGCCATATAAAGCGATTTATAGATAGTTTGAGCAGCAGCTAAATAATAACTCCTTTGCTGATTGTAGTTTCAAGCATGATATTGCTGTCGAACTACACGAATATTTTAAGTTATATTTTATTTTAGCAAACTTCTAAAAATAAAAATTCTGCAAATAAATTAATTTATTTTATTTTAATTGGGCCAAAGCGGAACATAAATTTTAATTCACTCAGGTTATTACTGCATAACTGGAATTATTTAATTCTCGGCCTATATATATGTGTATATATATATTATAGCCCCTAAAATTTACATGTTTACCTATTTGTGTGTTAATATATATAGAAAATAAAGCACTCGCGGCTACGGTATATATAGTAAATAAGAACATGTGGGTAAAAGAGTGTAGCGAAAACACAAAAAGAAAAAAAAATTAAAATGAGTAAAAATTTTCGGACAGGTATACTCGCCCTTCGTCAGTAAGGAGTGAAGAGTTAAAAGTTAAAACTACTAAAACGTGTTTGTTTAAACTCTTGATGACGTCTTACATAAATTGCCGGAATTTCGGCCCCCTTGTATTTAGTTTTAAGTCTCTCACGCAGGACCAACATAATCTATGATTTCCCACGTATTACTAAAGATCGGTATAGATAAAGAGTAAATGAGGAAGTTTAATATATAAGCCAAAGAGAACAATGAGAAAATTATATTTTTCTCCTATTTTATTCAATAAAATAAAATATAGTAACACAAATAACTTCGACCATATTACGATCATAAATTCTTATCTTCCTCCAAGACTTCCTCCTAACTGATTTCCACCAAAAATGAATAATTTTAAGGACTTGTAGTGAAGTTTGTTACGAAAATTGGAAGTCCTTTCCGACACTCCAAAATTAATATTTTTCAAATAATGCAGTAGAATATTAAAATTATATTTTACATAAATATTTTTCGTTATATATCCTCCATCCTCCCCGACTAATTTAAGTTATTAACGAATTCATGCAATGTTTTGCAAAAAGAAGCTTAAATATCGAATTTGGTTTAATTATTTTTAAAATTAAAAAGTGGTAACAGATATTAGCTAAGCATATATATATATATATAAATCCCACNATATATAAATAATAACGGACGATATTTTTAAGCTTCTCCGCTGTAGGATCGGTTCCTATCTGTTGTAAATTTTCAAAAGTTTCGTCATGTTACTAACGTGAATAGCTTGATTTCCCTAGGGTAAATCTACTAAGATGCACAATCAATATAGTGAATTTACTTTGATTGCATATATAATTTGTTATTACATTATGCAGTAGCTTATGTAACAAAACCAGATAATTCTTTGGGGCTTAGGTGAGAATCAAAATTATCACAGAACACTTTAGTTTAAGTACTTGTCAGTTCCGTGGAAAATAAAGTTATCCCTATTGGTACCACGACGTTTACGAAATATTTTTTTTTTTCACGCTCTATCGTTCGTAATTTTTATAACAATAAAATCAAATTCCAAAAGTAACTTTTTTTTTTACAAACTGTTGGATGTTTTTGTCCATAGCTGAAATCAAGCATGAGAGGGGCGGGGGGAGTTCAAGGACTGACCAAAATTTAAGAATGTCATTTCGAGTGATTGGCTAAATTATTTTAAGTTTTAAAAAATTCCAAATTTTAAAATCGTAATATCTTGTTATTTGAGTTACCAGAACAAATCGTGTACAAATCTTACTTTACAACGTTTATGTTCAGTATCATTACTGCTTATTAACGATTTACGATTTTCTGCACTAGTTGAGCACAGTTCTTCCTCTCTTCCTTTTTTTCTAGCCTAGAGTAAACTTAAATCTCCTTAATGAAAGAGAATAGATTAAAAATCTAACTATCCCAGCCAGGACTCGAACCAGGATCTTCTGCTATCCGGGCCAGTGCATTAACCAATTATGCTACCGGGACCCCTTTTGATAAGCTATTAAATTCCCCGCACTAGTACCGAGAGTCTAAGTCTCTGAGAAAGACGAATATATCGTCTTATGCTCGAAGGAGCTGACATTGTCTAGCTATTTATACGACTCTTGTTATTTACTTTTAATCTATTTTTATAAATATTATTATTTTTTAGTTGTGCAGCTTAATCCCACATTAATTTTAAACAATTAATGCAGGGGAATAGAATAAAAAATCTAAACTGTCTTAGTGATTTAATAACTTATCTGGCTAGTCTCGGTGGTGTAATGGCTAGCATTCTTGCCCGGATAGCAGGAGATCTCGGTTCGAGACCTGGCTGAGGCATTTTAGATATTTTATTCTATTCCTTTGCATTAAAGTTAAAAATGAATGTGGGATTAAACACCACAACTAAAAAAAAAAAAAATTATTAAATTTCCTCATTAACTCTTTTTCATACGTCTCTTGAATAAAACATGGCTTTTTTTTTTTACATTTTGCATTTTCTTCCTTCCGGCGTGAAAGAGGTTTTCTTGAACAGTACCAAATTGGACGCAAAGCATGAAAATAATATTTACAGATTAATTTCAAGCTGGATTTACAGATTTATTGTAACATCTGGATGAATCTGATCTGAAACTTTACATTTATTTCAAGAATATAGTTGCTCCCATAATTATCAGTTATATTACACGTAACTCGGAACGCATATTAAAAGTATTTTACTAAAATATTTTCAATAAAGAATAAATACCTAATAAAATAAAAAGTGGCTGAATATTTTAAATTTTATTATAAAAATTTAATAATATAGGTTAATTAAATTATTTCTTTTAATCATTAAGAATTTGATTATTAAAAATGACATTTAAAACTCTACTAATTTTTAAGCAGAGTAAAATGTAGCGCGATATTTCACATTATAATACAAAATTATTCAAATTTGAGACAAAAAATTGTTTGATTTACCTGAGACACTTTATTTTATTTACAGTTTGTTTTATTTTATTCTCTCTGATATTTGTGTTCAATAATTTAGAACTTAAAATATCAGAATCTCGATACTTTAAAACAAATATTCGGAGACTATTTTATTATTCTAAAAACTCTACATTACATATAATCTAAAATTTGAATGCAAAGATTTAAGTAACGGTCGTTTCAATGAATTACAACATCTTGTTGCTATTTTTCACAGTCGTTGTGGACATTTTTAACAAATATTATAAAGGGCTACTTTTTAGTTAATATAAAAGCGTCGGATACACTTAGGTAATGGTACACAGTATTTTATTTTTCCCGTTTTTTTTTTTTTGTGCATTTTATTTGACTCTCTGTAGTTTCTTAATTTTCATTCGTAACCACATAGGTAAAAGAATTAAAGTTTTTTTTTTTTTTATTAATAATAGATCTTTATTATATACAGTAAATCAATANATCCTGTAACTCTTCGCAAGTTATATGCACAATAAGCGTTCAAATTCATATTAAATTAAAAAAAAAAGTAATTATTGTCAGCAGCAGTACTAACAGGTCTAACTGAGAAATGGAGAACTGATTTACCAGCAACAATAAAATCTTACCAAATTAAATGAAACTATGAGACAGAATAGATACCATTCATTATTTTGCAAATTTACAGTTATTTATCGTAAAATTTCAGAGTCAAATAATATGTGAAAAAATATTAAATCATCGCTTGTGAGTAATCTTACATATTGTTTTAATTTTTTCTTCTTCAAAATATTGTGTAATTATTTTAAATATCTAAAAGATTAATTTATCTTTTAAAGAAAGGTCTTTTTTAAAATACAATTAGCTCAGAGTGTTTCCAACGAGCCACGTGGACTAGCCAGTCTGAGTTGAGGGAACTCTGTTGGCCAGACACAATGAATAAGACTTATTAATAACTGGCTCAAGTTCTATATATGGAGGAACACCATGAAAATATCCCTCTTATAGAATCTTTCAGTGAAATCCTACAAGGAATCTTGATATTCAGCCTGTTCTCATGACAGATTGAAAAAAAAAATAATTCCACAATATTTTTTCTGATTAAAAGATAGTCACTCCCGATAATCACTTGTGTGAGAGTGTGTGTGTGTGTAATATAATGATAAAATTGGATATATATGATTGGTAGAATTCATTGTCAAAAGCCTTTTCGCTGAAGCAGGCGGAATATTTAGTTTAGAGCAAAGAAACTTATTCGTTTAATGATTACCATATTTGTAGGAGATGACATGGAAAGTTCAAATACAATTATTCATAAACTACGATAACTTGGTTTAAGCAGGTCCTTTGTGGCAGACATTTTTTTAATATCTGGGTTACAAATGAAACCATTTATTGAGTCATGTAACATAATATAATTAATTTATGTTCTCATGAAGTTTTGTAAATGCTTTTATAAAATTTTGGAGTAACTTATTTGTTTTTTCCTCGTTTTTTTCAATGTTTGAGTCTGTCAATACTTAACAGTTCGCAGTTTATATTGAAATTTTGTAAAAAATGAGTTCCCCAATACGACCAACGAGCTAACAGAATAGGCGTAATAAAAGTACTTTTTGTTTGCATAATTCTTATTTTGAAGAAATTTAAAAAATGTAAACAATTAATGAGAGGGAATAGAATAAAAAATCTAACTGTCCCAGCCAGGAATTGAACCTGGATCTCCTGCTATCCGGTCGGTGCACCTGCCCGGATGGGCCAGTGCATTANAACACAGTAGGAAAAGTATACAAATATATTAAGTTTTGGAATTATTCTCCTAATGACGAACTGAAATAAAAGTACGTCACACAGGAGTTGTGTGATCTAAGCTAATCTAAGTATAATTAAAGATAGACACATATGAAAGTAAAAGACCTTGATCTTGCCAAGCCTAATCAACTCAATAGTCTTTTTTTCCTTGTTTTTTTTTTCTGAAAAGTCGCTTTAATGAGAATGCCTACGTGGGATTTGAGCTAAGTCAACCATTAGGAGTGGGGGTTTACACGACATCTAAATTTTATATATAAACATTCATCATCAAAGTTGCTGAGGAATTCAATGTCATGTATGGCTTTGTGCACACTAAGTGAAATATGTAGGTTTGTAGAGAGAGAGCGTTCTGTCATCTTACACCATTCTTATTTCTTTACTGTTATTCAGACAATTTTATAAATAATGACGTATGTTTTTAAACAATATATTGATTACACGAAAAGTCAGAGAAATATTTCTTGAGCTAATATTTACTTTTTAAATAAACATAAACAAACATATCCATGGATACGATAAACATACGTTCACATTGGCTTCTACGGCCTCCAGAAATATTTTTATGTCTTTTAAAAGCTAGGTTTTTTGCCAAGCTTTAACACGTCATGGCCAAGCTTTTCTTCTGTGCTGAAAGGAGAATGAGGATTTTAAATATATATTAAATTTCATTCATTTAAATTGATAAATAACTGTAAAACAGGATTTTAATGTACCATTCTAGAGCTTTCAAGATTTCAATTTAGGTTAAAACTTTAACATACAAATAAAATTAAAATAAATAATTATATTTGAAGCACATAATACTTTAAACTTAATTTTAATCAGCCACATTAATAATCATAGTCTAAATAATATAAAAGTAAGGCTATTACTCAAGGTTTTTAATACATCTAAAAGTTAAATTTGAACAATAAAAAAGATATATTAAACTTCGTTAAAAGTGAGATTTTATAAATTCATATCTAATCATTAAAGTATTTAATACTTAAATATTTATAATAACNAATAATAATAACATCAATAGTAATATATTAAAACTGAATATTTTGTGTGAAAATTGAATTTATTTGAAATAATAGGAACTTTAAAAAAAAAAATTCAGACATGCATATTTTCCGTGTATTATGTATATATATAATACGAAAGGAATACATAGTTGTTATCACACTGTTTTATAGTAGTAAATAATAATTTTAATATTTAATAGCTAAGTTATGGAAATTTGTAAAATGAAATTATAAATAAATCTACTGAATAAAATTAAATGACTTTAAATAATAAATAAAAATTAGAAAGTGGTTAATCTAAAGCGAAAATAATAATATTATAAAGATCACTTTCCAAATTATGTGATTCTTTAATCTCTGAAATATAATCTCTACTTTTTTTAAAATTTCCTTTAATTTTGATTTATTTCTAAAACCCAGTGAAAGTAGGAGAAATGGTTCGCCTGTTTGGGATACAGCCATGATAACTGTATCATGGCCGTATCTAAAGACACGGATCTCAAGACAGGATGCAATTTTCCTGTTGGTTTTTCGAGTGATATTTAGCCATTCAACTAAATGATAATATACTTAACTCTAAATCAACTCATTGCCCTGTATAAATAAACTCATACATATGCCCTTTCTTTGTAATGCTAACTTCCCCATCGTACTCCCTGTGTTTGTGCATCGTGATGTTAACAATAAAAATACAAAATAATGTATTGGTATTGTTAATATAATTAAATTGAGTTCATCAACAGAATGGGATTAATTGAATTAAATCAAACACTAATGAATTATAAAATCAACGAGATAGCTTGATATATTGTTTAGTACTTGAAATTAAACTGTAATTTTCTATTGGTACAATAATATGTATTGTTACTACAATAATATACTGAACTTTGTGATGTGTTCTAGTGTTAAATTGAAACAACTAGTTATGTAAACACAAATAATTTGAACACAATATTTAATTTTTAATCTTTAGAATAAGTCAATTTGTAATTTATATATCTAAAAAACTACGATTATTCGATACGTTCAATGTCTTACTTTCTAACCTTAAAATTATATATTTTTATTATTAGCCTTTAACTTGTTATATATACAGAAATAGTACTTATGTTTTTATAATTGAAATATGTTTAATTACTTCTTCTTTAGCAGCACCACTAGCCCAGAGTAGTCGACAGGCCCTCGTGGTTCTAACTCCTTCATTATTTTCACATAATCTTTGAGATATTCTTCCCTCACGTCGCCTGGAAGTAGCCTCAAAAGAGGATCCACAGACCTCACTCTTGCTGATAGTTCTTCATCTGTACTAGAGTACCCCATAAAAGCTTCTTTTCTTTCCACTATTTCTACTTCTACAATAGAAAAACCGGCGTTTTCAGCATCGCTAATAAAAACCTTTCTTGGGTCATCCATATAGATATAATCATTAAAAGGTAATTTGATTCCCGGGAAAAAATTCCCGTATTTCTCAGTTGCAGCAATTTGGTCCCAGACGTGGAAGCTGACATTCTCGACCATGAAGAGGAACAGTGCATGTCCCCCCGGCCGAAGTAGCGTATATACATTTCGTAGCATTTGTCTCCTGTCTTTAACCCAGTGGAGGCAGAAAAAGGACGTTACCTTGTGAAATCCTCCCGACTCCTGGAGCTCCTTGTCGAAAAAGGACCATGGTTCTATTTTTGTACTAGCGTCCATCACTACGAATTGTTGGCGAGGATCCTTCGCCCAATGAGAAGCTGCATACTCCACCATCTTAGGACATATGTCTGTTCCAACGAGTTTTTTGAAGTCTGGTCGTAAAGCTCTCCTTAGAACTTCGTACGTAGTCTGCCCCGTTCCGCTGCCCACGTCCAAGATATATTCTCCAGACACCCAAGACATCTTGTCCTTGTATCTGTCTAGAGCCCATTGGCACTCTGTGTTGTAATCCTTCACCATGAGGGCATAACAACGTGGATCGTCGAACATGTCTGCTACAGTGTCTCAATTCCCGAGAGGAACTAACGATCAAATTGGTTTGTAATTGATTACGATATGGGCTTTATCTTATCGGTTGATGGCTCTCTAATCGACAAATAATAAAATTTCCCGGATTTATCGCATAATGAGTAAGATGGTTCAATAACTTAACAGAAAGCAAGGTAGTATTTTGAATTTTAGTGAATTGTTACATATAACAGATACATTACAATTATTAAAGTACTATCAAAATATTTACAGTTCTTTTGCTAAACTTTACTGTAAAATAGTATATATAGATAGATTATATCTAATTTATAGTACTGTCTAGTGAATAATTGTGAATTTAAAATTATAAAAAGGAAATGAACAGAGAAATTTAAAGTTTTTTTTTTAACACAGTAGGAAAAGTATACAAATATATTAAGTTTTGGAATTATTCTCCTAATGACGAACTGAAATAAAAGTACGTCACACAGGAGTTGTGTGATCTAAGCTAATCTAAGTATAATTAAAGATAGACACATATGAAAGTAAAAGACCTTGATCTTGCCAAGCCTAATCAACTCAATAGTCATGGGGTAATCTTTATCACTGGTCATAGGTCCTTGGTTTATATCTATTTCAAATATGTTCGTATTATTTAAATGCCTACATGGGTTTGGGTGAGGAACAGAAATTGCTTGTCTTATTAAAAATTGGCCACGGTGTTGCATTAATTATGATATGTAATTATAATTTCGAACCTAAAAAACTTACTTGACAAATTAATGAAACCTTAAATTAAAATTTAGTGGATTAGTATTTGCACGGTTTCCCATAGGATAATATATATATATATATATATATAATACTTATCAGATATTCTATAGGGTGACATAGGCGGACTTATTTTTTTATGATGAATGAGCACATTATGTTATGCCATGGAGTATATGTTTCAGTAAAATGTTCAATTTAGTGGTTTTATGGCAATCGTTCTGAAAAGAACATGACCGACTTATGACAGTGCTGGATACTGTCATATTAACCTAAAAAATGTTAACTGAAATGAGTCCAGGACGAAGACTATCTTATTCTGCCAATATAGTGATAGGGGCATTCTTTTTTAAAAATAAAATCCATGAAAAAAATTGTGCACAGAAAAAAAAGGACAGATTTTGTACACCAACCTTATTTGATTATGCATTAAATTTGTTTGGCCTCCTTATCATCTTCATTTTCCTTATTGCAATTTGGCCTCTTTAAATGAACATCTTGTTCTACAAGCCGGGGATGAAAAGCGGATAGTGCGCCTCCCTTAAAATTAATTCTCTCCACGTTAATATTTGGAAACTATAAATATTTAATTTGGTTATTATATTTTGAAAAGAAGGGAAGAACCTTCGAGCAAATAACACATAAATACTTATTTTTCTGTGAAAATATTTTACAGAATAAATTCTATAGAGTTACATTTTACAATATTTTTTCATCTTTTCGTAACTTTTTCTATAACTAAGTTATTTACGACTTTTACATTGTTATTTCAATTATATATCCAACCCCACCCCCCTCCTCTTCAATATATTTCTGTTATTCACGCACTCTACCAACGGTTAGTGAAAAAGAGCTTAAATACAGCATTAAGAAGTTACGGAGAAAATAGCTAAATGGAAATATAATGGAATTTTTTAAATTCTAAACATTTGTATTCTACCTCACCTTACGACACTGATATTTTGAGGTGATAAGCAGATTTAAATTATATCTTTTCGATTAGTCTTCCATATTCTAAAGATTATTATTTTTAATCAGTAAATGAAAATTTGAGGCAAAAAAAATCATATAAAGAAAATTATCCCTGAGAAATTGTTTAAATTTTATTAAGGGCCATTCAAAATATATAATTTTTCAGTCTATTTAGCAAAAAACTGAGTCAGGTCAAAAAATGGTTTGTGCAGATAATTCATGACCTTCGTGATTCTCAATAAGGAACTTTTACTCTTTTTAATTGACTAAAAGTTTTGTTTCTCAAGCACGTTGTCTTCCGTTTAGAAAGTACTTGGAGTTGATTGATAGTTGATTTTTATCAAATTAACTTATAAAATTAAGTCATTCAACTTCGTTAAATCAATTTTTTTTGTGAATTTTATACTATTGTAGTGCATCACATTCTTTAATGTTGCAATTGAATCTCAATCAGCCTTTGTACAGGGGCATCAGGGTAACTCATGGGATTCATTTGAGACTCGCAATCTTGGTACTAATCTATGCTCCCTTAATGACCATAAGTGGTTGAAAGGGCGCCTAACACTTATTTAAAGAAAAAAAAAGTATAAGTCTTTTATATTAATTTTTGCAACTATATATAGAATTTCAGATCGTCTTACATTTACAATTAAAGTATCATTTTTAAAAAAATTCATACAGAACAATAAGTTAAATACTTCATGTTTTTACGCTGATTTTTTTAACAAATGACAAATATTTTTCTCTGCTGTCTTTGGGGAGAATTCATGAAAATAAGGGAACGCATCAAAACACTTACATAAGCACAGCACATCAACACAAAAATCACTTAATAACACATTAAATATATTTGCTTCTGCTGATTTGGTAGAGTTTCGTTGCGTTATGTCAGTTAAGGGTAATGTTTAATTTCGCTTGTTATTCATTACGCTAAAACAAATATCAAAGCCCGTACTTACCAATGCTATGGGAACTATATACTTTTATTTACATAAAATTTATCTAGAAACTTTTTACTTAACTTCTACTGTAGCTGGTAATGGCTTTCGTATCAGTGTATTCAAATGAAAGCTCTTTTCTATTTTCCACCACTACTGTTTCTTCATGAACGCGAGCATGGCAGTGTAGTCGACTGGTCCTCTTGAATCCACTTCTTTTATCATTTTCACCATTTCCTCGAGGTACTCATCCCTCACATCGTCGGGAATTAACCTCAAAAGAGGATCTACAGATCTCACTCTTGTCTTTCGTTCTTCATCTGTACTAGAGTACCCCATAAAAGCTTCTTTTCTTTCCACTATTTCTACTTCTACAATAGAAAAACCAGCGTTTTTTGCATCGCTACTGAAAACCTTTGCCGGGTCACTCATATAGACATACTCATTAAATGGTAACTTAATTTCTGAAAAGAAATGCCGCCACTTCTTACTAACTGCTATTTGATCCCAGATCTGGTAGGTAAAAATGCGTGCCATAAAAAGAACTAATGCACATCCTCCGGGGCGAAGTAACTGGAACATATTCTGAAGCATTTGTCTTCTATCATGAACCCAGTGGACACAGAAGAAAGATGTAATCTTATGAAAACCTCCGGAGTCCTTGACCTCCTTGTCGAAAAATGACCAAGGATCTTTTTTCGTTGATATGTCCATCTCGACAGAATTTAGACGAGGATCTTTCATCCAGTTGGAACTTGCGTAGTCCACCATCTTTGGGCAGATATCGATGCCTGTCAGTTTTTTGAAGTCTGGTCGTAGAGCTCTCCTTAGAACTTCGTACGTAGTCTGTCCCGTTCCGCTGCCTACGTCCAAGATATATTCTCCAGACACCCAAGACATCTTGTCCTTGTATCTGTCTAGAGCCCATTGGCATTCTTTGTTGTAATCCTCCACCATGAGGGCGTAGCAGTGCGGGTTGTCGAACATCTCGACTGCCGTGTCTCGATTCGTGAAATCAACTAGGGATCCTTCGTTTAAAAAAATTATAACATATTTTTATCTTATCTTCTTTTGCTCCCCACTCTGAACGAGGATAATATTTCACATTTAGTAGAGTGTATTCCATGTGTGCAGTTCAAGGGAAGAAGTTGAAACCCTCAATATGTTTATGTCATTTGAGTAATTTAAAAAAAAATAAAATACTGAGTTAAAAACACATAATCATTTAGTAGGATGTACTAAATTTAGCGAATTTCACTTTTTAAAATTCAATTCTCTATTATTTTTTACGCCTTCTGAACTCTGTGACACTGAAACATAATACCTAAATTTAATTTTTTTTTAGTCTACTGTTGATCTAGACCATTTTTTTTTTAAAGCAGGGATAAAAAAAAAAAAAAGTTTAGAAGGATTAAAAGTATATTTCAGTTTAAACTGTTAATAGATTAATGAATTTATTAAATGTATTTCCCATCGTCAAATTGAGCAAAATGCAATTATAAACTGAAAATAAATTAGATTAGCAGCTTGTTTTGCTCTATATTTACATATATTTTTACATAATTAATTACATTACTTAAAAAAATTGCAAGTAATTACTTGTAAATTATTAAAATAATAATACAGTCAAATTAGTCTAGAGTATACATTTTTCTACCTCTGTATTCTATCTCTATTGTAACTTGTAATTGGTGTGTACATGACTAAACACCATTGTGGCCTCACTCCTGCACACGTCAGTTGAAAAATTTTCTTACATTTATGTGTGTGTTTTTGCGCTGTTATACTAATGTGTAATTTGATTATGATGATTATTATGTAGTTGTTGTAAACCACAGATGCGATGTATAATGTATGAGTTAATTTCTAAGTGGTAAGCCTGCTGTTAATAGATGTGGACATTAGGGGAATCCATTTGGGTAGGGTTTAAAAATAGAGGCGAGGATATGAAAATCTATTTTTGAAAATATGGCGTACACTTAATTGTCTGATTGAGATCTCTCTGATCTATTGATTGAGATGGGAAAATGTTAAATGTTTAAATGAGGGACATTCTGAGCAAATAACACATAAATACTTACTTTTCTGTGAAAATATTTTACAGAATAAATTCTATAGAGTTACATTTTGCAATATTTTTTCATCTTTTCGTAACTTTTTCTATAACTCAATTATATCTCCAACCCCACCCCCCTCCTCTTCAATATATTTCTGTTATTCACGTACTCAACCAACAGTTAGCGAAAAGAGCTTAAATACAGCATTAAGAAGTTACGGAGAAAATAGCTGAATGGAATTTTTTAAATTCTAAACATTTGTTTTCTACCTCACCTTATGAGACTGATATTTTGAGTTGATAATGCAAATTGAAATTATATCTTTTCGATTAGTCTTCCATATTCTAAAGATTATTATTTTCAATAAGTAAATGAAAATTTGAGGCAATAATCAAACTAAGAAAATTATCCCAGAGAAATTGTTTAATTTTTATTAAGGGCCATTCAAAATATATAATTTTACAGTCTAGTCAGCAAAAACTGGGTCAGGTCACAAACTGGTTTGTACAGATAATTCACGACCTTCGTGATTCTCAATAAGAAACTTTTACCTTTTTTTAATTGACTAAAAGATTTGTTTCTCTCATACATACATGTGTGTGTATTTATGTATTAATAAATATTTATACGAGGGAAATTCTGAGGTGATATTCTGTATAACTTTGACTAGTAACTTCTGAAAGATTTTAAGTGTGTATTTAATTACGGAATATTTGTTATTATTATAAAGTATTAGCGTTGGGATGAAACCCGCCCCTATCACCTCAACCCCACAGAGAAACTTGAGGCCCTTAATGAAGCCCTAAAGTCCTCTGGTATCAGCTCCTGCTTCACTGTCGGTCTTCGCGATTGTCTTTCAGCAGAACAGAGCTTCGTAGTGACACCAAATTCCTCATTGTCCTTCAAACATAGTCGCCATGTTGAATCATCTTTATTGAGGTGATATCTTTTACGAGGAGTAAGGTTAAAACTCTCGACTCCTCTCGTTTAAGATTACCGGTACTGTTTCCATCATATATCTGGAGGTTTTGTAAATGATTTAATGTGTTGGTTGGGAAAAAGCAGAGTGCTTTTCTGTCTCTCTCTATGTTCGTGTCTAAGGTGGATCTTCCTGGTGGGAGGGATTTTTGGTCAGGGGAGGAGCTCCCGAGAGAATGGTATCTATCAAGACAGCGAGGTGCACCGGTTTTATGTCAGAGTAGGTATGTTATGTACAAGTCTAAATAATTTTTGCTTTTGTGGAAGATCTTGGTGTGCAGACATTATGTAGATGATCTCACTTCAGTTTATATTCCAAAATTTATTCATTATATGACACCCTCCATACTCATTCTGAGGCTCAAAAGGATTAAGCAATTTATGATAAATTTAGCGAAGAGCATAACCTTTCTTGTCGTCATTAGAGACGTCAGTTCGATTTGAGATAATAGTTACAAACTGGCTCGTCGGTTTTCTGATAAGGCGTCTTATCTTCTCCAGAAGAATTTTTTTTTTTTGCGCGCGCCGACTGCTGAGATCATTGGCGCTGCAGAAGAATTATAAATAAATTATTGAAATTATTGCTAAAGCTGAAACAAGAGCAAAGGTTATCTAAATATAAATGCATCCCCTATAAAACCCTTATTGGATCTATGAAATTTAAATTTTTTTGATGATATAAAATACGTCAAAAATAAAAGAAACAATTTTTTTTTGCTTATTTATATCATGTAATTTATGCGCTGTACAGCAATAAAATGTTCTTCTTATCAGAACAAACCTTCTAAAAGCGGGCCATGTCAAGGCTGATAACATGAGAGAGCATGAAATTTGTTCCTGTTCCTATTATGACTCAAATAAAAACGAGAAGGTCAATATTATAAATTTTAAACCACTTTCTTCCCCTCCCTTTTCTGATTTTAACAAAAATGAATTTATTCAACAGTATATAATAAAAACCCTAACACATCGAATTTGATTTCGACATTACAAAAATAGGAGGGATGGTCTGACGATTGAATCAACTGTTCTTAAATTTCTTCTTTAATGTGTGTTATTTTTATATATAGAAAATCATTTTTATAAAGTTATGTTATACACCTATTCTGTTCACATTTTTTAAACAGTTAATAAAAACGAAGATATTAAGAGTTTAAATTTAATAAATACATTATTTAAATTTAATCTTAAATTAAAAAAGATTTATTTTTAAGACCAAAATAGGTCATTCTCTAAAACCCCCTTTCCCAAGACCGACTTTAGCTTTTAACAAACTCTTCTAACAATTTGCAAAAAAGAATCTTGATTTTGGTTTCATTATTTTAAGAATCGCGTGCGCTAAACATCTTTATGTAGTCTCATGCCCTTTGTTTTGTGCCTATATTATGTATTGTGTCAGTTATGACATTATATATAATAATAGTCTAATACAGACAGTGACAGTGAACACATGTATTCGGCCACGAGGATGGACAATGTCCGAAAGCGCTCGCCAACAGAAGATGGTTTGCAGGAACCAATGAAGACCGATAATAGAAGGTATGATAGTTATAATAATAACCTTTACATTTTAAGCCGAAACGTCGACAGTTAATTAATTTTTTTTAATTTAATTTTTTGCATTGACCTTGACCGAACCATAACAAATTCTCTACAAATAATCTCCACGGTCAAAAATCCATTGTTGGTAAAATGTATCTGAGCTCTATTTATAAGGTTTTTGTTCTCAAATAAATAATTTAGTGAATGACAGCATTATTTTTGTTAACCTTCCTTTTACTAACTCAAATCACAACATAAAATTGTACTCTTATACAAAGATAATAACGAAATTCATTAAAATTAATGGTAGATGTTAAATAATTATTTCATTATTATTATAATAATTATGTCCATAATTATTCCAACTTAGTTTGTTTTAAGCGAGCCAGATTGCGATTAAGACTTTATTTGTTTGATTCTTTGTTTAGTAATCCTATTTTTGTCATTTCACTCTGTTTCCAAAAAAAAAAAAAAAAGAAAAAAAAAGAAATTGAACTTCAAAAAGGCATCCTATTTGGAATTATGTCCATTCCAACTAACAGAGATTTCTAGAGAGTATGAAGCACTACTGAACTGCATACTGTATTCCCTGTGTGTTAGCGTATAGCGTAGACTTCTGGCCGGACGCCTTCTTGCGCCATTGCGTCGACTCCCTGACCGCATACGTACAAGTTCATTACGGTGTTGCGTTAGTCCGTCTGCAGCAACCCTTTTGTGCTCAGACCTACATTCGAGTCGCCATAAAAGTCGCATTAGGGCCCTCCTGACTTCCCCGTATGACACAAGTAACTTTTACTATAAGTCACATATGGGGGGACAATTTACCTGTCACTCTTGCAGAGTTGATGTTCTAACCTAACCAGGAGTTGGACAAACCCATCCAAGTTTCTTCTGAATGACATGGTGATCGGTATGTCAGTAAATGCTATCTCCTATAGCATATGCACTTAAAATTACAGGTGCAGATAAAACAATGGCGACCGTGATGTACATAATAGTAAAATAAGAGGAAAAAGAATGTACATGATGTGCACACAAAAGAGGAAAACTTATCAGAGTATTTCCTAATTTTTCGGGGAGACTACTCGCCCTTCATCAGAGAGACTCTTGTATATATATATATATATATATATACGTTTACGTAAGGCGTATGCCTTAGCGCTCACAATTTTTAAAAGAATATAAGCTAATTCTTTATTTAAGCACATTTTTACAAACTGTTCGTTAATGGCTGACGTCGGGTGTGGAGGGACGGGGTTTAGGGGGAGGTAAAAATTTAAAATCTTAATATCTTCGTTATCATTAGCGATTCGAAAAATATATTTAGAACAACATTTGTTTAAAATGTAATTTTAATATATTTATATTGAACATCATTTTTCAATATAAAGCTAATTAAATATACTTTTTAGAATGTAAATTCGAGAGTTGAGAGGGACCTCTATATTTTAATATTTTAAATGTAAAAATTAAAGTCTGTATTTAGGTTTTTAAAGCCCTTAAAACTATTAAATTTTAATTGAATTAAAATGATAGAGAGGAAAATATTTAGAGGAAGAACAAAATTGATAATTATTATTAATTATATGACATAAGATTTATGGACATGATAAGTGCAAAATTTAATTATTGTAATTTATGTTCTTTAAAATATATACGTTTAACGCTTAGTAAGGATGATATTTACGAATATAACTAGGATGACCGAGTATTTCCCCCACTCTTCCTTCCTTTGCCTCTATAGAGTCAGGTTTAGTCGTCTTTCCGCTCACCCCTCCCCTCAATTTCCTTTTTCGGAATATAAGATATAATTCACTAAATTTCTATGTCCATCTTAATGGAATGTGGAGAATCTGCTAAGTGCAGCCCCTGTGCAATAGACTTTTGTCATTTTATTTTATTCTCCGCTGACAAATATTAAATAAATTAAAATAAAATTGTATTCATAATAAATTATATTATCCTTGAATTAACTTGAATAATGTTCATAACTTTTTGAATTAAACATTTTTTAAGTGATCCATATTTATTAGAGCTTCATTTATTTGGGGGGGGGGGGGGGCTAGTTTGGGGGATTTTGCCTTAGGGAAACTACACAACCACAAAAAAAAAAAAAAAAAAAAAAAAAAAAAAAAAAAAAAAAAAAAAAAAAAAAAAAAAAAAAAAAAAAACCTTCTTGGATCAATCAAGACACCTGACTTGAAGTCTGCATGAGTTGAAGTACCACTTACATTAAATTATGATATTATTATGTTATATCCATGGTTAATATTAATATTCGTTTGTCAAAATGCCTGTCTAAAATAAATCGGAGACTTAAGGCCTAATGGTGATTCGGGTAAATCTGGTGAAATGTTATTTTCAACGCCTATGTTCTCTACTACTTCGTGAAGGACGTACCTCAAAGAAGATGTTGAACATTATGAGAAAGGGTCTCTGCCCTCTCCCTTGGCTCTCGACTAGTATGCGCGAAACTCAGTTCCGTCCAAATCCTATAAAAGGGGGGAGTGGGGTGGAATCTCGTTAGTTTGCGCAGCTCCTGCGTCATGTACCTCTGACACGCCTACAGGAACTCTTTTGAGGGGAGGCTGGGGGTTTAGAGGTGCTCCCCGAACCGTAGATTCCCATTGTTCGGAATAGCCCCCCGTAACAGGCCTTATTCCAGCTCGGCTGCTGGAGTCCTCAGAAAGACATTCCTTATCTACCCCTCCCCCTGACTTCCAGGCCCGCAACGAGCCTGGAGGAAATAGGATCTTCACTGCCCATCTGCCTATTTCGGTCGTCACTCCCCTTCCCAGTCTTATGTCCACAGCCAATACTCATTTCTAAAAGGAATTATTTCATCTGTAATGGGATTTATGTATTTTAAACTTGCAATAACTCTATGAAATTTATATTTTAATTTAAAAAAAAAAATAAACTATTCGTATAGACTAGTAAATTAGAATGTCTACCGTCTATCCATAATGTATATTTCAAGTTTTATTTATTTTTGAAGAACAAATGTAAAAAAAAAAGAATAAATAAACTATGAAAATCATCTTTTAATTAGAAATAATAATAATAATTTATAATATCTGATAAAAGGCCTCTTTGTAAATGAGCACTTTT
>KZ807091.1:360045-397660 GCA_000696205.2 Oncopeltus fasciatus
GGGGGGGGGGGGGGGGAGTCTTTCGAAATGATTCAACTGAAAAATTATTGTTATTATTTGAGTCCTAAAATTTAAATCGAATACAATTTAATAGATTATGGGAATTACAGGAAGTATGAATGCCTTTCTCCCTCCATCCATTATCTCTTCCGGTTATGTATCTAATGTTAGCTTTAGCGAATTAAAATATCATTTTTTTATGGAATAAATTGTTGACAGTCAAGTTTTATGAAGAGAGGTATGTCGGAAATCCGGTCATGGTAGTTGAAGAATTAAAAACTAAATTGGAACCAAAAAAGTTTTTATTTTAGCCAACGTTTCGGATTTAGAAACATCATGATGTATACACAGTTGAGCACGAGTCTTTATTTCCCCATCACCCCTCTATTGGCCCTGATGAAGGCCTGAAATTCCGGTTACATTACTAATTTTTGGTTATAAATTAGTTTTTAATTCTTCAACTATCATGGCCGAATTCCCGACAATCCTCTCTTCATAAAACTATAAATAATAATATCGTGATATTATTGTTAGTAGATGTTTTTTGTTCGGGTTCGGTCCAAGTTGATCCAAAAAAATAAAAAATAAATAAAATTTAAAAAAGTCTATTTCCTAAATTTAATTTAAACACATTTATCAAAACGTAATTTTTGTATGAACCTTGAACGAACTCCAACAGAAGAACATCTACTCAAAATCTCTACGGCCAAAAACTCTTCATTTTTAATTATATTGCATATATGAAAGAAATTTTGAAACAGCGAAGTAAAAAAAAGAATTACAAATTTTTCAAATAAATAAGTTTTAAAATTCGTGCATTAGAAGTATTTTTTTTCCTGAAACGGAATTTCTGTTTGAATCTACATACAATTTTTTTTACAGCATTTATTTCTTAAAGACAAGAATAAATGTTATAAAACAGGCTCTTGTTACTTAAAGCTAAAACAAATCGTCTTTGAATCTTTTTATCATTAAAATTTTTTTAAAAAATGTGTTACCAATGGAATAGTCTTAAATTAAAAATGTATTAAAACTTCTTATTTGGTGTTTTATTTTTGTTGTAGCCTTCAACTACTCGGGAGGGTACTTCAATCCGGCACTAGCAACCGCCCTGAAGATGGGGTGTTCGGGACACACTCTGGCCGAATTCCTGCTGGTCTACTGGATCGGGGCGACATTCGGTGCTGTAGGCTCTACTTACCTCTACAAGAAGGAGGCCGTACAGCGGATGGTTAAGCGGCTCTCTGGTAAAGCTGCCTGAGACACTGTAGCCAACTACTCATTACTCCATAAGTATGTATATTTACCCCTAGTCACTTCAATCCGCTCTTATCCAAATACTCATTACTCCATAAATATGTATATTTACCCCTAGTCACTTCAATCCGCTTTTATCCAAATACTCATTACTCCATAAATATGTATATTTACCCCTAGTCAGTTCAATCCGCTTTTATCCAAATACTCATTACTCCATAAATATGTATATTTACCCCTAGTCAGTTCAATCCGCTTTTATCCAAATACTCATTACTCCATAAATATGTATATTTACCCCTAGTCAGTTCAATCCGCTTTTATCCAAATACTCATTACTCCATAAATATGTATATTTACCCCTAGTCAGTTCAATCCGCTTTTATCCAAATACTCATTACTCCATAAATATGTATATTTACCCCTAGTCAGTTCAATCCGCTTTTATCCAAATACTCATTACTCCATAAATATGTATATTTACCCCTAGTCAGTTCAATCCGCTTTTATCCAAATACTCATTACTCCATAAATATGTATATTTACCCCTAGTCAGTTCAATCCGCTTTTATCCAAATACTCATTACTCCATAAATATGTATATTTACCCCTAGTCAGTTCAATCCGCTTTTATCCAAATACTCATTACTCCATAAATATGTATATATACCCCTAGTCACTTCAATCCGCTCTTATCCTAATACTCATTACTCCATACATATGTATATTTACCCTTAGTCAGTTCAATCCGCTTTTATCCAAATACTCATTACTCCATAAATATGTATATATACCCCTAGTCACTTCAATCCGCTCTTATCCTAATACTCATTACTCCATACATATGTATATTTACCCTTAGTCAGTTCAATCCGCTTTTATCCAAATACTCATTACTCCATAAATATGTATATATACCCCTAGTCACTTCAATCCGCTTTTATCCAAATACTCATTACTCCATAAATATGTATACTTACCCCTTGTCAGTTCAATCCGCTTTTATCCAAATATTCATTACTCCATAAATATGTATATTTACCCCTGGTCACTTTAATCCGCTTTTATCCAAATACTCATTACTCTATAAATATGTATATTTACCCCTAGTCACTTCAATCCACTCTATTATCCAAATAAAGGTCTATAAAAAAAAATTGTACTTTCTTCTCACCTTCTTTTCTTATTGGGATAAAAAGATACAAGAGAAAATGAATAAAAGAAAACTACCCTAGGTCTTATATATCTATTCTGAAACCTCATATGAGAATAAAGGAAGCTATATTTTTAGGAATTAAAATGTCCGCTATAATTATTGAACAAAACAGATTTCTTCTGAATGATATATTTTTACTGTGCATCAATTGTAAACAAATAGGGTTATTGCTGTTCTGGAAGGGTTATAAACTCCAAACTCCTCTATTGTTAATGAGAACTGCTGTTTTCACCTAATTTAGTTGAAATTATAATATTCGAACTAAAATGAAAAATTGCATAAGGAATTCAAATATCGTAGACGCAATTATGTAGTTTCTATTAATAACAATAATAATTAACTCTTCATTTGTTCCTTCATTAATAGTAAAGTAAAATCAATCACAAACAAGAAAACTTTGCATTACCTTGTCAGCGGAAAAGACAGCATTCTTTTCTTTTTATCATCTTTATCCTCAATGATATTTTTCAATTTTATTATCACTTCAATAATTCCTTTATTCTTTTTATAACCATACTGATTTTTCGTAATTAAATTCTTATTTTTTAGCATATTACTAACCTAATATATATACATATATATATATATATATATGAATCAAGAACCGGTGGGATAGAGAGTGCAGTGAACACACAAAAATAATAAAACCTCAAAGAGTAAGATTTTCGGGGATTTCTCCACATTCGTCAGTGAGAAAGGGCGAGAAATCCCCAAAAATTTTACTCTTCATGATTTTGACTTTTTGTGTTTTCGCTGCACTCTATATTCCACCTATTCTTTGTTACTATTTATCGCAGCCTCGAGTGTTTAATTTCATTTATATATAAAATGAAAAAAATTGCTGAGAGAAGATAATTCTTTGGGTTAGTTTTATCCTTTATTTACTAAGAGATTTTAGTGCACTCTTAAAAGCTTCAATTAATAATTTTTTTTTTTTTTAACAGCTTTTAAACGACTTTTGATTAAAATCGGAAACAAAATGATCATCAACGTCATTATATTACAATATCATGGAAAAATTTTCATTTTTTGGAGATATCACTAATAAAGAGTAATCCATGATTATTCTTAGGTTTAATTAGTTAATTTTATTCCTAATTAATTTTTTTCCCTAAATCTGTCAAGCAGTTTTGAGACAAAAACTTCGAATTTTTCAATCTATTCCATATTCTAAATCTCTCCAAGTTTAATTTTTTTTTTTTACATAATTTTTAATCCCTTTTTTTCATATCTCTAATTACATATTTGTTTGTTTTATTTTTTTCTTCTTTCTAAACTATTTTAAAAGTCACTTCAAAGTTTTTTAAAAGGCAAATCCACCACCATGTGGGTCATATCACGATTCATTCACATATATATTTTTTTTTGTTCCGTTTTATATTCTCTCACAATAATTACATTTTTCATCATATACTACTTTTATGATACTATTACATATTCAGTCTAAATCATGATTTATTAATTATATTCTTCTTTTCAAATACCCCATACACAATTTATCCTTCCTTGCAATATTATTCATAACATTCACGTTGGGATCACCAATTAAAAATGGTTTTTTCTGTTAATAACTCGTTTATTATTTAAATTTAAAAAAAAATTGCTAATTTCCCTAATATTTATTTTACTCACTGTTATTGAAGTCGAAACTAGTTTCCAAACTTGTCGACTATGTGTTTTACCGAAACATGTCATTTCCAACTTCACATGGTATTTCGACAGTAATCAATGAAAAATGAGCTTACAGACGTGATCGATAAGGCGACGCTGTTGAGACACCTGCCGAATGATTGATCACGTTCGAGGATGCGCGTCTGGAATTATTTCCCCTTTCGGGTCAGAATGACCTTATGGCAATCCTAGCGAATTTCCTAACCAGAAAATCAAACTGTTCAGGTTGGTATCATCACATGACATATCGTATCATTAATCCCTAGCGCCTTAAATACCCTAGTGTGTATAAAGATACTAAATGCGGCTTTTAGATTTTTTTCCCCTAAAAGCTCTGGATTAAAAATGGATTAAATTGTAATCCCTTATAACCTAGTCATTGCTAAAGAAATTATAAATATTGATTAGTGATATAATAGTAATGATATAAAATATTAGTGTTAAATTAATTTTCTACTATTTATGTTAAACAATATTTAAGGAGAGAAATTTTTCAAGAAAAATTGGGTGAGACCTTCTATTTCTGAAATAGAAGAGCCGGAAATGGTATTTTAGCTTCAGTAGACAAACCATTGGCTAAGTCTGTTATAGGCTGATAAGTGTCAAAAGAATAGTTTTACAAAATGGCCAATTTCAAAAACCATGAGTTTCTAACATTCTTGTTCTTAGACATTTTGAAGAATACATAAAAGGGAAAAATATTTTAAAATTAAAATTGGGAGACAGTGCGCCCCCTCCCTCTCTTTGACCTTACCTTTGACCACAATTCCTTTTAGCAAATTTAGAAGAAATGTAGCTATTCTGGTTATTCTCATGAATGGTTTTTTGACAATTTTTTCAACGTTCTAGTTAGTCCTACCTGCCATACACGATAAATTGTAGTCGCTAAAATGAATTGGTAAATATTTATATATTTGTCGGTCAATGCTCAACAGTTAGTTTTAATGAGGTTCGGTGTATAGTTCTTTAATGCTTTACTTTATTAAAGTTTAAGTTCGTTATTGAACGAAATCGGACAAATAGGGGTGGTGGATTACCTGCAAACCATTGGCCAAATATGTCAAGTGGCCGTAAAAAAAAACATTTATTCTATATGTTGGGCGTAATATGTAGTTCAGAATAATGAAACTGAACATTCAGATTTATAGAGGGAAATTAAACTATTAGGAGAGAGAGTTTACCTTTACCTTAAATAATAAATTAATTTTAGGCTTTATAAGCCGATATTATTTGTTTTCTTGAGAAAAAAAAATTCATATGTCGCTTTTTAAAGTAAAATCTGAATTTGTTATTGAGCGAAAGTGGTCGAATAGGAAATAGGAGTGGGGATACCTGAAATGCCAAGTCTGAGTACGAAGTCTTTCGCTCAAGTGGGTGTATTATTTAGTTTAGTGCAATGAAACTCACCCTACATTTTTTTTATTCATAAAGATATATTCTGTAAGTGTAAGGGATCACATGATAAGGAAAGTTCAAGTACAAATGTTGATGTTGTCACAAATATTCATCGACAACTGTTGATTCTGAGGAATTCTGTTAGTTTACGCAAAGACGGATCTTTGAAGAGAGCTTTGTTGAGCTTGAAAGAATTTTTCTGCGTTTAAAATAAAAATAGTCACTAACTGTTATATTTGACACCATGGAAGAGCCGTGTAAACTAAAGGTATTTCCAGTGAAGAAAAATTGTTTATTAATATTTCTAATTTGGCATGGAGAACATGTTTAGTTTAAGCAGGTTCTCCGTGAGAACTTCTTATTTTTTGCTGGCTTGTATTAGGAGGAATTTAATGTTTATCAATATTATTACTAAAAGCAAAATTGATAAACTTTGTCACACAGGACAGAAGAAAACTATATATTTATAATGATGAAGATAATATTGCGAGAAAAAAAAAATTGTCATTGCCATCTAATCATTTTCAAACTATCTGTTATTTGAAACATTTTAGTCATGTTTTATACCAATAAGTGTGCTTGATTTTTGGTTTGCAGCAAGGTTTATTGCATACAAATTCACTGCTGAGAGTGAAATAAATGTTTATCACTCTAATACGAGAACAGAACTTCAACTAGTCTTTTCTTGTATAGTATATTTTACTCTTGTATGATTTATCTTTAAAAAAAGGTGGTCCATCCAGTGATCTGATCCTTTAGCCCGTTATAATGTTTTCATGAGGGCCCGGGATTTTTCTAATATTTGTAAAATATCCCTCCTTCTTACTACAATAGTTCCAAAATAAATCGTAAATTTGATTTTAAAATGTCTATGGGACATCCATGTTCTACTATTTGGAGGTTTTAGTTTGTAGGTATCTGGGTGGCGAGAACAATTAGAAGAGAAAGTAACGCTCAGGGCTAGAGACGACGGACGGAGTAGGGTAAAAGGCTCTGTAGTAACACAGCAAAGCGACTAAGTTTCCAAGATGTCAGACAGGAAGTCAATAGATTTACAGCTTTACATCTTTTCGGATCCGAATTGAGTCGATCTCTCACAAAACTTCAGGCCTCTCAGATCCCCTTGAGACTTCGAATTGAGTCCGATCTTCCACAATACTTGAGGACTCTCAGATCACCTTGTGACTTCGAATTGAGTCCGATCTCATACAAAACTTGAGGACTCTAGGATCACCTTGTGACTTCGAATTGAGTCTGATCTCCCACAAAACTTGAGGACTCTCAGATCACCTTGTGAATTCGAATTGAGTCCGATCTCCTACAAAACTTGAGGACTCTCAGATCACCTTGTGACTTCGAATTGAGTCCGATCTCCCACAAAACTTGAGGACTCTAGGATCACCTTGTGACTTTACAGTAACGGCTCTGGGTAGAGTAAGTGGACCTCATCTTTGATGCGAGGGAAATCAGATGTCAAAATATGATGTTAATGGAATTCTAAAGTTATTTGCGGCCTAGAGAAACATTTGATTTCTTCGCATATTCATAGTTTCAATCGAACTTAAGGGAAGATTAACTCCTTTGGAAGGTATTTGCTTTAAATTAATAGAGGAATGCTGGCAAATGTACCAAAAGCTGTAAGTATGGATCACAACAAAAATAAGTTTGAATTTACAACAGTTCTCTGCCGAAAATTCTCAATTTTAAAAAATTAAACCTCAATATAGTGTTCCATAGTCAGTCTACTTACTTCCTTGAAGAAGAAAGAAATATATTGGTAATCGTTATAGAAACCAGAGTGATATTCACTAATAACACACAGGCATGTAGAAGTTGTAGGTTTGGTGCATAACTGCTTCTTCTATGGTATTAGAAGAAAAATACATATATATTCACTTGTATGCGATTCAATTTAGATATGTAGAAAGCTAGAAAAGTGCGTGCAATGCCCAACCCGACTTCATTGCAGGAGTCTATAAAGATTCCGCCCGCCCACTTTTTTGTTCTTTTTTTAATGAAAATACAGGGATCAGGAAAAAATAATTTTCTTTAAACTTAATTGGTGGCTTTCAAGTATCTTATCTCTTGTAATCCTTATTTAGTGAAGATTAACTCTGAATTCTTTAAAATTAAACTCTGGAACATTTGAAAGGTCAAAACACAGATAATATTCCATTTATAAAAGCAGTTTTACTTATCTAATCAGTGAAAGTTATTTTGCTTTAAAAATAGAGATTCCCAAAAAAATCATTTTCGTTATGCTTTGTTATTTTACTTCCTGTAGGGGAAAAATATAGTAAATGCTCATCAAAAATTGTGTAGTTTTCATTGAGAAGTGCTTAAGTAAATTTGAGGGACGGAATTGGTTCTCTCCTTTTTGCTACGTAATTTGAATGTAAATAATGAACCTCGCCCATTCTAGTTATGGAATTGAAAGATATGATCGAGTCAAGTCGATTAATTTTATCTCGTGACATCTCTCAAGAAATAAACATCCACCATAAAACAGTTTTAAACCATTTATTTAAAAGGATATTTAATGAAGCTTGATATTTTGGTTCCATGTTAATTAATAGAAAAAATTTAATGAACCGAGTTTCCATTCGTGAATTGCTTCGAATTTTTGAAACTATTGATTTTAGGAAAAGTATGACAATAATGTGCGAAAAAAATTCCTATTCAAAGCAGGGAGAAGCTCCACAAGCGTTGGGAAAACCTGGATCAAGCCGCCAAGGAAGGTGACGCTGTGTGTTAGGTGGTATGGGAAAAGGAACCTGGAACCTGGAATCGTACCTGGCCAAATCATTCACCCGTCAGTGTCACCAACTTGTAGAGGTGATTCAAGGTAAACGGCAGGAGTGCTAAGAAAGGTATTACCTTCCTCACTAATGCAAGTCTAGACCTAGACACAACTTTAGTGACTCGTCAGAGAGAGCTCTTGACAGGGAGGTTTGGATGTACCTGGATCTCGTCCTGCCTTACTTCTATCTGTTCAGTTCTCTGCAGAACTCTCCTGATAGTGAAAAGTTGTTGGCGTCAAAAGTGGCTTTTGAAAATAACTTGAATCAGTATTTCGTAAAGAAATCTCAGAACTCCACTAGAGATAGAATAATGGCTTTTTCTGAAAAGTCGCAAAATGCCATCCATTATATCTTTCATCAGAGTTTGAATTTTAAATTAATAAATTTAATAAGCATTTTGAACTTGGAATGTCACGATTATTGCCTCTTATTTAAAAGGGACTGCGAAAAACCGTAGTACTAGTTAGAAATAATGTGTGACTTGGCTACCAACGCATCTGTCTCGATTTCTCGCAGAAAATAAATGAACACAGGCTCTGAAAAAATAAAACTCTAAGCCCCTTTCAAAACTGGCAAGTATTGTGCATATTTAAAAATTTAGAAAGGTGGGTAGAGCGGCTTTTACCATCTTCAATACATTCCTTCGACCTAGAGTAAACTTTAGCGAACTTAACTTCATATACAAAAGGAGAGTATTTTTGATTAGATATTATTATTAGATGATTTTAGTTGGGGTTCGGTCAAGGTAGATCCAAAAAAATACAAATTTAAAAAAAGGTGTATTTTTTAAATGATTATCTGCCAACGTTTGGGCTTACATTGTAAGCCATCTTCAGGGCTGTCTATCATGAAGACGAGAGAGGACGTCCTGTCCCTAAGTTCACATTTCCACGACTGAAGATGGCTTACAATGTAAACCGAAACCTTGGGAGGTAATCTTTTAAAAAAATACACCTTATTTTAAATTTGTATTTTTTTGATCTACCTTGACCGAACCCCAACTAAAATCATCTAATAATTAACTTCATATATTTTTCATTTCCCATAGTATGATCAATTTAGTAATCAACAATAATTTCTAAACCCCTTATCATAAATGTCATAGTTGGGAAATCTTTTTTATTACGCAACTTCTTCTGTATGGAATATACCAGCGATGATTTAAATAATAATAATAGATGAATTTCTTCATAATAAGTTCACTAAAAAGTGTTTGTACAGAAATTACAAGGAGAGGAATGTAGTTCCTGATAAACGGAAACGTACGAAGGATAGTTGGTAGAACATGAGTATGTAGTTCTCGCTGACCTCGGGCAAGCCGGTGTGGCTCAAGTGTTGCTGAGCAGTACAAATAAATAACACGGAACCTCTCCTTTCGGCTCCCGCTGGAGGTCGAGATGCCTCGCGCCTCTGTGGGTGGTAGGGGGAACAGTGCATTTCATCTCTGCACGGGACGGCAAATCCTGGGAGGAAGCTGAGGGAGAGGAAGTCTGCGAACGAAACAACCTGCAACTTACTTACCTCAAGCTCCAAAACCTTGTAGGAGTCGAAGGCCCCCGACTGCGTTATTCAGCAAGTCTTGTTGTCTCTCGTTGTAAGCGGCATACAGGATCAGTAATATACTCTCATGAATTTATTTCAAATTACTTGGTTAATAATCACTATATATATATATATAAGTTGCTATGATGTGACTAGCTTTTCATGTGTGATGTGTTACACCTATACCAATTTGTTTACAGGGAAAACACAGAAACCGCTGGATATTTCTTCATTAATAAAACAATAATTTCTAATTAAAAATAAAATTCTAATTAAAATTCTGTTTTCATTTTAAAACGTGGATGTATTGTGAGGCTATCTCCACACAGGATGCTCACATGTTCCTGAACTGGCAGACACTCAATCTATATAAATTATCGTTGCTTTCCCAAATCATCTGTATGAATGCCCATATTGTACCGTTACAGTGGGTGACTGTGATAATAGGAGCAGTTAAGTTAGATTGTAGCCGCGATTTGGTGGAACTGTTATTCTAGGACCTGTTCTCCAACGGCCGTTCTCTGTGGGCAGTTGGAGCGTTGTTCCGCTTCCGGGCCTGCGGAAAGTCCCTACCTGTACAGAGCAGGTGTACAACTGATCATTGAATCCTCCACTCACGGTGTATGTTTCATGGACGTCCACTGCCATCTACAGCCAAGCGCGTTCACATGTACATACTTTATATTTGTATTTACTATTATAACTCATATAACTTAGCCGTTATCAACTCCAATAGTTTACAATAAAAAGGCTCGAATACACTAACATTTGTTTGATTTTAGATGAGTTTCTAATTTAAAAAAAAATACAGAAGCGCACTCAAACATATTGTTCAAATCAAAATGTTGTTCAAATCAAATGATGTGCAGGTGTAAAATGTGATTCTGAGCTTCTTAAATAAAATTTGTAAGACTAACTCAATTTAAAAAAATATATTAAGAATTAAAATAATAGATTCTTTAGCGGTACTGCTCTTTCTAAATGAAAAAAATACATTTTTTTTTCACTTTATTGATGACACTTTTATATGATTAATGTTTAAAATCGGGCGCAAAAAAGAAGAGTGTATATTTGACATATAGAACGACATTCACATTTTTGTTTATATTATTTCTATTAACATAAACAATTGCATTATTTAAGAGGTACAAAATTAATTTTCTAACATTTGTGATCTATGACTTTGAAAACTTAAAACGCTTTATTTTCTTAATACGCGTGAGAGATGATGACGAAGACTTATAGTGAATCCTCAGTATAATATGTCACAGGTATATGAATGTTTTCATAATGCAGCAGCTGCGAAAACTATGTATATTTCCCATCGGCATTAGAGTAAATGACTTACTTGATAAGATATGGCAGAGTGAGAACATTAACCTGAAGTCTCATCTACACTAATAAATTTTACGTAAAAAAAACCCAAAAAAAAAATTAATTTTACACGTAAAATGATCATATGTTTTCTCAGAAAGCCAATGATAAGGAACATATTACCAAACAATTAATGCGAGGGAATAGAATTAAAAATCTTTCTGCCCCAGCCAGGACTCGAACCTGGATCTCCTGCTTTCCGGG
Source organism: Oncopeltus fasciatus (assembly GCA_000696205.2). Taxonomy (NCBI): domain Eukaryota; kingdom Metazoa; phylum Arthropoda; class Insecta; order Hemiptera; family Lygaeidae; genus Oncopeltus; species Oncopeltus fasciatus. The sequence goes on from KZ807091.1 coordinate 371,506, forward strand.
CCGGTATGCTAACCATTGCACCGGGAGAGCTACTTATTAAATTCCCAACACACTAGCGAGAGTCTAATCCATAAGAAGACAATGTCAGCTCCTTCGAGCATAAGACGATGTATTTGTCTTTCTCGTGGGTTAGGCTATCGCTAGTGTGTTGGGAATTTAATAAGTTATCTGGCTCGTCCCGGTGGTGCAAATGGTAGCATACCGGCCCAAAAAGCCGGAGATCTAGGTTCGAGTCCTGGCTGGGACAGATAGATTTTATTCTATTCCCTCGTATTAATTGTTTAAAATTTACGTGGGATAATACACCACAACTAAATTAATATTTATAAAGGAACATATTACTATTTTAAATTTTTAACTCATTCTAAATCCCAGGACCCTAGTATTCTAACCAATTTTAGGGCACGTCGCGGCCTCGCCACTGTCAAATATAACCTCGATCATGGTCTTTGATAACAGTTTTTTGTTTCAAATTCGGGAGTTATACCAACTCTTAATCCCCCAACATGGTTGACTGGGTTCTTTTAACAGACCCTTAGATAGGGTGTTTTCATTACCCCTATCCATTTCTTGTCTTATTCGAATAACTAAGACAGTTATTTAAGAATATCTTGTCTAGGGTTGAGCAAGTCCCCCTCTTTTAAATTAGGATAACTAAATTCAGTACTTGAGCTTCTTAATTCAGAGCGCTGTTTGACTTCGTTTTGTCTGATTTTGCCCGATGCGTGAGAAGTTCAGAGGTAAAGCGGATTGTGAAATCATAAATATAATCGTTATTAATAAAGTTTATAGAGACTACGTGTACAATGTAATTTATTTCTAGTAGTTATGTTTTATGAAAAAACACGTAAAAGAAAATAATAAAGAATGTAATTAGAATGGTTCAGAGCCTCTACACTCATTGAAGTTTATGGAAATGTAGCAGGTACTTACTGACATAAAAAAAAAAAATTATGATGGGAAAGGTTTGCATATTAGAGGGACCAGAGGAGCTGAACATGTGAGGACATTGCAGAATGCAGAAGAAATGAGGTACGAGAGCAATAGCCCGAGAGACATGCCCCTGACAGAACCTCTATTGGGAAAGATATGTCAAGCATAGTTTAGTAAAACATTAACAGCCTTACGGGCTTCTGGAGAGATGCAGATGTAAGGATTGCTTACGGCCTCTTCCGGGGTGACAAGAAAAGGATGAGTGCTGGCAACCTCTACTCCATATGTAAGGTGAGAGTGAAATTAAATACAACTGCAGGAGTTATAACCCCATGCCAGTAGTGGAGACTGAAAACTAAAGCATTGAGCTTTTAATGCTCGGATATAAAAGACAGGACAAATATAAATGAACGTGGAGGAATAATAGAGATATAACGAACCTGATGTCTGCATACCAAACCAAGCAAGAGTTTTCGGAACCGAAAGAGTAATTTTCAGAACTCCACACCAAACCAAGCAAGAGTTTTCAGAACTGAAAGGGCAAACTTCAGAACTGCAAACCAAACCAAGCAAGAGTTTTCAGAACTGAAAGGGCAAACTTCAGAACTGCAAACCAAACCAAGCAAGAGTTTTCGGAACCGAAAGAGCAATTTTCAGAACTCCACACCAAACCAAGCAAGAGTTTTCAGAACTGAAAGGGCAAACTTCAGAACTGCAAACCAAACCAAGCAAGAGTTTTCGGAACCGAAAGAGCAATTTTCAGAACTCCACACCAAACCAAGCAAGAGTTTTCAGAACTGAAAGGGCAAACTTCAGAACTGCAAACCAAACCAAGCAAGAGTTTTCGGAACTGAAAGAGCAATTTTCATAACTGCACACCAAACCGGCATATAGACAGATTCAAAACTTAATGGCCTAAGCTTATACAGAAGTAGCTAGGGGGGTTAGAACAGAAAAGAAGACATAAAATCCTTGAATGATAAAATGAGCTACAACGAGAAAGGGAACCCATAAAAAAATAAGAAAAAGAGGAAAAGAACAGTGTGCATTTGACCCCAGATTAGGGAATGACTTCTGATCGGTCAGAAAGCTAAATCAATGGCTAGGGAGGGGAGGTTATTCATTGGTTACCGCACCTACCAAAATAACTAGAATCAATCGATGTAGAGTCTGGAGATTTCATGTATTAGCGCCAGGATAACCACACACTGCATGGGAATACATCGCCTTGAATATTTAACAGATATTACCAAAATACCATTCGATATGAATAAAACACTGACCATAATTAAGAAAGCCAATCTTGGTTTCTTTTTAAACGCATCTCATCTAGCTGCTTATGGAGTAAATCTGAAATACTGATTGTGGTTACTTTGTCAAAAACTAATATTTTATATATGTAGGATCTTTATTTAATAGAAAATTTAGAAATAAATTATGTTTAATAGTTTATAAATAATTAAAAAATATCTCAAACATGAAGCTGATGAAGCGAGATGAAACCGGCTTCCTCAATATCTCAGTTGATAATTTTTGATATTTGAATATTCTTTTTGTATTCCTTCACACTTATAGAGTATATCTTTCACCAATAAAAAGAATCTGGGTTCAGTATTATTGCACTAAGCTAAATATTACCTCCGAAGCTACGAAAAAACATATTTAAACCCACTCGTTATCTCCGGGAATACCCTCTCCTATTCGCTTAAAACGAACTCAACCTTTCAATTTGCAATGAAAAAGTATATGTAAATTTTAATAATAAAATTAACTAATTGCGGTCACTGGTGCGTTAAATTAAAATGTACGGTTCAGGTAAACCCCCACACTTAATCGTTTAATTTCTCTGGGTTACTCCTAATACATTTATTTTATCAATAAAACAAATTTGAGTTTATTATTTTTGTCGAAAAAACTTTTTTTTTTCTCGCACTTGACATTTCAGATCATCCCCACATCTATTGTTCTGAATTTGATTATAACGAACTTTGCATTTGATTTTCAAATTAAAAACTGCATTCAAATGCTCTGCAACAGTGATAATTTGTTTATGTAACTTTTATTTACATATTGTATTCTATTAAAAATAAATAAAAACATTTTGTAATTTGATTACAATAAATAGTAAAAATAAATAAATGACATATATGAAAGTCACATGAGGAGAGAAGGTGTCTAGTGACACCACTCTCAAATACAAAAATATTAAAAATGGTGTTTAAGAATGTAACCCAAAATACTTTTTTGCAATTGAGTGTGTGTGTTCTATATTATATATGTGTTGGTGTCATAAACAAATTAAAATTTCAGAAAAAAATATACTATTTTAGTAAATGGCCATTAAATAATTATAATTATTTTTATTTTTATGAGTAGGTTAATATTTTATTTTTAGAGCACTTTATATAACTGAAGGGTCTTTAGCCGACTTATATACCTATGAGGCGAAGAACACTACAGATTTTCAGATTTCATACGGACGAAAAACTTCTCTTACGCACTGAAGAGTTAAAAATGGCTCTAAATGATAAAATCAGCATGTTGAATAGATTTTTAAGTCGATTAGTATTATCTTCAAGAACAAGCAGGGATAAAAGCCACCCAAAAATTAAAATCCTCTTTTTCTAAATTTTTACTTGTATTTGAGCTAAATGGTTTGTTCCAAAATAAAATTGTGTTAATCAATTATTTCCGCTTTTTATTCGGTAGAAAAAACATTGCTAATAGTACCGTATAAAGAATTATCCATAATTGCTTTATATATTGTGCAAGGCGATGTGATTTTTTTTTAATACTTGAATTTATGTGTTTTCCCTCTTTAAATATCATTTTGATATCAGATTTTTTTTTTAAGCCATTATAATAAAATAAAATGTTTATGCTATAATAAAAGCTCAATCGGAGAATTTTTTAAAAAAATTTTAATGACTAAAGATTTCGCCATACTGATTTACTAATTAATTTTAAAATTGTCAATGGAAATGGGTATGGTATATTTTGTGACAAATGTGTTTCAGCTTTTCATTATATTAGTAGAGAAAACAGATTGTGTCGCTGCCTAAGGCTCTAATTAACCTTTATTTGTAAGATTAATCCATAATAAGTTTTAATATTCAATTTATTCGCACAATGCCTGTGAATCTCAAGCTAATTCGCCACATGAACACCACACTCGTTCGCAAAGAAGTGACTTCCTCGTCCGTAAGACGCTGGTGTCCGAGCGATACACGACCTTCCCCCCGATCCCGGCTGACATTGTCACCCCCAGTTGCAGCCCCCCTCCAGGGCGGTAGACTGCCGCCTCCCCAGTCGGGAGCCCGCGATGGCACGGAGAAGGCCCATCGCCAAGCTCCTGCCCTGGATATTCTTCAATGCCGCCAATATCACCTACGACGTCGCCAGTCATGTACAGCTCTTCGCAAGTCAGTAAACAGACACATATGTGTTTACTCTGATAATTTCTAAAGTACTTTTTGTATTTGTATGTGTGTGTGGGTGGGTTGGTTTGAGTGTACTTATATAGCTAATTGTTCTATATATCCTCATATAGTTTTAAAATTTTTGAATTTGATTGGCTTTAAACTTGAAGATTATTATTTTTGGACCATACAAAGTTTATGCTCTACAAATGAAAGGATATGGAATTTAATACATACAGTAATATATGGTATACTAATAATTAATAGATTTCATATTCTCTTAGATTACCCAAGTAAAATAATAAAGATGAATATTTTAATTAATAATTTTAAAATATTAAAAATTTAAATNTCTTGAGTGTGTTGCTTAAGCAGCCGAAATAGAATAAAATAAAGAGATATATGGTCTCCCTCACTTCCACTGCGCCTACATTGAGCCATATTCAAGCATATCTTAGAGATGTAACACCTTTAACTGATGTAAAGCAGGTGCTGTTTCGGTCATTGTTCTAAGAGCTCTTGAGTGTGTTGCTTAAGCAGCCGAAATAGAATAAAATAAAGAGATATATGGTCTCCCTCACTTCCACTGCGCCTACATTGAGCCATATTCAAGCATATCTTAGAGATGTAACACCTTTAACTGATGTAAAGCAGGTGCTGTTTCGGTCATTGTTCTAAGAGCTCTTGAGTGTGTTGCTTAAGCAGCCGAAATAGAATAAAATAAAGAGATATATGGTCTCCCTCACTTCCACTGCGCCTACATTGAGCCATATTCAAGCATATCTTAGAGATGTAACACCTTTAACTGATGTAAAGCAGGTGCTGTTTCGGTCATTGTTCTAAGAGCTTTTGAGTGTGTTGCTTAAGCAGCCGAAAACTAACGAACTGTTTTTGAAATACAACTTTTTGAGAGAAAAATACATTTTTTTATTTGATTTCTTGTTTTACTTTTGTATTTACCTTTTCTTCTTCAGGGTTGTACCGTGTCAAGTTGTTGATAGTTGCCGAGCTTTCGCATTATTTTAATTTTATTCCCTACTCAGCCCTGAAGAAGCCATCACATGATGTGCGAAAGCTCGGCAACTATCAACAACTTGACACGGTACAACCCTGAAGATGAAAAGGTAAATACATCTGACGACCGTTAAAGCCTACGTGAACATCTTGTTTTACGCCCATTAATGTCATCAATTGAAATTATATTTAGTCTATTACCTTAATTAAAATCGTTATTATTCGTAAGTAATAATGTACAATTTCCATTTTGGAGGGTTTTCTCATGACAGCTTTTCGTTTAAAAGTAACCCGTGGCCCGACTAGCATAAAATATTCTAAATTAAAATATATAAAAACAATAAAATTCTTAAATACTGAAATTAGTTGTATTTAATCCCACGTTAAAAAAAAATGATTTAAAAAATTAAATATAAGGGAAATAATAAAATAAAAAACGAGTGTCTAACAAATAGTTGACTGTCTTCTCCGAGTCTTACTCGGGGGTTTAGACTCGGATTAAAGTGCGGGAAGTAGAAGGAATTATCTAGCTAGCCTCGGTGGTGCAATAGTTAGTATACTTGCCCGGAAAGCAGGAGATCCGGGTTGGAGTCCCGGCTGAGGTAATAATATTTTTTTATTATATTCCCTTAGATCTATTGAATAAAATTCCAAGTCTTTGTTTAAGGTAATATTTATCAGAGATTTTCTGCCGCGCAAAAAGACAAAGAATATATTTACTCTAACAAAATGGTCAATTTGTTATCAGTTTATGAAAGTTGTGGAGATTTAATTGTTTCAATAAAGAAGATAAATCTCAATAGCATATTAAATGTGATATTTTGTAGTTCAAATTTGAAAATCTCATAATAATTTGACAAAATAATGTTGTTTATTTTTAGTAGGCGTGAGAGATACGGATATCTAGTGCCTTTATCTTCTCTTATCAACATACTTCATTATAGGGCCCCGAACTCAGATAGCAGTTAATTAGCGTTAGTCGCAACGATAGTGCTGTTGAAATTGTACTGTCTTTTCTACTTTTCAAAATTATGACTTTCTAAATAACCTACGCCCTAAGCTTTTCGGATTTCGGTTAAGGGTAGGATTTCGTAAGGAAATGCAAACATATCCCAGGGTATATTAACCTGAACAGTACTTCTCAACTTTGCCATAAGTCCTGATTAAATAAATAAATCTCTTATTATAATGTACATACTATAATGGGGAGAACTCAATGAATGAAAATCGTTTTTCATTATTTTTTCTACCGAGAGTGAAGGTAATCAATCAGTCGATGAGGGAATAAAGGCCTCTTCACAATTACTCCACTTTAAATGGGGTTTAGGGGCTTTCGGGTGACACAGCTTTCATCATCAGAGCCTCTTAGTAGCCTACAAATATTTTGAGTACCACTAAACCATCCAAGTCCAAATGAAAACTAATTAAATGGAGATTTTTTTGACCGTAGATATTATTATTAGATGGTTTTTGTTGGGGATCGATCAAGGTAGATCCCAAAAAAAAAAAAAAAAAAAAAAAAAAAAAAAAAAAAAAAAATACAATCAAAAAATGTGCAGATATTTAAGAAGAACACTTTTTTAATTCTATTTTTGTAATCAACCGCAACCGAACCCCAACAAAAAACATCTAAAAAAAAATGAATTAATTGAAAATAACACTTAATTATTCTTTAATGACTGAAAATTAGCAAAAAATGAAAACCTTTACAATATAAGTGGTGTTAAAACTAAAGGCAACGCAGTCTTTTCATCCATTTAATACTTAGCTTTAGTACTGATTCCCTCGAAATCAGATCCTCAAATCTCAAGTATAAAGTAATCTGAAAGAATTAGCAATATGGAAGAATAAGTTCGCGATCCAAGGGCTGTATCAATTAAGAAGACTTCCCAAAGGTGGGCTTACAACAAACAGCTTGAACTAAGCGAATTCCTCTACCTGCACTCGATTTGAAGTTAATAAAGTATGATGAGACTAAAACAGGCATTTTTCACCGTGAAACAACTTAGCGTATCAGAAATTCTAGCAGTGGAAACTAAAAGTCCCTCACGCAAGAACTGCGTGAACTAAGCGAATTCCTCAGTTTTGGAAATAATGAAAACTTCTATTTAAACATTGAAATATTGAGATGAATCTCATGTAATCCCCTACACATATTTATATGTCATTCTCATTAAAAAAAAGAAATATATATATATATATATATATATATATATGTTTGTACTATTTGTTCCACTTCGCTTTGCAACTCGCAAAAAGTTTCTTCTTATCACTAAACAAACCTGTTTAAACAAATTTGGATTAATTATATATCTCACTTTATATTTCATTTAATCCTCTACTCCTGTTTCCTTGATTCCATTCTCTAACAAAATTAGTCTTGCAAATAACATTTGTATGCGATATGGCAGCTTTGATTAATAAATACTGAAAACTTTGGCCTGTAGAGCATTGGCATTCACACACACACAAGCTACTATAACTTTCAGTGTCCACTACCTCGGGGGGAAAAAATGGGGGAAAAAATTAGGAAAATGCTTTGAGAACGAAAAGCTTTGAGATATCTTAATCGTCCTGGTAGCATAATTGGTAAATGCACCGGGGCGGATAGCAGGAGATCCAGGTTCGATTCCTGGCTGGGACAGATAGATTTTTTATTCTATTCCCTCTCATTAATTGTTTTGAGAACGAACTCATGGCTAATTTGCCTTATAATAAAAGAAGTGCACTGAGGTTCGTGTGACTTGCACTCTACTTTATGGCTGAGGTCCGGAGAAAAGACAATCTCATGGGTGAATTGTTTTTTTTTTTTTTTTTTTTTTTAATAAATCTTTATTTATTACATATATCTTAGAGATGTAACACCTTTAACTGATGTAAAGCAGGTGCTGTTTCGGTCATTGTTCTAAGAGCTCTTGAGTGTGTTGCTTAAGCAGCCGAAATAGAATAAAATAAAGAGATATATGGTCTCCCTCACTTCCACTGCGCCTACATTGAGCCATATTCAAGCATATCTTAGAGATGTAACACCTTTAACTGATGTAAAGCAGGTGCTGTTTCGGTCATTGTTCTAAGAGCTCTTGAGTGTGTTGCTTAAGCAGCCGAAATAGAATAAAATAAAGAGATATATGGTCTCCCTCACTTCCACTGCGCCTACATTGAGCCATATTCAAGCATATCTTAGAGATGTAACACCTTTAACTGATGTAAAGCAGGTGCTGTTTCGGTCATTGTTCTAAGAGCTCTTGAGTGTGTTGCTTAAGCAGCCGAAATAGAATAAAATAAAGAGATATATGGTCTCCCTCACTTCCACTGCGCCTACATTGAGCCATATTCAAGCATATCTTAGAGATGTAACACCTTTAACTGATGTAAAGCAGGTGCTGTTTCGGTCATTGTTCTAAGAGCTCTTGAGTGTGTTGCTTAAGCAGCCGAAATAGAATAAAATAAAGAGATATATGGTCTCCCTCACTTCCACTGCGCCTACATTGAGCCATATTCAAGCATATCTTAGAGATGTAACACCTTTAACTGATGTAAAGCAGGTGCTGTTTCGGTCATTGTTCTAAGAGCTCTTGAGTGTGTTGCTTAAGCAGCCGAAATAGAATAAAATAAAGAGATATATGGTCTCCCTCACTTCCACTGCGCCTACATTGAGCCATATTCAAGCATATCTTAGAGATGTAACACCTTTAACTGATGTAAAGCAGGTGCTGTTTCGGTCATTGTTCTAAGAGCTCTTGAGTGTGTTGCTTAAGCAGCCGAAATAGAATAAAATAAAGAGATATATGGTCTCCCTCACTTCCACTGCGCCTACATTGAGCCATATTCAAGCATATCTTAGAGATGTAACACCTTTAACTGATGTAAAGCAGGTGCTGTTTCGGTCATTGTTCTAAGAGCTCTTGAGTGTGTTGCTTAAGCAGCCGAAATAGAATAAAATAAAGAGATATATGGTCTCCCTCACTTCCACTGCGCCTACATTGAGCCATATTCAAGCATATCTTAGAGATGTAACACCTTTAACTGATGTAAAGCAGGTGCTGTTTCGGTCATTGTTCTAAGAGCTCTTGAGTGTGTTGCTTAAGCAGCCGAAATAGAATAAAATAAAGAGATATATGGTCTCCCTCACTTCCACTGCGCCTACATTGAGCCATATTCAAGCATATCTTAGAGATGTAACACCTTTAACTGATGTAAAGCAGGTGCTGTTTCGGTCATTGTTCTAAGAGCTCTTGAGTGTGTTGCTTAAGCAGCCGAAATAGAATAAAATAAAGAGATATATGGTCTCCCTCACTTCCACTGCGCCTACATTGAGCCATATTCAAGCATATCTTAGAGATGTAACACCTTTAACTGATGTAAAGCAGGTGCTGTTTCGGTCATTGTTCTAAGAGCTCTTGAGTGTGTTGCTTAAGCAGCCGAAATAGAATAAAATAAAGAGATATATGGTCTCCCTCACTTCCACTGCGCCTACATTGAGCCATATTCAAGCATATCTTAGAGATGTAACACCTTTAACTGATGTAAAGCAGGTGCTGTTTCGGTCATTGTTCTAAGAGCTCTTGAGTGTGTTGCTTAAGCAGCCGAAATAGAATAAAATAAAGAGATATATGGTCTCCCTCACTTCCACTGCGCCTACATTGAGCCATATTCAAGCATATCTTAGAGATGTAACACCTTTAACTGATGTAAAGCAGGTGCTGTTTCGGTCATTGTTCTAAGAGCTCTTGAGTGTGTTGCTTAAGCAGCCGAAATAGAATAAAATAAAGAGATATATGGTCTCCCTCACTTCCACTGCGCCTACATTGAGCCATATTCAAGCATATCTTAGAGATGTAACACCTTTAACTGATGTAAAGCAGGTGCTGTTTCGGTCATTGTTCTAAGAGCTCTTGAGTGTGTTGCTTAAGCAGCCGAAATAGAATAAAATAAAGAGATATATGGTCTCCCTCACTTCCACTGCGCCTACATTGAGCCATATTCAAGCATATCTTAGAGATGTAACACCTTTAACTGATGTAAAGCAGGTGCTGTTTCGGTCATTGTTCTAAGAGCTCTTGAGTGTGTTGCTTAAGCAGCCGAAATAGAATAAAATAAAGAGATATATGGTCTCCCTCACTTCCACTGCGCCTACATTGAGCCATATTCAAGCATATCTTAGAGATGTAACACCTTTAACTGATGTAAAGCAGGTGCTGTTTCGGTCATTGTTCTAAGAGCTCTTGAGTGTGTTGCTTAAGCAGCCGAAATAGAATAAAATAAAGAGATATATGGTCTCCCTCACTTCCACTGCGCCTACATTGAGCCATATTCAAGCATATCTTAGAGATGTAACACCTTTAACTGATGTAANATATATATGGAAATTTCTTTGTACATTTTATCATGACTATGAGATTAACGAAGATATGACTCGAGGTCAGCCATTATCCAACGGTTTACAGTAATGAAGATCTTTATTTTAAAAATAGCTGTGAAAGTTAGAGAGGTATCAAAACACACACAAACACTAATACAATTTGGAATATTGAACAATATCTTATTTTTTTCTTATTTGGGAAAACGAATGAAGGGATGAATAAATGTCTGTCACTTGGGAGTGTAATGTAAGAAGATTTCCTTTAAAAAAAAATTTAATGCAAATAATATAGAATATAAACATTATAAAATTACATTTATATTTATTAAGTTCTACAAAATTGTTCTGTAACACAAATAACCCCCCTCTCACTCTCACTCTCTCTCTCTCTAACCCCTTTGTTTTTCTCATACGACTTATGAAAAACGACGTCATTTAAGCGTTTGCAATGAAAAGCCTAAATAGGGGTATGGAGAGGAAAAGTAGTAAATGTCACTGAGGCAGGCTCAGGGGAGGAAGGGTAAGAAGACGCACGTAATAATAGTTAATTTGAATTTTATATATATATATATATTAAGTAATAGTAATAATAAATGCGTAAACTTACATACAACACACACGCATTTATTTGTAGGTTTTTTCGTGCATAGAATTAGAGAAAAATTAAGAGAACTTTTCGAAATTCGCGTCATCGGTTCAACGTGAATAGCTTGATTACTTCCCTATAGGACATCTGCTAAAAATTTGAGAAAACTCTAAATATGTTTTATACTTACTAGTTTTCATTTGGTTCAGCAATAAATTGGAAATGTTAAGGCTTATTTACCTTAATTTAATGTATTTTGTATTACTGCAATGCAAAAAAAAAAAAAAAAAAATTCCTCATACTATCTCTATAATTATGAAACATAGTTAGTCGATAAAATATATTATCAACATTGCTTGTGATCTCAGTCACCTCATAAAATATCTCTATTTGAAATTGCTTTACCTATTATATACCTATAATTTATATAACTATAATATATAAATCGAATAAATTTGGTTATCTTTCTTGAAATCATAGCCTACTTATTAGTGTAATATTTACAGAATCGCTTCGATTTTGAATAAAAGCGCTTATTTGTTGCGCATTGTCAAGTTATATGTAACTTTTTAACAATGAGCTTTTACGTAATCTAATTTCATAAAATCATAAAGACTATTTGACAAGCCTGGAGGATCTGGTGCTAGCCTGGAATTCCTAAAAAAAAAGTCTGGAACTTGGAGATTCCCAGTTGGACTGAGTACTCATCTTCACCTCATCATCATGCATGCGGTTCTGGGGCATCCTTGGTCACAGCAAGCATGCATAGCAAATTAAGCAGTGCTTTGAAGAGTCACTAGTCAACGTAGTTCTTTGATGTATCGCCCTTTCTTATGCTAACTCCTTTGGATCTGAGTACTTTACAGCAATACTGGGCTTTTAAGGTACGCACGCACAAGAACGTGCTATTAAACTTAATGCTTAAAGGATGCTTCAAAATAGAAATCACAGTTACCCTTATTTGTAAATCTCGTAAGTGAAAGAGAGAAAAATACAGAGGAAAATTTGCCCAATAATTCATTATGCTTTTCTTTCTTTTTTTTGTACTTAAAAGTAAAATGACAAATTTAATTTAGAAAAATAACCAAATATAGGAATCCATAATTATCTAAAATTAATGTGTTATGCTCTCAAACTTTATTTATAACATAACATATTACATAATAGTATTAACAATATAATATCATTTAAAAATATAATCGAATTTGAATAATAGCTGAGCAAATATGTATGTTTTCCCAGCTATTATTTGTAGCCAAAGGGAAATTATTGAGTAAAAAAGTTTAGTTTACCCTTATTCTAATGCTAAACATAGTTTAACAAGGGTTATTCACTGTAGTAGCATTGAGGATGAATATGCCAGGTACGTCTGGAAGTCATCTGCGGAATCGTTATAGTGTAAAGCTAAGTTGCTTGGGGAAGGAGTCAAAATATTGTTACCCAAAATGCCGAGGAGGCCAAGAATGTCCTTTATACTGCGAAGGTCTAGGCCGGCCCCGACTGGTCCAGGGCCATCTCTCTGTCCAAGTCGGTCCATGATTACCCACATTTCCAATAATCTACTCTCCAGATCTTGCTCTGATTGGTTCACCCTTGTGTAGAGCTCAGAGAATTCAGCTCTCAACTAATTCAAGTCATCTCATCTAATAACATCTACATCATCTATGTTATTTCTCAAATCCCTTTATGTGCTTCCCACATTTTAGAAAGTCTCTCACTCGTTCAAAAGAAGAAGGATTTGGTCCTTGTTAAATCTCTCCTTTCCCCTTTTCACTGTTTCTCGACCACCCTCACACCTTTTTCCAACACATGATAGATTCAAGAAGAGACAATATAGCCACAATTTGGCAAGATCGATTGATGAAAGTGAAACATGAAACCTGAGGTCCCTAAAGCCTGGCAGAAGTATTAGGGTCGCACACATTGTTACTCTTTTCAAATAAAATACTTTTTTTTTTCATGTCCTTTGACTAATAGAATCTGCTCAATACAATAACGAGCAAGCGGAAGAGCAGTTTGATCCCCTCTGAAAATGTCAAGCTGACAAACAAGGTCACTGAGATGCCATACAGAACGACAGGAGTAAACCAAATGACCTGGAAATTAGAAAAAGTGCAGGGGGTTGTGCATACTCTCGTTCTTGACCCTTTGTTGATTGTAGAGAAAATGACATGTCTTCCCATCAATTTCAACAACCCGAATATCTCTCATTCTCCAGGATGATTTATCATTAAAAAATAAGTCTGCACAAACATTTTGAGTCTTCTTGAAGAATCAAAGGGTAAAGGCTCACTATAAAATTCCCCAAAAAACAAACCAAGTCAAACAAGTCTGCTTCACAGATTATAGCCAAATACAGGAAAATTTTATATTGATTACAAATTGTATTATTAATATCAAAAAACAACATAAAAGTCAAACAAGAGAAGTGCAAATTTTATGACGTGTTGTGTGACACACATTATACATATTGATGAGTTATGTTTTATTCACAGTAGACATATCTCTGATTGTTGTGATCGATACAAAGACGCATAATTTTCTTTCTAAACGAGCAACATTTCAGGCGTTATATGGCTTTTACTTCTCTTGACTTCTTCACGGTATTGTTACGTACTGGACATAGCATGTTTTGTATGTGGTGGCATTTTGGTAACTTCCCCACCATTTTTTGAAAAACTTTTTTTTTCTTCATTTTTTCTAATTTCAATTATTATAAGATTAAATTATGTGTTTCATGAAATCAAGATCATAAGAAATGAACTTTTGTCGCAGCATAAATTTCAAATTTCATTAAAATCACTGTTTTTTCAGTTTTGGTTTACGACTTTTATTATTTTACTACAGATGCTTAGTAATGAAGCAAATAAAAGAGAAAAAATATGATGTGTATATAAACTATTAGATTAACTTATTATTATTAGACCACCCTAGCATCCACAAAAACTTTCAATTTACAAGATAATTCTAAAGAAAAAAAGTCCGTTACTCAGGAGTTGTGTAATCTAACCAGATTTCTCATGTTTAAGATAGATTTACATAAAAATAAATAAAATAATTTACTTTATAAGCCGGAAAAGACTGGTCTAAAATACAATTGCTAATTTTCTATTGAGGAAAAAAACTAAAATGTGATGTAATTTGCCAAAGTTCTCTGTTCTTCTGTTAAAAATGAAATTCTCTAAATAATTTTACTACTCCACAGACATTATTTCAGAATTTCTTTCGGTTCAGTTTGAAAATCAGGCCTGACATTCATACAATAATGAATATATAAATTTAAAAAAAAAATATAATAACACCTGCAGCAGTTTTAATTAAACAAATTCTTAATTGTAGACAGCTTGTTGCTGGTATGCATTTGTATGCTAAAAACTGGAACCTGAAGCTTCAGTACTATTTATTAGTGTGATCCGGCAGGGTTTCGCCCTTGTGACGGCTGCAGACCTCTCACAGAGTCTGGGAGATTGCAAACTGTCTGAAAGGTATAATCTCCTTTGAATTAAAGAGGCCAGAACGACCTGGACCCTCTTCAATGTCAAGTGTAACCTTCAAGGGAACCGCCGACACAACCTCCTCATCAACTTTGCCCTCAATTCCCCACAAAGAGCGACAGTGTACCTCATCCCTGTCACTCTTGGGTTAGCTCTCCTCCTGGATATGCACCTTCGCAGCGGTGTATACACTCGTTAGCGCCAACCGCGATGGCAGCTTGGGAGTACTCAACAAAGATAAGTATTCTATACCCATTTCACTATCTTGTAGAAATTAGCATTCATGTCACTTCCGCCAACTGGTGTGTAAGGGGTGAGGGAGAGTAGTTGGGTTTGTAAACTTAACAACCAAATTAGTTGCTTATTACTTTCATATATTTATATTGAATTTCAAAGAAATACAACGATAGAGGATGTTCTCATGACTGATAAATTTTTTTTTAATCAGCCCCATTGCCCTGAAGATAGTCTAAAATTTACATTGAAAATAATAAAAACTTTTAGTTGAAGAATTAGTTTTTATTTCTTCAAATTCCAAGACCGATTGATTTCCCGATCAATCCCTCCTCATAATATTTTCCTCAATCCAACCTGCTAAACACCAAAAATGATTACCAATAATTTTGACAATTTTTTGTGCAAGGGAACAGAATGAAAAATCTAACTGTCCCCGCCAGGACTAGAACCTGGATCTCCTGCTTTCCGGGCCGGTGTGTTTCCATTTACGCTACCAGGACAAGCCTGATAAGTTATTAAATTCCCTGCACTAGTATCTAATTAATAATTGTTAAAATTTACGTGGGATTAAATACCACAAAAAAATATTAGGTTCGAGTCCTGGCTGGGACAGTTAGATTTTTTATTCTGTTCCCTTGCACAAAAAATTGTTGAAATTTACATGGGATTAAATACCACAAAAAAATAATATTCATAAACTTAAAATTTAAAAGTAAATAACGAGAATCATTGAAAGAGCTTGACAATGTCAGCTCCCCTGAGCATAAGACGATATATTCGTCGGCCTCGGAAGTTAGACTCTCGACACTAGTAGGGAGGAATTTAATAAGTTATCGGCTTGTCCTGGTAGCAAAAATGGTAAATGCAACGGCCGGGATAGCAGGAGATCCAGGTTTGAGTCCTGGCTGGGATAGTTCGATTTTTTATTCTGTTCCCTTTGCACTAAAAATTGTTAAAATTTACGTGGGATTTAATACCACAAAAAAAAATTATAAGAATACCATTAATATTTATGTGTGTGATATGCATCACTCATTACTTTATATCGGGTCTACATAACCTGAATAATAATATAAAATTATGTATTAATAAAATATATATATATATTCGTGTAACGTCGTTTGTCCGCATTGAACTGAACTACTTTAAGTTTTTTAATTAATTTCAAAACATGTCTGTGCAATTTGGTTTAACTTGAGAGATAAAATTTTTTTATTCATAGTCACATTATTTCCTATTACAAATTATTTGTTTATTATATAACAAACGGGTTATATTTATTTGTGATTTCCAAAAGTTTTGAACAGATGGTAGTGTTATTTAAATTGTGGCCATAAAGCTTTAACTCTTTAGTATCGGGTTTGTTAGGTATCCAATTGATATCGCTGTATTAGGAGCCCATACTTATGAGGCAATTTATTTTTACTTCTTCTCATACGTGGGTTAAAAATTTAATTAGGAAATAACTTTTTAATAATACTTTTTTATTACTAGTAATGTTTGGTGAAATATGTTTGCAATTATTTCCAATTGATCTGTGTATCATGTTCCTTATTATTTTTAAATGTAAAAAGAAGAGAATAAAAGAAAAAGAGAAGAAAAAGAGATAGAGAGAGATTAGGGGAGGTTTAATGATCAATCAGACTCTGATTTTCATTTAAATGGAACGGCAATTGATTTATACTAATGAAATAATTATTTATAGTTAATTTATCAGTAAAATCGTATTATTAAGAAGAGGGGATAACCTGATTCTTAGCATAACAGCTTCATGAATATTGACTGTATTACTCACCAATGCAACATATTTAAATATCGCTATAAATCTTAAATGTCGTGTATTTAAAATATACATTGTGAAAATATACTTTTGTCTTCCATACATTTCCATCAAATATATATGTATTCAATTATAATCAGCCTTAACTGTTTATTTTTATTCGCAGAGCCTATCTGTAACATATTTGCATAAAATTTAAGGAGCGTTAACGATGCATTGAAAATAATAAGGTTTCAGTTTTTCAAAAATTTAAATTAACATTCATAAAATTTAAATATATGTTTCTTTTATTTATGTTCTATGTGTTTAATAAAAATCGTGTCACATCTTTAAATAGAAAAATGATGATTTGCAAGTGATCATTTGTCGGACAAATCAATTCCAACAGAGCAGGTTACAAAGGTTTGCACACAAGCGCAAATGGTAGTCTAAAACCAGGCAACAAACGTCTTCTTGTTATTCTATTCAGGCAAAGAGGCACGTAGATGGGCAGGGTAGATGACGAGTAGATGAGTTGGGTAGATGATGAGTATATAAGTAGATGAATGGATAGGTAAGGTAGATGACGAGTAGATGAGTAGTGAAATGAGTTAGATGACGAGTATATGTGAAGGCGTGTGGATTAGTTGGTTAGATGATGTATTTATGAGTAGATGTTCAGTAGATGAATGGATAGGTAAGGTAGATGACAAGTAGATGTGTAGGCGTGTAGATTAGTTGGGTAGATGATGTGTATATGAGTAGATGACCAGTGGATAAATGGATAGGTAAGGTAGATGACAAGTGATGAGTAGTGAAGTAGCGTAGATGACGAGTAGATGAGTTGGGTAGATGATGAGTAAATGAGTAGATGTTCAGTAGATGAATGGATAGGTAAGGTAGATGACGAGTAGATGATTAGTGAAGTAAGGTAGATGATGAGTAGATGAGTGGATAGGTAGGGTGGATGGATGAACGAGTAGATGCATCCTGATCTCTAAAGCCCAAATGGCCGTCGATATTTCTCTGTCTGCTTGTATATACTTAGGAGTATGTTAGGAGTGTATGTTAGGAACACAAATGTTGCAGAGCAACCAAAGAAGAAGTTACCAGCTGAATGTAAGAGCTGCACAAAAACAGCATAGGAAATACTCTGCGGAATGAAAACTGCGACGCTCCACGTAATCTGGGACTTTCACCTAGGGGACGGAGTTCAAGAGGTCCTGAGTGTATGGCGGCATAGGACAGCCCAAAGGTCGGCTTGGTGACAGTGTTCATACAACAAAATACAACAGTATGAGGGGAAACTCATGATGAAGGGTGTATATTTCTTTAGCTTATATATGGGTTTATATGTATTTATTTATACATTTCAGTTTATATGTATGTAAGCATTGGTATTGTGTGTGTATGTTGAAAAGGGGGTGGGGTGCTCTTTTTTTTCACTAAGTTTTACAAGAAACCAATCCTGATTGTTCCTCAGGGGGGAATATTGTTACTCCCTAGCAGATCTGCCCGCTGCCACGATAGCGCTTCCTGGCAAAGAAACTTGAATTAAATAGTTCAAATAATAGGAGTAAATTTTTTTTCTTTTATTGTGTATGTTCTAATTACCTGTTTACTGAAAATATATTTTAAGAAATATATTAATGGAAATAACTAGAAGTATTGAATGACATCCTATTCTCCTCTCTCTCATTTTGGTTTCATCTTACATCTTTTCATCTCATTCCATTTTTCAGTTTGTAAGTAGAAATTTCATTTTTTTAAATACCACTTTTTATGAAACCAATACATGTGTGTAATCTACATTGCGACCAAAATTCCAGCTCCAGCTTTTCTAAAAAAAAAAAAAAAAATTCAAAAGGGTTCAAATTTAGGGAATATTTCGAGAATGGAGTTGAAATAATTTAATAGTGACCTGAGCCTGAGATAATTTTAGCTCACCCATGGACGTATCGAACTCTTGACCTGAGTAGAGGACATCCCACCGTTGTGTTCCGGAACGGTTCGCTATGAATGATTAGCATCCTGACAGACATCCTTTCCAACTTAGCCTCCTAAGTACTCCTTCAAGTAAGTCGGCATCCATGAAAACTTCTTTAATTTAAGGTTTAAGTCCTTAATTATACACGACTACGTACCTTAAATATCAATAAGGCCTTAATTGTAACCTTAATTTAAAAAAATTACGTAAACCCAATGTAGATTAACATTCCAAGCTAGATGAAGCTATTCACGTTCAAAACATAACAAGACTTTTGAAAATTTTCTTCAATTCTCCAACTCATGCTCAAGTCCTAAATACACTCACTTTGTTAATTCATAAAATATACATAGGCTCCCGGACGTTCTTTCTTAGTGACAAAATTCAACGGAGATGGAGGGTGCTTTAGAAAGAGGGGGCAATTGAAAAATTATTAATGCATTTTTTTATTGTTATGAGGTGTATAAAACATAACAGGTGTAACCTACAATTTTCTAACTTATACATATTAACGAAAATTCACAATTTAGAATGGATATTTTAGACGGCAACTTCGGTGATATATGTATCCATTTCTTTTGATAAATCTATAACAAATTCAGCATTTGTGCTTCATTTTATAAACTATTGAATTTAACTTTATTAGTTGCAATGCAATGAAGGAGGGAGGAGGTTAAGAGAAAGACTATATTGAAAAACCGTTAATATTTGGTTGTTTTTTTTTCTATTTTTACGTTATGAAACACAATAGCTAGAAATTTAATTATTAAAATAAGAAAGACAAAAAAAAAAATAAAGCTTTAAGTAAGATCAACTTTTTAATAAATTATATAGTGAAATCAATTTTTAAACAAATTTCATTTTTACCACTTAGGACTGGCTAATAAATAAATAAACGGATTTAATTGTGTGTAAGGATTTATTATATTTATATAAATATTTCTATTAAATTCGCTATGGCATTGCGAAATTCTCTTTAGGTTTTTTTTCTTTAGTAATTTTTCCCGGTAACATCTACTACATTACTGTTCTGTATCATAACCTGTTATAAAGTAGAAGTGACCGGCCTTCATTCTTCGGTGTAGTTGTCTGCGTTTGGCGACCTCGTTGTAGTGCGTACACGAAATCGTGCCTCACTTTTCCGGATTTGTGGCATACACAGTATGCTCTCCATTGGCTACGGTATAGATTTCAGTTATTGATCTGTCAGAAAAACTAGACGAGGTTTCATATGCGTCCTTGAATGCAGCCACTACAACAATGTTACTGTTCACTCTCACGATTCATTCATTATTAAACACAATTGCTCGGACGTGCTGTTTCACGCAACTCAATACGTGATGTATCATCGCTCATTTTCTATTCCGAAGGTTTAGGGTAGATTTAATTTTGTAATCCGTTCAGTTTTAAAGACTAATCGTTTAAAGCGATTCCTTTCAAAATAATTTAAAATTTGTTTGTTTAAAATATTTTAGTTGGGAAGTGCTGAATGAAATAGGTGATAAATTGATGAGATTTGAATACGTTTGGAGTTAGTAAGAATTCAAAATTTCATCGTATTAGTACCTCTGCAGAGGAAACTAGTTCATTATTAGCCTAGCGCTTTCATGATATACGATTCAGTAGTCGGGGTCAAGGGAACAGTGAGTTAGGAATAATGACCTCATGAGTGAGTTAAGAATAATGTCCACGTCCAAGGTTAGCGGCATGCTAAGAGAGAGAAGTTGACCGTGAATTTAATGACTGTATAGGGAGTTAGAATCCATCAAAATATTGATTAAAAAACATAAAAATAACCTCCTTCAAAATGTGCATTTTTTTTCTCAACTATTCGCTGAAATTTCGATTTTAGTTGTAAGCCATCTACAGGGCTATCAGGGGAGATAGAGGGATTTTATCAAAATGAAGAAATCTGCATAACTGAGGGTTGCAGATTTAGTTCTCACTCAGAAAGGTTTTTCCATTTTTCGATTTTGACCAAGCAAGTGATCCCCGGCTACTATTTGTTTGCTTTGCCTCAATATTGCACTCTTTTCTATGCATTAAAAACCACATAACAAGTTACATTATTATATACAACTTATTGTGACTTCTAAACCGTAAAATTTAAAATTTAAAGTTCAGTTAAACCCCCAGTCCTAATTATCCAATTCGCTGCATATCTCCTAAATTAATCTTTGTTTAGATTCATTGCTTTGAATCTCTCCCTCTTACACGTCAGAGAAATGAACTCAGCCTTTAATTTTGCTAGAAAATATATTTAAATCTACATTTAAAAGCGATCTCCCAAATTTCATTAAGAAAAACAACCATTTGCGGATTCTAGGTCATAGAATTTAAATTTGTGGTCAGGTAAATCCTCTAGTCCTAAACGTTCATTTTCGCTATGTACCTCCTGAAATATTTCCTTTGTCCATAATAAAATCCCATTCCACTTCTTCAGAGCTATCATGAAGATACAGTCATGGAAATGTGAACTTTGGGACAGGATGTCGTCTCTCATCTTCATGATAGCCCTGAAGATGGCTTACAATGTAAGCCGAAAAGTTGGCAGATAATCCTTTATTAAAAAAATACATTTTTTAAATTTGTGTTTTTTGGATCTACCTTGACCGAACCCCAACTAAAATCATCTTAGAATAATATCTACGCTCAACAAACACTCCTTTTGAAAAAATATTGTTTTGTACCGCACTTGACTTTCAGGTAATACCTCTCAATCCGCTCTTATCGTCATATTTTATTCAATTACAAAATCAGCAGTATTTTACATTTAAAAGCAAAACAACATCATGAGAACAATCTGAATACATTACATTATCACGTTACATTCCTACGGAATTCGTTAAAATGCATGAAGCAACATATTTCCCTTTAAGTCATGAAGCTATCAAAAATGATTCAAATTTATAAATTTTACTTCTTATTGGAAAATAAATATTCCTTATAGGCATTTGACCTGAAAACATCCTGACAAACCGAAAACATTGCTATACAAAGTGTGGGGTGTCGCCTGAAACGATGAGGTTCTGAGATAGGTCTTCCCCAGGACACTTAAGACAGGCTTCAAAGGATTTTGAAAATTCCTGAAAAGTCTGTACCAGTCCCTCACTGGTAGGGCAGTGTACCAGTGAGAAGACGAGGTCTGAAGGGCAGACCCTACTCAACAGGTCCCGGACCCTTCCCGAGTGCACCGCCCCCGCAATGCGGAACTCTTACCTGTAGCAGCTACACCATATCTCACTTCTTCCTGAATCCTGAGTGTCTGCCAGCATCAAGTCCTAGCGAATTTCTCTCGGAAGCTCGAGTTCCAGCTCCTCCCACTACACTTGGTGCTTTGTAGTCAATTCAGGAAAACTATGACTCCTTAAACCATAATTTAAATGGAGAGTTCTTCATCGTAAAGACTATCAGTAGAGAATTTTTATTGGGGTTCGGTTAAAGTATGATACAAAAAAAAAAAACTTTTTTTTAAATTGTATTTATTTGAATCAACTTTGACCGAACCACAACAAAATTCTCCACTGATGAATAACCAATTTCACTCAACAAAATTTAATATATATTCAACTTATTATTTCAACTATGCAATCATTATCGATTGGATAGTTTTGCTTTCTTACTATTTCTAATTTTGAAAAATAAAACTGATTTATTTTAACAATAACTATTTCTAATATATACCTCTATCGTTGACATAGTTATTGTTATATTTAAAAGAAAAAAAAAATGTTGTTTTAAAATGTTGCAAGCATCTGAAACCTTTTGATCTGAATTAGCAAGTTAAAAAATATCGGAGGAATTATACAAAATTTGTTGTGACAACCTTGTCCTAAATTAGATTCAAAACATTAATCTGTAGCATATAAGAAACATTAGATCAATTTGTTATTAAATAGAAAAATCCACACATGTTTATATATATANTCAGCCCATAATCCAATTACAAAGGCAAATAAAGCCTCAAAATTAAATAATAATATAATATTTGTTTATTATAATTCCTCAAATTTTCAAGTATAATTCAACTTAATTAGTTAGTCTAGCGAGCAAGAGAAAATGAATGAACTTTCTTATATATATATATATACACATATGTCACTAGCCTACGCAATTATATAAATAGAGAACCCCTATATTCGGTTGACTTACGTTTTGCAGACTGTCGACTGTCAGATAAAAGTTGGATGATTAATGGGATCGGGTGGGGAGGTTAAACCAAATTAAAAAAAAATTTTCTATATTTTCAGCTATTTAAATAAAGTATGTTATTATTATATTAAAGGAAAGATGCCTTCGTCTAACGATTTTTACGAAAAGTATACAACAAAGAAAATAATTGAAAACATAGCTAGGTTGATGGAAACAGAAAACATTCTAGGTAAAAAATTAATTATAGCTCGCAAAAATAAAAGGTAAGGGATTAATGAGAGAGAATAGAATAAAAATGTATCTGTCTCAGCCAGGACTCGAACCTGGATCTCCTGCTTGCTGGGCCAGTATGCTATCCATTAAACTACCTGGACGAGCTAGATAACTTATTAAATTTCCACCACAATAAACTCGTCCCGGAGGTGCAATGGATAGCATACTGGCCCGGCAAGCAGGATACCCAGGTTCGAGTCCTGGCTGAGACAGATTTTTTTATTCTATTCCCTCTCATTAATTGTTTAAAATTTGTGTGGGATAATAAACCACAACCAAATAAATATTTAAAAGGTAAGGCTTCTTTTCTTCAGATTTTTTTTTCTACAAATGGAAAAATAATAATGAAAAATGGTTTTTAAATTTTCATTTCTGATTATTAAGTGCATTCTTTAATGATATGATATGCAGACATTTTTGCGAACTCATCTGGAGAGCTCTTTGTTCGTCATTTACACATTTCCAACCTCTTAACCTATTGTAAACACTCTTCATTGCACACAAATGCCGCTTTTTCGCATTTAGTGGGATACACACTCCAACCGCTGAGACAGCCTCGTCTCTCAAATGCGTGTCCCTTCGTATAGAATTTGTTTTGAAAAATAGGTAAACAATGATGAATCTGTCTGAGCGGTCTCTAAGAGTGCTGATGAAATCTAGAGCGTTGTGTTAGAGAGCGATTAAAAGGATTTCTGTTTACGGCGACACTCTGACAAGTAGATGCGGGGGTTCTGATCTGCCGTTTGATGTTGGCCGACGTCCGGGGATTGCAAAGCGGACACGGACTCCGCCTGCAAGAGTGCTTTTGCCAAATACCCAAAAAATGTGCATGCATGTGTGTATTGCATACATACATCACTGTTAGTAATCTATGCCACCTTTACTTATTCACGAACTATAAGAGAGAAGAAAGAAGAAATGGAGAGTGTAAGCAATAGCCACTCTCTATTCAGCTTTAATAATATCGCATTATCAAATCTGAAGAAAAAGCCTACCGACTACGTGCTTTTTTCGAGCTTCCAATAACTAAACACACCAAAAGATTTCAAATGTTTTTAGCGAATGAATTGCTTGATTTCGGATAAAAATACATGAAACCTGGAATTCTTATATTTCTTCATAAATTTACCAATGAAGAATAATCATGATTTTGCAATATAATGCACTGGGATCAAGGAGAACCTCGTCAAATTTAGTTACATAGATAATATAACATAAGGCTATATACTTATTTTAAAATTAATTCAAATTTGCCTTTAAATACTTTATATTATATAAGTTCTGAAGTATTGAAATGTTTGAATATCTTCAAGATGGAAGACGCTTTGAAATCATAAGGCTCTCATGGCAAGTTTGGAAAACATTTTTTTCAATTGAATTGTGCAGAGAAAGATAATTTCTATGCAAAAATATATAAATGTATGGACAATACAATAAAAAACTTGATGAATCTGATAATATTTTCTCCAGGTCTTCATGACAAACCTTTTTCCTGCAATAATTATGCTAATCTTCTACACGCGAAGGACACATTCCAAGGACAAATACTCTCATTAGAGAATATTTCATTGAAGAAGCTAGGTATTAAGAGATAAATACTCACTTATCATCCCTAAATATGAGGACAACAGGATAGTGATGAATGATGAAACCGTTAAAATACTTCACGGACCTGTCTGAAGCATTTGGAAAAATATATTACTCTGGTTTGTTTCATTTTTAACATAATATTTTTCACTGAATTTACCTGATTGTTTCTATAAATAAAGGCTTCTAAGTGAATCATTGAAGGTTTTATGTAATTAGTCGTTTGAGATATTAGAGAAAGCTATTGTCATCGTTAAATATGTCCTGTTCCCAGCTTTCCTAAATATTTAATTTCTCTTTACGGTCCTTCAAAGCATATGGTCACTCTGAAAAAAAAAAAAAAAATGTTAATTTTCTGATGTTTGGCATTGTGATCCAAAAATCCAAATCACAATTCGTCAACCGGTTTTATTTCAATTATTTTCTTATGTGTCTTCCCGTAGAATCATCTCATGATTTTCGCTAAGTATGGCTCTAATATCGGGTCTGAGCATTCCGTTGCATTATTTACTATAAATATCTCTTCATACACGTTATTTGTCGACAGTCATTCATACCGCAGCTTATATTTCGACACTATTTTTTATTATAGTCTTTTAATTTTCGTCTTACGTTTTTCTTCATCCATTTTTTAATTAATTTTTTAAAAGAAGAATGGCCAAATTTAAGAGATCGCGAGTCACAGATGGATGTGTGAGTGATTATCAGGCCCTAAGGTAAGTGGAATTTTGAAGCAACCCATATTTCCCAACCGTATTATTTATTTATTTATTTTTTTTGTACACTTACTATTTAATTTATTTTGCAAGTGTTCTTAATTTTCATATCCTGGGAAAAATTTTAACCGAATTAAGGAGTAGATTTATATTATTCGAGAGAGAAGTTATTTCCTTTAGAATAAGTTATTTCTTCATTAACTAATATATTAGTGTATTTATTATCATTTAAATTTGAAATGGTTAAACCCAGTTCAACAAAAACTATAAATAATACACATAAACCTTAATGTATCCGGTGCCGAAACTATTATCTAATTCATGACGCCAATAAACCTTAACACAGTATTTTAATTACTTTTTTTTAGTGATTTGTGATTCTCACACACATATGATTTTTCCCTGAGGTAAACAGATTTACCACGTTTATCTAAAAATGAACGTAAATTATGCTAACGAATGAACCTAAAATGGACCTGAAACAAAAGAAAAACTAAGCAACACAAAGCTCAAAAGGGGAATGGTGGAGGCTGTCAATCTGAGATGCCACTGACCCTTCCAACATCAAAAGATAAAAAAATGCTCAATTATTCATCGATCAAGTGTATATATATATATATATATATATATATATAT